>JAQGEQ010000058.1:600000-930425 GCA_034620365.1 Pegea sp. RAD2-039 | reverse complement strand
GTTGGTAATTCTGGATCCGAAAAAAATACTAGCGTGGTGCAACTTCTTGCCAAGAAGGTTACTGACACGCACAAAAAACTTACTCTGGACCGGGAGGATAGAGAAAACAATGTCATCATCTTTGGTGTCTCCGAGGCTGATAAAGACGATGACATCAAGACTTTTAATCAAATGAGCACTCAAAGCCTTGGTTTTGTGGACGCTCCAAAGGTTTCAATGACCAGACTCGGGGCAAAAAGATCAAATCATAAAAGACCGTTAAAAGTGTCCTTTCAGGAAAGATGGGACAAACGTAAGTTTCTTGCTAAGCTGTATAAGCTTAAGCAGGACGAAAAATTCCAGGGCATCAGAGTAGCACATGATATGTGTGAAGATGATCGCTCAGAAAATAAGCGTCTTCTAAAAGAGGCGTACAGCCGAAATCAGAAAGAGCAACCAACTGATTTCAAATACAAAGTACGAGGTCCACCATGGGCTTTAAAGATTGTGAAGGTCTTTTCAAAAAACGGAAGTGCAAAATAACCACTGGACCCACATCATCTTTATTCAACCTCTCTTCGCACAAAATTATTAATACTATGCTTCCAGCTCAAGATACCAGTACACAGAAGCCTACCACTAAATCTTACAAGTGTCAAAAAGACAATTTTTCTTTTATATTAGGTATGTTTTTCAATGCACGGTCAATTGTCAACAAAATTTTCGAATTGAAAGCTCTTTTGCTTTCTCAAGATTTTACATTTGTTTTCATTACCGAAACTTGGTTGAAACCCTTTTATCCTGACTCCTTTCTGGATGACAGTGATCTTTTTCGTGCTTTGCGCTGTGATAGACTGTTTGATAGAGGCGGCGGTGTTTGTGTAATCTATAAAACATCACTGGCACCCATGATTTCAAGAATTAAGATAAATACCATTGATTGCCCAGGATTTGAGATTATTGCTTTCAATTTTCATTACTCAAAGTCTAAGTTTTCCCGCTTTATATGTACCTACCTACCACCGTCTAAAGTTAACGATGAGGTTACTATTAAGGCCTTATTAAAGGTTCTGAAAAGCCTAGTTTGTCCTGAGATCTATATTCTTGGGGATTTTAATTTTAGTAGAATTGATTGGAATAACCCAAATTTAGCATTCAATGGAAAATTGTTTAATTTGAATGGAGACAAAACTAATTCAGCCAATCTGAGTCATGTCTTTGTAAACTTCCTTGATGCCAATAATCTATCTCAGATGGTTACTTTTCCAACCCAAGTTAGTGGTAATACTTTGGATCTTCTCATCACATCAAAACCTGAGAACGTTATCTACGTTGATCAAAATGAACCTTTTGCTCTGACATGCGATCACAACATGATTGAGTTCAAGCTCCATCAAACTTTTTCTACGAACGTTAAAACTCCAAGCATACGGAACTTTTATCGTGGAAATTATAACAGTATAAACAAGTTTTTATCAGGTGTTGACTGGATTTCTGTTTTCAACTCTACCGAAGACATCAATGATATCTACTCGAGGTTTACTAACATTGTTAATGAGTCAATTAAAAAGTTCATACCTTTATATAGAGTCAACAAAAAACCACACTTGCCAAGATATTTAAGGAATTTACAGCATTTGAAAAACCTCTTATACAAACAAACTAAAGCAGATCCTTCCATCAAACCTCTATACAAAGATCTTTGTCTAGTCTACAAGAAATCAGTTTATAGCTTCTATTTAGGAAAAGAAAGTGCAATCTTATCATCACCTAGCAAGAAAACGTTTTTTGGCTTCATTAATCACAAGCTTAAGGCGAGATCTCATCTACCTCCCTTGCTTGATAACGCTAATCAGCTGGTGATGGAACCAAAGAATAAAGCTGAATTGCTAAACAAACAATTTGAAAAGGTTTTTATAACCGATGATGGCAATACTCCTACTATTTCCTACTCCAATATCCTTTCAAATATCTCTGAGATGGTAGATCTAGACATAACAGCTGATATAGTATCTAAGGCTATTTCTTCTCTAAAATCAACAGTTTCCAACACCCCAGATCAAATCCCAGCTTTGTTTTTAAGAAAAAGTACTTCTTCTTTAGCGCTACCCTTATCGCTACTCTTTAACATGACTCTTAAGCGGGGAAGACTTCCACAAATTTGGAAGAATGCTATTATTACTCCAATTTATAAGAAGGGTCCCAGAAACACTGCACTTAACTACAGACCAGTTTCGCTGACGTCGGTTATCTGCAGAACTCAAGAACACATCATTCACAACCATATAACTAGCCATTTGACGGAGCATCATCTAATATCTGATGTCCAGCATGGCTTTGTTAAGCAAAGATCTTCTTTGACTCAACATCTCAATTTTTTCAATGAGCTTACAGCTCATTACGAAAGTAATACTCCATGTGACATCATATACCTTGATTTTGCTAAAGCTTTTGATTCTGTTCCACACAACAAGCTCATTACTGTATTGAAAAACATAAAAATCAGCAACTCTATCTTAAAATGGATTGAAGATTTCTTATCAGGTAGAACCCAACGAACCCGTGTAGAAAGATCTTTATCTACTCCTAGTAAAGTCACCAGCGGCGTTCCTCAAGGTTCCGTCCTGGGTCCACTTCTCTTTTTGATTTTCATTGAAGACCTCATCAGAAGACTAATAACAGTAGACAATGTCAGTGTGTTTGTGTATGCAGACGACATCAAGCTATTATCTGGTTCTCACTCAAAACTCCAAACTGCACTTAATATTGTAGAAAACTGGTCTGCGAATTGGCAACTTAAAATCCAGCCAACAAAGTCTGAAGTTATAACATTCTCCCGTAAGCCAGCTGCCAACTTCAGCAACCAATACTACATCAATGGATCTATTCTTGAACGAGTATCCTCAGTCATAGACCTCGGCATTACTCTGACATCTGACTTCAAATGGCACAGTTATGTTTCCAGAATCTTTGGAAAATCTATCAGGCTTGTCCACCTCATCATAAAGACTTTTAATTCTAAAAATCCATGGTTTTACGTGAACCTTTTCAAACTGTACATACGCCCTATTCTTGAATACAATGTCAGTGCATGGATGCCATATCAAGTTGGTGATATCAGAAAAATCGAATCTGTTCAGG
This sequence comes from Pegea sp. RAD2-039, assembly GCA_034620365.1. NCBI lineage: Eukaryota > Metazoa > Chordata > Thaliacea > Salpida > Salpidae > Pegea > Pegea sp. RAD2-039. Next base: position 927,305 of record JAQGEQ010000058.1, on the reverse strand, counting down.
CAAAATTTACGAGATTGGTTTGCAGGAAACTTAATATCAAATACGAGAGTTATAAGCATCGTCTCAGCTTCTTCAATCTAGATACTTTGGAAATCCGAAGAATTAAATACGACCTTATTCTGATTTTTAAAATTATTCACAACCTAATTGATCTTCAGTTTGATGACTTTTTCTCCATTAGTCCCTCCCTCAAGTTATATCAACTTAGAAGACATAAATTACATCTTAATAAGCCCACTCCACCAGCTACGTTAACCAGATTAAGTTTTTTCTCATACCGCACAATCAGTACATGGAACAATCTGCCATCAGAGATTGTCATGTCAAAATCACTTATGCTGTTCAAGAAAAAGCTGAATTGTTATAACATCGCCAACATTGCCATTTCTAAACTGTGAATTTTTCTCTTTTACAATACTATGATTCTGTGCAATTCTTCATTGTCATATACTTTTTCGTTTACACGTCAAATAGATCTAATTTGTGAGAATGTGTGTTAGCGAGAGGTGCTCTCTTTAGGCACCCTCCTTCACATTTATTGTAATAAATAAATAAATAAATAAGTATAATTTGAACTACTAACATTATTAACTCTAAATAAGAGTCAGGTGTTTGATCTTTACAAATAAGCTTTCTTGTATTTGCAGTTATCTGTTCTTATTGAAGATTTACTTTTAACTGAAGTCTGGAGAAAGAATGTTTTTTCTGTTATTATGAAAACTAACTTTTGTCCGAAATCAACTATACCACTTTATATGGCTGTTAGTAACATTTAAAGATATTAAAACATCTGATTTTTACCTACCAATCTTTATCTTAAAGTTTCTGTTACAGAGTTGCTTTTATCTAATAATCAGAGATATTTATGAAGAATCTTTAAACAATCAATTTGTGTTGCTATAACTTCTCTAACAAAATTACAAATATAGTTTGTATTAACTTTTAGTACAAATTGTTCAGTTATACCATGAAGCCACATTAGTAAACTTGTTGGAAACTTTGCTTTATCACGAAGACATAGCAGAATCAACTGATGATGTTTGCATCGACTTATTAGACTATTGCTACCGTCAGTTAGTTCAGTTTACTGGAATTAAAGCTGGGGTCAAAGATAATGAAAATAATGATGACAAATCGTGCAAGGTAATTCAACTTTTTAATATTTTTTATTTCTATATAAAAGTAAATTGAAAAATATTTTTTAATATTTTTCAAAAATCAATTTTTTTATTCCCCCATTTTTTTCTTTTTATCTGATCTCAATTTCGTGTTTTTGTTCTTTATGTACTTTAAGAATATTTTACAACCTCTTGAAACTGATCAACCGAAAAAACTTACAAATATTAAATTGATGAATTTAACTTTATAATGAAGGAACTTTTAAAGCAGTCTCACAATATACAATTTGAAATAGCTGTGAAATCAATTTCTATCATTCGTTACATAACTGATGTAATAGAAAGGTTTGTAAAATGTTTCTACTTAAATAAAATCAAACTACACAAATGAAATTGTACTTCTTCACCTAATCATCATTAATTGAAACAACCTTCTTAGATTACCCTTAAGTGTTGCTTCTCGAGTTTTCAAAACTCTGAATGTACCCTGCTTGTTGGTTGAACTGATTCAAAGTCCTCCTTGGACAAAAACAAGTGAAGGAGTCACAAAAAAGTTTATCGGTTGGTTTTTACAGCCTACCTTCATAATTGTGTTTTGTTAAGAAGTTTGTAAACATTTATCAAATAGTAAAAACATTTCCTCAAACAGTTTGATATTCAATCGTAGCTCTCTTCAAAACCAACTTTGAAAATATAAAATTCTTACAGATGGTGGCTGGAAGATTATAGAGGGTATAGATAATTTCAAACTGACGAAAGTTGAAGGACAACCTTGGTTGGCTTTATTTAATTTACTTTTATCACCTACTTTATCAGCAAAATATGACTTCAACAACTTTAATAGATCTCAAATTTTGAAGGTTTTTTCATATTTTTTTACATAATTAACTGAAATTTAAAAAACTTCCATAAATATTTTTAAGCATTAAAACCTCATAAAATACATTTTTCTTAAATTGTTTATTTATTACGAAAGTTAACAACTTTAAATGAGTTTTTACTCAATAAAATTTAAAGATTTAGAATCTCTAGATATTTGATTAGCTTAACACCTGCTCATCGACAATAAGTTCTAAAATACATAAAAATATTAATTAAAAAACTGAAGAAGTTGGTTTTTTGGGCAAAAATGTTGAAACAATTTACACCAAAACCAATATTTGCTTCATTCCTTCGAATGATGAAACGCTTAAGATGACACATCAACCACAACTACTTCTAACTATAAACTCTTTTATACAGCTTCGATCTTATTTAAATGAAGTGCTTCTAGATCAACTTCCGATTCTTATCGACTTCCGGCGCTATCTCGAACAACTAGCTCTTTCACAACCAATGTCACCAAAGTAACTTATTTATGTTAAGAGTTTGGAGAGATTGTGTGATTTTAACAAGGTCTTCAATCTAGAAACGATTTTATTTTGGAACAATTACCTGAAATAAGAGAACAGATCCTAAAAGAAAATCATGGAAAGTTTGAAGCAATTGCAAAGCATCAAATGAAGAATTTTTTTGACCCAAATCAACAAGAAATTCAATATCAAGCCCAAAGGTAAACATGAACAACTAAAAAATGATCAAAACCTCTCATTAACCTCGATAGACTGGCCCAGACTTACGATTTTGATAAAATGGACGCACTTATCTCTGGACCTACATATTGTTCTCGGTGTAATTCAGAAGCAACTAAACGATGTTCACGATGCAAACAGGAATGGTATTGCACGAGGTGAGATAGATCTACTTTCATCAAACTCTCTTTTCATAAAACTTGTTTTTCAGAAAATGTCAAGTGGAACATTGGAAAGATCATAAACCAGTCTGTGATACTTACGCATCGAAATAAGATGAAGAGTTACAAGAAGATGGTTTATTAATGTGTGTATATTAATAAATATAAAATACTATAAATGCTCAAATGTAGTAAAATGTTAGAAGCGGTTACAAGAATTGATTCTAATGAAATTTATTCACTACTACTTAATACTGCTTCAAGGAATACACAAAAAAGAAAAGCATGAAAAAGAGAAAATGTTTAAATAAACTAGTGGAATAATTATAGTTCATTTAATATTGTTATCACTTTAGCAATTTATCTTGCTGCTGGTAACTTAGATTCGGTTTTTGGTAAGCTGTAAAGGTAAACAGCAGAGATTACTAAAGTGGCTCCGACGACAAATGTTGAGGTTATATTGAAGCTGAAAAGAAACACAGCAGCTACAGTAGAAACGACGATAGAAATGGAAGTTGAGAAACCTTTTAAAATATTATCTGCGTACTTGATCACTACTGCTACTAAAAGACCCCCAAACGCCTGGTTGAAAATTATTCCCCAAACCAAAGGCTGGAATCCAAAGAAAAATCCATTTTGTTGGATTGCTTGCCCATCTTTCAAGTACACCCCGATAATGCCAGTAAGAATTCCAAAAGTGCCAAGTTGAATGTTTCTCAGCCAGATACTACCTTTAGACTCTTTCAAGATCTTTTCAAAGTAGACTCCTGCGAATCCAGATGACAAACAAGACACAATAACAGCTCCAAGACCAACAAACTTGTTTTGTTCAACTGCCTGACTCAACTTTTCTGCCCCTGACGAGTTTTGAACCTTAGAACAAATGTAGAGGTTAAAATAGTTTCTAAGATGCAAATTACATTTCAAAGTTTATCTAAGAGCTTCGAAAATTCACTTTTTATATTTTAGTTGATATTTTTCCGTCTATTTATAAATTGTCATTTTATTGACTTAAGTGTTCAACATTTTATTATCTAAAATTGACAATCTTTACAAAGTGAATGTTTAAAAGTATAAAAAAGGAAATCAAAAGTATATCGCTTCTAGTAAAAGCTTTGAGAGTTTAAAACTTACTTGTACAATAGCAACCCCGCAAAATAACAGCAACATGGAAAACCACTGCAGCTTCGAAAGCTTTTTGCCAAGCATTGAAACAGAAAACATTGCGGTAGTTAAAATCTTCAACTGGTAGCTAACCTATAAAAAGAGTCATGTTGTTACAAGTAGTATGTTATCGTAAGTATTAGATCACAAAACTGTTGAGATTTTAAGAGAAATTTGTTTTTTAAGTGAAGTGGCAGTACTTAAAGATAAATAGCAGAAAGTATTGACAACTAGTGTTTGCTAGAATATTAAACTTTCTGATTTTATGCAGAAGTTAGATTATATCAGATCAAAAAAATTCCTTTTCTAATTTAATCTTTTAACTTTAAAGTAAATTCAATTTGACAAAATACAATCTAAAAACATTTAATAATAAATGTTTAATGAAAAAAGTTCCAAATAATTTATATATTTCATTTATATTACAATCAGATCATTACATCCTCATTAAAATTTAAAAAATCATAAAAATAAGAGATGAATTGTGAATTTCACAAATATATTCAATAGTTAAAATTTATATCAAATGTTTTTACTTGAAAAGTAGCTGCTGGTAGATTAGAAACTGCTACATAAAGTAAATTATTTTGAATCATATAGATGAGTGACGGTACAGAAAGTTTCAAGGTATCCATTGGTTGTTTGATTATATTATCATTTAGAAAAGAAAATAAAGCCAAAATATTTCCTATAAAAAATTCAATCGATTATTTTCTGCTGTCTGAAACTTTGAGACACAAACCTTTTAACTGGAACAAAATCACAATAAGACAAAGAACAATCTTCAAGCATTCCGACATTACTACTGCGACGGTTGCAAAAAATTGGTCTCCCTCTCTTGTTCTAGCGTATCTCATGGTTAAAATCAAAGTTGCATTTTGTACAACAAGACAAAGAAGAGAGATGTACTTCATGTTAGCTGTGGAAGCTTTAAATTGTAGCAAAATTGTTGAGTTGACTACGAGGGTAACTTACCGGCCATTTTCTTATTTTCTGGTTTATTATTTTGAATATAAAAAACTTCTTTCGAATTCAAATCTTTTTTTTCCATCAATTTTCGCCTCTGTTCATATTTATAAGAATTTAAACTTTGCAAATTATATCTATTTACTTGCTGTTAAAATGAAAAGAACAAAATAATTAGTAAAAAGTAGTTTAGAAAACGTCTGTAAAACAATAAGATATTAGTAAGAAGCTGAAAATAACTTTGATTAATTCAAAACAAACACTAAGTGAGTCACATAACTTCTACCATTAAACTAAAAACAACTATTTGGCAACTACCAACACATCGAGTATTTTCTCTCTTAGCATTTCTGAAATCAAATTGAATTGTAAAGAAAAAGGCAAACAGTAAATAAGTGAGTGTAGAAGGAAGGTTTTGCCGGTTATAAAGTGTTTCAGTAAAGCGTGACTTGTCAGCTGATCTCATCACGCTTGAATGATTTTAGTTACTTTTATATAGTGTGTTACAACTTTTTTTTAAATCTACTTAAACTTCATAAATTTTAATGTCAACGTGTTGACAAATAGACGCTAGTTTGAGATGTTAAAGCTTCAATTAAATTTTTACTGATAAAAATAAGGCCAAGTAAACAAATAGTTTGAGAATAAAAAAATCTTTGACAAAAATCTTTTTCTCATTTCACATTTTATTCTGAAAACTTTGAATGCAAATTTTAACAAGTTAGAAATTTACAAGAAAAATTTATTTGAAAGTTTGTTAGTTGTTTCAGCATTGATTTAATTAACATTTAAAAATTCATAATCAGATGTTAATGAGCTTGCTAAAAAGCAAATATTCAAAAACGGCTTGATAACTGAAAAATTATTTTAATAAATTATTTGAATTTAAAACATTAAAGTTTTAGATAACTCTATAAAGAAAAGATAAAATACAATAATTAATATACAATAAAGTTATTTTATTCTATTATAAAAATCAAAAAAACAATAGTATTTTTATTCATAGAACTTAGCTAAAACTAACCATAAGTTTTTTTTTAATAACAAGAGACTAATGATCAATATCAATTACAGATTAATTTCTAGTTCAAATGATATACCAAAACATATTTAAATGTAATGATCTATAATCATTAGCTCAAACTTACTACAAATGAAAAGAAGAATTTTCATATTATCTTACTTATATAATTAGAATTTAGATCAGTTTATCTATTTTATTAGCAAAAAATTAAGTTTAAACATGTGTAGTAGATTATATAAAAGCCATACCCTGAAAGTGCTAGACTTTTGTGTTTCCCCGTTTTCAGTCATAATCATAGACAAAAATTTTAGAAATATTTTAAAATTCTGAGAAAAACAAAGAATATGTAAATTAATCTTTCAAACATAAATCAGTTCACATTTAAAGATGAAACATCATTTCTGCTAAAAATAACTTTTTAAAACAGATAGGTAACTTCTCATAAGAACAATCTATCAATTCAATCCATTATTACAATCTTTAAATATGATAAAAACCAGACTTAAACCCCAAAACACATCTTATATAAATATAAACTATAAATAAGTGTTCATCAACTCATCAGTAACAGCAGTGGGAGTAAGCACACCAAGATCGGTTATTAGGAAGTTGATTAACTCTGGAGGAGTATAATCAACATTAGGGTGCTCTTTGGATAGATCATCTCCAGTTTTTCTAATCACTGATGTATTATATTTGATATGATTTGGAATTTCACTCTGTTTAAGTGGAAAAAGACGACAAAACTTATAACTTTCAGCAACTACATACACAGGCTTATTAAAAGCTTTTGCACATAAAGCTATTTGATAACTACCAATCTTATTAATAATTCCACCATTTTCAACTACTCCTTCAGCACCTAAGATCACAACATCAATTTTTTCCATAATGTACCCAACAGCAGCATCTAATATTAATGTCACAGGAATGTTTAATTCATTCAAAGCTTCTTCCATTTTCAAACCAGACTTATCAGGGCATGATTCAGTGACAAAAGTCGTAAAACGTTTATGTTCAGCAGCATGTTTCAATACTTTAATAACCATTTTAGATTTTGAATGTGTAAGAATGACGAGACCCTCCTTAACAAAAGGTAAACTGAAGTTTACAATTTTTTCAGGGCATAATCTGGCTTTTTTCAAAAAAATTTCACCTCTTTCAATCAATACTTGCTTTACTTCTTCAAAATTATCCATTTCTAATGTAGCCAATGTTATAAAACGAAGAAATAAATCACATCCAGAAGAAACTGAAGTTGTTGCAAAGCATTCAGTTTTTAATACTAACACATTACTAACATCTTTTAAACTTTTAAGTAATCCAACTAAAGTACCAGATTCATCATCCCGTAAATGATCCAGAAGGATTCCCATAGCAGCAAGAGATGCATTATAATCTGTATTATTGGCTTTTTGATTATACTTTTCAATTATTTTAGCCTCATTCATTGTGACTAAACAATATTAACTCAAATATAAACTATTTTCTGCACAGAATATTTGCAATTAAAAACATATATAGAAAGATTAAACATTTACTTATTGTTTGTCACATCTAACCAACTTTATTTAAAATGATTAATATATTTAGAGCTAAACAGAAATCTATCTTTAAATTAAGTCAATATAATTTGAGCTTTTATTCAAAAACTTTTATTAAAAAACTTTTTCATTTATTCATACATTATTTTTAGTAAAAACTTAAAAAGTAACAAGCTATTGTTTTTCTATTGAAGTTTTTGATACAAGACAAAATTATTAACCTTAATAACATAAAATAATAATATTTGAAATAATCATACTTAATTTTGATTAAACTATACAACAATAATTAAAAAATTTCAAGTTGATCTATAAAAACAATGAAAAATAATAAATTTCTGATATAAATATAAGTAAGAAAATTATGTATTTCAATAATATATTAATAATAAAAAGCTAATTAATAAAACAAAAGTCTATAAAAAAAATTCAGTATAAACTAAAAGCAAATTACAAACTATTTAACTAAAAATAATAAATTCAAGGTTTCTAAAACTATTTTTATTACTTTGAAACAGCAAAAAACTGATTTCATTCAAAAAATTATTATTAAAACTTTATAATATTATTTATAAGTTAGTTTTACAAATTTGTTCAAGGTTTTTATATTAAACTCTAAATTCTATATCTTATTTATCACTTTTTATATATTCTTTTGTATATACAATTAGTTTATGAAATATAGTAACTTAGTATAAATAAAAATAAAATGATGCATACCCGGCATGAGACACAAATATAGAACAAGAAAAAGATTAATAAATAACTTAAACAAAACTTTCTAAGAAACTCCACATGTTAAACAATTAGTTTATTGTACAAATTTATTATTCTTGTTTTAGATTTTTAAAAGATGTTTATACAGAAAGCTACAAATTAAAAAATTAAATTTCACAAAATATATTCGAAATGAAAACAATTTATAACAAAAAGTATGGTTATAACTCAAAATTGAAGTTTTTTTAAGAGTTTTATTTGTTTCTTTGTAAATTCCAATGTTTAAATAGAATATTAAACACGATACATAACTAAAATGGACATTCAACATTTTAAACCTAAAGAATCAAACAAAGAACTCCAAATGTATAATAAATTATATAAATGATTAAGAAAAAAATAAAATACTTTTTGTGTAAATAAGACACATAAAATTTACTCAGCCTTTTCCAAGAAAGAATGTATAGAGTTTACCAAGCAGTATATGATGAGCATTATTTACGAAAGAAATTAAAAATCAAAATAACTTTAGATTTTAGATCTAGTTTCATTGATTCATAAATTTGTAATAAATAGCTTTGTAATTAATTTTTTACTACTGTCATTTCAAACCGCATAACTAAACTTTATTGTGAGATATGAAAAAAATCAAGTCATTGTACATCTTTAACAATACAGCAATAAGTTTATTTTGGTGCAAAGTTGAATCAAAATTTGTGTGAAGTATAAAACACTCATAAAAGCTAATTCAGTTAATTTAACTCTTAAATTTAACTATAAAAAGAAAGCGCCCGGTTTGCAGTACTTTACAGCATAGTATGTTTCTTAATAGCATTTTAGATTATATCTATATGTTGATATAAAATAAATTAACTTTTGGATAATTAATGGTTTCTTACTGCCGTTTGACCTAAAAAATAGACTTTAAGAGCTTGATTTTGTTGCGAGTTATTTTATTTTTTCAAATATTCAAACCACTGAGAAATGGGTATCACTGTTTGGTTATGGATTTTATCGTTAATTTTACGACAAAGTTAGTTTAATGTAGATAACTTTATAAAAATAAACTCAGAAAACAATAAACTCAATAAAAAACTCAATAAACTATTGAACCAATAATGTGAAAAGGCTAGTTAAATTAAAAAAAATCATTTTAATAAATTGATGTTTTTATCATTTGATGATTATTAATATTATTGTTTAATTAAAACTGAAATTTGGATAGTGAAACAAGTATCGAATTTACAAAATATTCAAATTTGAACAAAAAAATTAATTTCAAAAGATCAAAAAGGGATAGTGATGATCGCGATGAGTTGGGAAAGTTGTTTTAATCAAACAGAGATTAGTAGACAAAAGTTAGAAGGTAAAAATGTTTTATAAACAACATCTATACTAAGGATACAGTGCTTCTAGTGTTATAATTAATCACAAGCAACAAAATAGTTTTTGGTTGCTTATTATGGCTCACTAAAATTTCTAAAAGTGTAATTCATCTTATTCGTATCTTTTGCTTTCTAAGATTTAATATTATTGTTTCACAAAACAACAAATTAATTTCATAAAAAAGTCCAAATTTACTTTTAAAATAATACTTTTAATTCCATTATAGTTCCAAATATTTATTTATTTATTTCAATAAATGCGAAAGAGGGTACCTGAAAAGAGCACCTCTCGCTAACACACATTCTCACAAATAACATCTATTTAGCCAAAAATATAGAAAGTAAAAGATGTAACACATGGCATTTCGATATCACTCAAAGCATATAACAGTGAACAATTACATATAATGTTAATAATATAAGAAAGAGAAAAAAATCACAGTTTAGAAATGACAATGTTGGCAATATTATGACGGTTTAACTTCTGCTTGAACAATGCGAGCGACTTCGACATGGCAATGTCTGATGGCAGCTGATTCCATGTATTAATTGTACGGTGTGAGAAAAAATTTGCTCTGACCAATGTACTAGGTGATATAGGCTTATTAAGGTGTAATGTGTGTCGTCTGAGCTGATATAACTTGAAGGAAGGACTAATAGAAAAGAAATCATCAAACTGAATGTCAATTAAATTGTGGATCATTCTAAAAATAAGAATTAAGTCATATTTAATCCGTCGGATTTTCAAAGTATCTAAATTGAAGAGACTGAGACGATGCTTATAGCTATCATATTTAATATTAAGTTTCCTACATACTAATCTTGTAAATGTGGCCTGAACAGATTCGATTCTTTTGATATCACTAACTTGATATGGCATCCATGCACTGACATTGTATTCAAGAATTGGACGTACGTACAATTTGAAAAGATTGATAAAAAAGCATGGGTTCTTAGAATTAAAGGTCTTTATAATAAGGAAGACAAGTTTGATTGATTTTCAAAAGATTTTGGACACATAATTGCGCCATTTAAAGTCAGATGAAAGAGTAATGCCAAGGTCTAGGACCAAAGATACTCGTTGAATAATAAATCTATCTATGGAGTATTGGTTCAAGCAATTTACAGCTGGTTTACGAGAAAAAGTTATAAGTTCAGACTTTGTGGGCTGGATTCTGAGCTGCCAATTCGTAGACCAGTTTTCTATAGTGTGTAGTGCAGTTTGAAGTTTGAAAGGATTACAAGATAATAGCTTGAAATCATCTGCATACACAAACACTCTGACATCATCTACTGCTACTAATCTTCTGATGAGGTCTTCGATGAAAATTAAATAGAAGGGGACCCGGAACAGAGCCCTGAGGAACACCACTAGTGATTTGACTAGAAGTAGATAAAGATCTTTCTACACGAGTTTGTTGGGTTCTACCTGATAGGTAATCTTCAATCCACTGTAAGATAAAGCTATAATAAAATAAAGTAAGATAAAGCTGTTGATTTTTAAGTTTTTCAATACAGTAACGAGCTTAGTGTGTGGGACAGAATCAAACGCTTTAGTAAAATAGATATATATGATCGAATCGAGATATATGATGTCACAGGGAGTGTTACTTTCATAATGGGCTGTAAGCTCATTAAGAAAAGTGAGATGTTGAGTCAGGGTAGATCTCCGTTTCACAAAGCCATGCTGGTCATCAGATATTAGATGGTGCTCCATCAAATGACTGGTCATATGATTGTGAATGATATGCTCATGAGTTCTGCAGATAACTGAAGTCAGCGAAACTGGTCTGTAGTTAAGTGCAGTGTTGCTGGGACCCTTTTTATGAATTGGAGTAATAATAGCTTTCTTCCAAATTTGTGGAACTCTTCCTCGCCTCAGAGTCATGTTAAAGAGTGTGATAAAGGTAGTGATAAAGATGAAGTAGTTTTTCTTAAAAGCAAAGCTGGGATCTGATCTGGGGTGTTGGAAACTGATGATTTTAAAGAGGAAATAGCCTTAGATACCATATTGACCGTTATGTCAAGATCTACTATCTCAGACAAATCTGTAAGAATGTCGGAGTAGGAGAGAGAAGGAGTATTGCCATCATCGGTTATAAAAACGCTATTAAATTGACTGTTTAGCAACTAAGTTTTATTCTCTAGTTCCATCACAAACTGGTCGCTGTTATCAAGTAAAGGAGGTATTTGAGATCTTGCCTTAAGCTTGCGATTTATGAAACCAAAAAACGTTTTCTTGCAAGGTGAAGATAAAACTGCACTTTCTCTTCCCAAATAGAAATTAGAAATAGATTCTTGTAAACTATACAAAGATCTTTGTACAGAGATTTGATGGAAGGGTCTGTTTTAGTTTGTTTGTATAGGAGGTTTTTTAAGTGTTGTAAATTCTTTAAATTTTTGGGAAAATGTGGTTTTTTGTTGGCTCTATAAAAAGGCATGAATTTTTCGATTGACTCTTTAACGATGTTAGTAAACTTTGAGTTAATAGTATTGATGTCTTCGGAAGAGTTGAAAACAGAAATCCAGTCAACATCTGATAGAAACTTGTTAATGCCATTATAATTTCCATAGTAAAAATTCCTTTTGCTTGAAGTTTTAACGTTCATAAAAAAAGTTTGATGGAGCTTGAATTCAATCATATTGTGACCGCATGTCAAAGCAAAAGGTTCCTTTTGATCAACGTAGATAATGTTCTCAGGTTTTGATGTGATAAGAAGATCCAAAGTATTACCACTAACTTGGGTCGAAAAAGTAACCATCTGAGATAGATTATTGGCATTGAGGAAGCCTACAAAGGCATGACTTAGAAAGGGTGAATTAGTATTATCGCTATCCAAGTTAAACGATTTTCCACTAAATGCTGAATTCGGGTTATTCCAATCAACTTTAACAAAATTAAAATCTCCCAAAATATATAACTCAGGACACACAACACTCTTCAGAGCCTTCAATAAAACCTTAACAGTAACCTTATCATTAGATTTAGAGGGTGCTAGATAGGTACATATAAAACGAGAAAATTTGGACTTTGAGTAATGAAAATCAAAAGCAATAATCTCAACCTTGGAAAATTAATGGGATCGATCTGAATTCTAGAGATCTTGGGTGCAAGCAATATTTTGTAAATTACGCAAACACCGCCGCCTCTATCATACAGTCTATCACAATGCAAGAATATGCATCAGAATCTTATGATTTATGAAAGATTGTTAGAATGTAATGTTAGTTGCAATATATAAAACTTAATCAGAGTTGTTCCTAAAGCTTTATTATATTTAAATCATTATAAAACTTCATCATGATATGAAAATTTTCATAAATAATTTTATGGCATATTTTCAACTTTTAACCTTTTATTGTTTAAAGGTAAATTATTTAATCTCGCCTACGTTTAATAAGCAACCATAAATTCTTTTAATCTTTAACATGCAAATAGTAATTACAACAATTACTCTATCTTTCAAACATAAAGCAATTAAGCATTGCATACTTTGTAATGTCAACTGAATGATTAAGTATTTATCTTTTGTTTGCATAATTTTTTTCAGCATAAACTAATACATAATCTATTTACAGGAATAAAAAAAAATAAAGCTTACTAAAAAGAATATTTGTTTGCTTGCTTGCAGTAAAAACTTCAGTTATCTTTAAAAATTTAATGAATATATAAATGAAAAAGCATTTTTTTTTTAAATTAAGTTAGTTTTTTTACATAATAACGAAAATATATTAGTCAAATAAGAGTTTTATTTTTGCTATCAAAATTTTTTTAAAGTTTTATAAAAATTTTTTTAGTAAACCCTTAATTAGTAAATTATTTTAATTAAATTATGTTATCTATTTTTTGGATCAATACTTTTTTCTATCTTTAATCATTTGTTGTAGTTACTGATATTCTAAATTTTTTTATCTTGATGTATATTCAATTATTGTTGTAAGAATTTGCTTAATATCACTTATCGTTGTTTTGTTGCAGTTGTTATCCTATAATTATTTACTTTGATGTGATTTTTATTTGTTTTATCTTTATAAAAAATACTTGCTCTTGCAACTGATACAAACTTGCTGCTATGCAACTTTAGGGTCACTATGACTAATATTTGATTTTAATTAATAATACTACTATGACTAAATTTTAATATAATGTAAGCATTATGTTATGAATTGTATAAAATAAGTTTGATCTTAAGTAAAACATGGCAAAGAAAACATAATATGCTTATTTCTTTTTCAAGTCTTATTTTTAAGCATTCTATAATTTCAACTGTTTCAAGCAAGCCAGTGATATGACAAAGTTTTATTTAACGTTAGCTGTGATAGTTTGTAGTTGGTCAATGAGTTTATGTGCTGTGCTACAATGCACCAAAATTGGAAGATGCAAGTACGTTAACTTATTAAATTATTGTTTAAATTTCATTGTACTGAAACCACTTATTTTAATTACTGATGCTTTTGATTCTTCTTAACTATCAAATATACACTTTGAGACATTTTAAACTGTAGATTAAAGCATCATTTAAAAAACAAACGTTTCATAGTTTAACCAAAAACATTAGAGATTTTGTATTTGCAGGTGTGAGATGTCAGACGGAAGTGGTGTTGTTTCTCTTGAAGGAATCAATCTTAATCCTGATAAATCTCCGAGATGGATAATCGAGGTCGATTATTTCATCTACTCATTTAACCCTTGTCAAGCGTTTGAAGCTGGAGGTTTTCAAGATCTTGCTGTAAGTTAAATCTTACATAAAAGCTTCGTGTTAAAAGAAATGTTTTATTTCTACATCCATTGTTTGCGTTAACTAAATATTTATATATTGTTGACTTTTGTTTCAGGTTTCTCAATCTGATTATATTACATATTATGATCTTGGTGTCCAATCAACTGAAAGCTTTCACTATACAGAAGCAAAAGGTCTTTATATCACCTACAAAGCCTCAGTTGAAAATAGGTCAATTTAAATGAAATATAGAATACGGTTCCAGACTATAGTTTGATATATTTAAAAGCTTATTTCTAGTTAATATTATTCAATTTAGAAATTTTTTGAAATACATTTTGAAAAATTTCGAAAAATTTGCATTTATTATAGAACTTCCAGAATATCACTGATCTGTAACAAGCAATTACCTGTTCACCGATTTTTTTTCGTTGGTGAATTGACAATTTTGGAATATGTAAGTATTTGAGATGAAAAGCTAAGTAAAAAAATGTGAACTTTAATTATAAAAAAATTTATAAAAAGATATCTTGATAATTGAATATTGCAGTTTTCATCATTGTATCTTTTAATGATTTGTCAAAAATAATTTAGATAATCAAAAATATGTGAAAACGATACTATTATACTTATTATATCTGACAATTTAAACATCATAATGTAGATGAAGAACTAATCATATTTAAAAATGAGGTAAATATCTAAACAAAACTGATTAATCTTGCTTATAAGAAGCGATATGTGTAAAGATCACTTAGCAATATTGTAATTGTGTTTCTTGGTGGTAACAGATTTATTTTGCAATATAAAAACTTTTCGGCCAGCAGTACTACTTCATTACAGCTTTTGCCAAAGATAAATCATTTGCTTGTAGGTCTAAAGCTCTCATGAGACATGAAGAAAGTCTTAATAGATTAGCAAAAGCCTCCCTTTAAGAATATAAGGCGGCATTAGGACCAAAGTTGATTATGTTCTAAACTAGTTTATTTTTTAGGATTTCATTCTAGAAGGTCCATGTGCTTGTCCTGGAGGCTGTGATAGCAATGGAGTTATTGGTTTGTAATTTTTTTTCCTACAAAATGATGAATCGTGAAAAACGTTCATTATTTTTGTTTTTATTTATCATTTACTTAATTAGGGTGTTACCTAAGTTACGCTTCTAACAAAAGAAATCGTTTTATTTTTGGTCGAGTTGATAATACTTGCCAGAGTAAAAAGCATGTTATTAATAATATATAAGATTTAGATTAAAAACTTAAACAAAATTTGAAACAATTTCTTACAAAGTTACAAAAAATAGTCAACATTTTCCAAAAGTCAAACTATTAACATAATTTTTTAGTTTCAGATACTACTGACTGTACACATAATAGTGAAACATCTTATTCAATAAATGTTCTTGGAAAAGATTTATCTAGTTTATTTATCCATGATATTATTTTAATTTTTATTATAGCATGTGTGTATTTTATCGGTCGATATACTGGTTACCAATGGACCAATAAAAAACAAGATAACAAGCAGATTGATAATGTTAATTATGTTTCAAACGCATAAATTGCCTAATTTTTTGTTGTTGGTCGAATTCAATATAATCATTCAAATTACTTCACATTTTCTGATTTAAATATCAAGCTTTTTTATCTCTACGATTATTGATTAAAACATTTTTTACTATTATCTTATGATAATATCTTAAATAAACTCATAATTGATTATTGATTATCAAATTTATTAAAATTGTTTTGATTTATTTACACTTTATCAAAATTTATTTGAAAAAGTCTTTTAAAGTGTATAACTTGAACAATTTCTGATCTTTTGCTGAATTGTTATATTTTTCATAAACAAATTCTTCACTTGAAATTAATTAATTAGAATATTTTGCTTATTAGTTTTCAATGATAGAATCTCCTATAATACTGGATTAAATAAAAATATTTGAGACTTTTTCAAGAGTATTTTCATTAAAAGTTACTCCATTCTTCACTATTGTTATTTTTTATAGTTAGAATCGACACAAATCTAATCGATTTGTTTATAAGACATCAAAATTAGATTTTTTATAAAATTTAAAAACTATTTATTTAAAATAAAACTTGCTTCAAGTTTTAAACTTTAAAATTTTTATAAAATTTTCAACATCTTAATTTAAAAAATTATTACTTATTTTACATTCTGTCAATCAATATTTCAAGAAATATTTTCTATTGTTTCATACATAAAACATCACTTATTAGATCTGTTTGTTATTTGGTTCATCCAATTTAGTTTCATTATAGCTTTTGGTTTTCAAATATTTATTTTTGTTGCACAATAACAGAGATCAAACAAATGAGTTATCAATACATAGACAAAGATTTTAAGTGTCATAAATATTTATTAAGGAAAAATATTTAAGCTATCAAATATCATCTTTATTATATAATAAAGTTGTGAAAAATAATCAGTCTTAAGAAGCTGCATGAATTTTATAGTTTTGAGATTTTTGCGAAATGCTCCGTAAAATAAATATTTGATATATCTACAAGTTGATACATCAAATGTCGATGTGTTATAGAAGCCGGAGGCATTTTTAGTTAAGTTTCAAAATCAGACTGAGATACGGAATTAGAAAGATATAATAAAGTGTAAAGCCAAAAAATTTAATTAAATAGTAAACTGAAACAGTATCACAGGTTTAATGTAAATTTAATCGACAGTTCTAACAAGTTTACAGTGTAAAGGTTGCAGTTAATAATTTCTTTGTCAACTTAAAATCAAAATTTTACTTATATTTATTTCTGTAGAGTAAGCAAAGTTAAGATTTCTTCATTATGTTTAAGGATTGCTTGTGATTATATTTTTGAAATCTTGTAAACTTCTTTACAGAAGACTTTAAAATAGGTTTGAACATGAAAACTTATGACATTGAAACACAGAAAAGACAGTTTGTATTAATTTACACAAACTTTATTAGTTTTCTCCAAGCAACTTTCTATCTTAAAACTTTGGTGATTGAGGTTTACTGCTATGATTAATTCTTTTGTTAGATTTCATTTACACACTAACTTTTGATATGTGAACCTCAATTTAATAAACTAAATGAATTCTTTATCATCTTAAAAAAATAAAGTCATTCTCTTCATATTTAAAAGTTAGTTTAATCTATAAATCAGTATCTTGGAAGTTAAACCAACGGTTCGAAGTTGAATTTTTAATCCAATTTTATTTCAAGATTATTAATCAATTTAGTTTGTTTAAAATAAAAGCAAAAAATATGTAATTTAAAAGTTTGACAATTTCTATTTGGTAATAATAGCCTGAAGCTAAAACTTAATCTCATGTTGTTCATTTCTGTGTCTTTTCAAAATCACTTTCTTGAATTACATATAGTAATACTTTCAAAACAATTTTACTAACCCAAAAAAAGAATAATTTATATATTATTATGTATTTGAATAATTGCAATATAACTTTTAAAAGAGTGTTTTATTTTCTCTTTTAGTTTCAGAATGTTTTTATGAGAGTTTATTTTTCTTTAATGTGAAAATATATTTTGATAAAAAACAAATTTATAATTTCAACTAGAATAAATAAGGTTGAAAAATGGGCCTAGCCATCAACCCCGAAGGTGAGGTCAGTGGACCTAAACTTTCTGAAATGGTTGCAAATGGTGAAATAAAACAAAAATCTGAAAATGAAGACACCGATAAAATGGGGATCCTGTGTTTTAAAATCGACACAACTTATACAAGGACAATTCCTGGTTTTTTACGATTAGTTCAACTGGTAAGCTTCTATTTTTTACAACTAACATTTATTTCTACTGTTTTTCTGAAGTCGAAATTAATTCCCAAAATTTTCTGTAAAGTCGTAAAAAATGCTTACTTGCTGATTTTGAATTCAGTACACAAAAATGTTAAAAGAAATTTAAAAATTGTTTCTCATTTTCACAGCTTCTGTTGATAGTCGGTGCAATCTGCTTGGTTTTTGCTACCTGGGTAAAGCCAGGAATTTATGCTGTTTACTGCATCTTACTTGTAGCTGCTGCTATTAGTGGCAGTTATTTACTGATAACAAGATTAACAGGTGGCAGAAGTAATGATTGTTGCGGTGAGTTTATCATTTATTCTTACTGACATTTAATGGATGGACAATTATTTTAACTAATTTGGCTTACAGCTGTTTTTCTAATACACTCAAAAATTGAAATATTTAGCATTTGATCTGAAGCTGGTATTATTAAACTTTAAATTATTGTTATGTCAAGCCGTAATATTCAAAAATTGTTTTTTAGGTTTTTCGTGGATTTTTTTGGTAAGTTGAAATAATTCTTGGTTATAATACCATTCGGTTTTTTGATTTTAATTAAATTATGAAAATATGTCAATCTTTTCACATAAAAATGCTTCAGGCTAACTTCGATCAATTTGAAAGGCTTTAAAACCATTCAATTTGCTTGAAGTTATTATCTACATGTTATTTTATGTAACTAAAGTTTTGGTACACAATTTGTACTTTGGAAAGTTAAGTAAATCTGCAGAAAGAAAAGTCTTATAAATATTGTAATTAATATTATTAAAATCAAAATTTCACATATACATCTGTTTTTCGTTTTATAGATATCAATTAAAACAACTCTAACTTGTAAAATTAACTTTCAGTAATTTACAATATATTAATAACAATAAGTCACTTGTGTTTTCATTTTAAAATAACCTGATCTTTGCAAAATAAAGTTCGTAATCTGCTAGTTGATATTTATTAGTCCATTTAAACTTTCAAAATCTGCTCAACAGGAATTTCTTTATTACGCAATCTTCGGTTTTTTGATCTTCGTCGGAGCTTGTTTAGCAGCAGGTAATAATCCTAACGGTAGCTCTGGAGTTAGTGGAGCAGCAGTAAGTAGTTTTCCAACAAACAGTTTATGAAAAGTTGAACTTTCAGCTAATTTGTTTGACTATTTTTACTTGTTTAGGCGTTCGGTTTTTTTGCTACTTTTATCTACATCTATCTAATTTGGCATGGATGGAAAGCCTACAAAGAAGTTGATGCAGAAAAAGATGAAAAGAAAAGCAACAAGTCAGATGAATCAGAAAGAAAGGAAGAGGAAGTTGAAGAAACAAAAATTGAGATTGAGAAAGATTTTTTAGAGGAGCCACCCGTCAAAAAGTGAACTAATTTCAGCATTTTTTATCTTTTCTAATCTTTTGTAAAAGATTAGGGATTCCTGTAAAGAATCACTCTCTCCCTGCTGATCTAAGTCATCTTTATGAGAACACAATGTCTCAATACACTTCCAATCGGAGGCCAAGGTGACTGATGATAAATGAAGTGTAATTGATGAGTCTGCTGGTTCATAATCTTGTCAACTATTCTACTTAATCAATAAAATGTTCAGTTATTCAGATAAAGATTCAGCTTTCAGTGAAGGAGAGGAGAATGTGAAAGATCACATAAGAGACAGTATGAGACATAAATCTCAGTATCATAGTCATCGGAGAAAAAAACACAAATCTGCTACGATTGAAGGCGTTCTTTCCCGCCAACCACTTGCTCATATCTCCCATCGACAACGGGCAGAAGCATTTGACGTCAACTCTTTAGGCAGGTAAACGTTTTGTAGAAGTTTCAGTTGAGCATTTGAACAAAATAGTTTTTCAGATCAACTATCGGATATCCATCTGTAGTTTCAGCTTCTCTACCAAACCGATCTGACGATAAATTTTATGATTCGCACAAGAAGAAGCGAAAGAATAAACCTGATTGGCTAAGAGCTGCTGAAAGTAGAGATGGGATGATGGACGGATGTTCAGACATGTTTGTCGGTGACAATGAAATCATTCGTCGATTTTCAGCAGCTGCAAGCGTGAAGCGACGCGAATATCCGTTGTTAAACGACTCCGCAGAAGAATCAATTTGCTATCCTTCAATTTCGCAACAGCAGAGGACTCATCGTAAGGAGCTAGTTCCAAATCCATTGAGAAGGAGTCTACGACGTCCAATCAAACATCATAAACATCGAACTCGAATATCAACTTATCAGCATTCACATAAAGAACATCGAAGACACCATGGTGGTCACCATCATCGTCATCACAGCCATGGACGTCTCTATGGTAACCATAGTCACCATCATCACCATGGACATCGAAGACATGGTGGTTCAAGACGTCATCGTAAATCATCAGGTCGAGTAAAGTCTCAAAGAATGCTATATGGGGGACGCAAGCCAGTAGATGCTGACCATGAGGACTACATCAGACAAATGGTTGGTAGAGATGAACTTGTCAATATGTCCAAGCCTGGAACTGAGCCCAGGTCACTTGATAACCAACAAATGCGTGGCAACGAGAAGTCGAGACATCGACATTCATTGGAAGAAACTTTACATAAAACTCCAGTTCCGAATGGAATGGATAATCCTGTGATGCAGAAATACTTTTTGAATATGAAGTGATTGATTTGAAAATTCTTTGATCTTTCATTTACTACAAGAAGCTTTCAATGTAAGACTCACAAATGTTCCCAAATAGAATCCTAACCCTTCATCAAACTCTCATATCTTGTGTTGTGGATCATCTAAAATGCTATTTGCTTCACTAACAGCTTTATCGCTTGCTAATCAAACCCCTCCAACAAGAATGATCTCAACTAATCAATTTGTTATAAAAGTATCTTACTACAAATCCTACAACTTCATAATCATGCAAATCGAAGAATAACGAATCTTGTATTTATATACTTTAAAAATCATCAGTCTGTCAAGCACAGCAAAACTGACGAATTAAATAGACAAGAGGGTTTAAATATCACGAAACTAATTTTACAAATTGTCTAATAGGCCATAAGAGCCAGCGACCATTTTTATTTATTGCTTTTAGTCGCTATCGAAGGTTATGGAGTTGATGACGTTAGGATCAATAGCTCCACCGCGGTAACTTCCACGCTTCTTCTTGGTCTTCTCGTGTCGAAAGCTCTTTCCTTTCGTGTATTTCAACACATCATTTGCAGCTTTTCCCCATGAATCATTCTAAACAAATGACGGCATCACTTTTGTTTCCATCCAATTCTACTCTTACTTTAGTTTCAAACGCGTTGCTAGACAACCGCTTATCAACCACGACATCATCGTCATTGACTCGCCGAAAAGGGGTTCCAGACTATGAATAAAAAACATTAGAAACGAGCAAACAAGCAAGCGTCACGTGATTACCTTTCGCTTTTTCGCCTTCTTCTCTCCAGATGCGATCACAACTTCTGTTCATAAAAGAAATATCAAAAAATGAAAATAATTTATAAAATAAAACGGACCTTCATCAGGTTTGGATTTCTTGATAGGAGTCGGGTCCTCCGGATCTTCTGAGGATCTTTTCTTTGCTTTAGTGACCTTAGGAGTTGATTTTGCGGCAGGAGTAGTGATTAGCTACAAAGAATATCAATTAATATGAGAAGAGCAAAATCTGGAAGAGCTGAAAATTCTAAGATTTATTTGAGTACTCACTTCAGCTACTTTGAATTGATCTTTCACAGCAGAAGCAGATTTCTTTGCTGTTCGAAAAAAAATGATAAAAAGTCAAATTGAAAAAAGAAATTAACTATCTCTGAAAAACAAAAAACTCATTAAACAAACCTTTCTTAGCAGCTACTTTTTTATTTGAAGCTTTCTTTTCTTCTTCTTCTTTAGAAGATTCTTCTTCACTTGAAGACTCTTCTTCAGAAGAAGATTCCTTCTTAGTTGGTTTGACAACTACCTTTGCTGGTGTAGCTTTTACTTCTGTTAATTTAATTTTGGTTTTTAAAAGTTTTAAATTGTCAGCTAATATATAGTATTAAAACATTTTTATTTATCTAAAATCAATTTGCTTGATATTAATATTAAAATTAAGCTAAAAATAAATAATTTATAATTAACAAAAAACTCATTAAACAAACCTTTCTTAGCAGCTACTTTTATATTTGAAGCTTTCTTTTCTTCTTCTTCTTCAGAAGATTCCTCTTCACTTGAAGACTCTTCTTCAGATGAGGATTCCTTCTTAGTTGGTTTGATAACTACCTTTGCTGGTGTAGCTTTTACTTCTGTTAAATTAATTTTGAACCAAATTTAAACTCTTAATTAATATCAATTTTATAAAAAATATATAAAAAATATCCAGGAATAAATTGTTGAATAATAAATTAATAATAAAATTAAAAAAAAAAACTTCATTAAACAAACCTTTCTTAGCAGCTACTTTTTTATTTGAAACTTTCTTTTCTTCCTCTTCTTCTTCAGAAGATTCTTCTTCAGATGAGGACTCTTCTTCAGATGAGGATTCCTTCTTAGTTGGTTTGACAACTACCTTTGCTGGTGTAGCTTTTACTTCTGTTAAATTAATTTTAAACAAAAATATTAAATCTTATTCAAAAATTGTTCAGATAATTATTTATAGATATTTTGAAAACTTGAATTAAAAAGTTTAGCTTTTTTAAGATCACTGAGACATCAAAGTTTTTATGAATTAAATCAACAAAATACTAATTCCAAAAACTCATTAAACAAACCTTTCTTAGCAGCTACTTTTTTATTAGAAACTTTCTTTTCTTCCTCTTCTTCTTCAGAAGATTCCTCTTCACTTGAAGACTCTTCTTCAGATGAGGATTCCTTCTTAGTTGGTTTGATAACTACCTTTGCTGGTGTAGCTTTTACTTCTGTTAAATTAATTTTGAACCAAATTTAAACTCTTAATTAATATCAATTTTATAAAAAATATATAAAAAATATCCAGAAATAAATTGTTGAATAATAAATTAATAATAAAATTAAAAAAAAACTTTATTAAACAAACCTTTCTTAGCAGCTACTTTTTTATTAGAAACTTTCTTTTCTTCTTCTTCTTCAGAAGATTCCTCTTCACTTGAAGACTCTTCTTCAGAAGAAGATTCCTTCTTAGTTGGTTTGATAACTACCTTTGCTGGTGTAGCTTTTACTTCTGTTAAATTAATTTTGAACAAAATTTAAACTCTTAATTAATATCAATTTTATAAAAAATATATAAAAAATATCCAGGAATAAATTGTTGAATAATAAATTAATAATAAAATTAAAAAAAAACTTCATTAAACAAACCTTTCTTAGCAGCTACTTTTTTATTTGAAACTTTCTTTTCTTCTTCTTCTTCAGAAGATTCCTCTTCACTTGAAGACTCTTCTTCAGATGAGGATTCCTTCTTAGTTGGTTTGACAACTACCTTTGCTGGTGTAGCTTTTACTTCTGTTAAATTAATTTTAAACAAAAATATTAAATCTTATTCAAAAATTGTTCAGATAATTATTTATAGATATTTTGAAAACTTGAATTAAAAAGTTTAGCTTATTTAAGATCACTGAGACATCAAAGTTTTTATGAATTAAATCAACAAAATACTAATTCCAAAAACTCATTAAACAAACCTTTCTTAGCAGCTACTTTTTTATTTGAAACTTTCTTTTCTTCTTCTTCAGAAGATTCTTCTTCACTTGAAGACTCTTCTTCAGATGAGGATTCCTTCTTAGTTGGTTTGATAACTACCTTTGCTGGTGTAGCTTTTACTTCTGTTAAATTAATTTTGAACCAAATTTAAACTCTTAATTAATATCAATTTTATAAAAAATATATAAAAAATATCCAGGAATAAATTGTTGAATAATAAATTAATAATAAAATTAAAAAAAAACTTCATTAAACAAACCTTTCTTAGCAGCTACTTTTTTATTTGAAGTTTTCTTTTCTTCTTCTTCTTCAGAAGATTCCTCTTCACTTGAAGACTCTTTTTCAGATGAGGATTCCTTCTTAGTTGGTTTGATAACTACCTTTGCTGGTGTAGCTTTTACTTCTGTTAAATTAATTTTGAACAAAATTTAAACTCTTAATTAATATCAATTTTATAAAAATATATAAAAAATATCCAGGAATAAATTGTTGAATAATAAATTAATAATAAAATTAAAAAAAAACTTTATTAAACAAACCTTTCTTAGCAGCTACTTTTTTATTTGAAACTTTCTTTTCTTCTTCTTCTTCAGAAGATTCCTCTTCACTTGAAGACTCTTCTTCAGATGAGGATTCCTTCTTAGTTGGTTTGACAACTACCTTTGCTGGTGTAGCTTTTACTTCTGTTAAATTAATTTTGAACAAAATTTAAACTCTTAATTAATATCAATTTTATAAAAATATATAAAAAATATCCAGAAATAAATTGTTGAATAATAAATTAATAATAAAATTAAAAAAAAAAAAAAACTTCATTAAACAAACCTTTCTTAGCAGCTACTTTTTTATTTGAAACTTTCTTTTCTTCTTCTTCTTCAGAAGATTCCTCTTCACTTGAAGACTCTTCTTCAGAAGAAGATTCCTTCTTAGTTGGTTTGACAACTACCTTTGCTGGTGTAGCTTTTACTTCTGTTAAATTAATTTTGAACCAAATTTAAACTCTTAATTAATATCAATTTTATAAAAAATATATAAAAAATATCCAGGAATAAATTGTTGAATAATAAATTAATAATAAAATTAAAAAAAAACTCATTAAACAAACCTTTCTTAGCAGCTACTTTTTTATTTGAAACTTTCTTTTCTTCTTCTTCTTCACTTGAAGACTCTTCTTCAGAAGAAGATTCCTTCTTAGTTGGTTTGATAACTACCTTTGCTGGTGTAGCTTTTACTTCTGTTAAATTAATTTTGAACAAAATTTAAACTCGTATTTAATATCAATTTTATAAAAAATATATAAAAAATATCCAGGAATAAATTGTTGAATAATAAATTAATAATAAAATTATAAAAAAAACTTCATTAAACAAACCTTTCTTAGCAGCTACTTTTTTATTTGAAACTTTCTTTTCTTCCTCTTCTTCTTCAGAAGATTCTTCTTCAGATGAGGACTCTTCTTCAGATGAGGATTCCTTCTTAGTTGGTTTGACAACTACCTTTGCTGGTGTAGCTTTTACTTCTGTTAAATTAATTTTAAACAAAAATATTAAATCTTATTCAAAAATTGTTCAGATAATTATTTATAGATATTTTGAAAACTTGAATTAAAAAGTTTAGCTTTTTTAAGATCACTGAGACATCAAAGTTTTTATGAATTAAATCAACAAAATACTAATTCCAAAAACTCATTAAACAAACCTTTCTTAGCAGCTACTTTTTTATTTGAAGTTTTCTTTTCTTCTTCTTTAGAAGATTCTTCTTCACATGAAGACTCTTCTTCAGATGAGGATTC
Organism: Pegea sp. RAD2-039; assembly: GCA_034620365.1. NCBI lineage: Eukaryota > Metazoa > Chordata > Thaliacea > Salpida > Salpidae > Pegea > Pegea sp. RAD2-039. The sequence goes on along the minus strand of JAQGEQ010000058.1, from coordinate 901,709 downwards.
CTTCTTAGTTGGTTTGATAACCTTTGCTGGTTTGTTTTGCTTGACATTTTCTGGTGTTGACAATTCATAATTACTGACAATAGCTGATTTATATTAATGGTTATCTCAATCTATACTTGTTAGAAAATGATAGAAAAATAACAAAATATTTATAGAATAATTATACTTGAAAATATATTGCTGTAAAGAAAAAACCCTACCTTTTAATACAACAGATTTCAACTGAACCTTTTTTTCTCCATTAGCAATTTTTTGCTTTTTAGCAGGGCACTAAAAGAAATTAATATTAAAGTTTTGTTTATAGTGTTCAATCAAATGAATTATTCTAAAGGGAAAATAAAACAATCATCTTAAAACTAGTTTTATAGATGAATATAAAAGCCAAATTATATTAGAAATATTAAGTTTTTTTTTCATATTCTATCAATTGAATATTTTCTTTCTACATGATATGATCATTCTGTGTTTATTGGCAAATAAAGGTATCTTTACCTCAGTACCAGAATCAGAGTTTTCTTCACTTGATGTGGGATCTGGTTTCCGTTTTAGAGAGTTTGCAAAAAATGAATTATAAAACTGAACTAGAGATGGGTCATCAGCTTTCGCAGCTTTCTATTTAAACAAAAATTATATATTTATTTCTGACTTTGTGAATAATTTTTATTCAATTAAAATTTTGTAACTTAAGTTCAAGAAACTTGTTCTTACCGTTTTTGTTAAATTCTTAAAATTTTGAGCCAATTTTTTGTATTTGCATTCTAAAAGAAATCTATGAACATAAGGAAACAATTTCTGTAGTTCACCAGATGAAACATCATTTTCTAAAGACATATTTATTACCTAGATAACTAACAATAAACTCAAAGGTGAAAAACTGAAAGAAAACTGAATTATAAAATAAATTGCTTTCTTAAATATTATTTTTAAAGTTTATAATTTGTAGATAATCATCAGAAAAAATATGAAAGATTTAAAAACTTTGAATTTCAACTTTGATAAAATGAATAATTTCTTATACAGATTATTTTAGTTTGATGGACATAAGCATCAAGCGATCTAAACTAAATAAATAAAGATTAAGAAGTAAAATATCAAAAAACCTAAATTAATTTTCATAAGATTATGAGAAAGACAGAAAACTTAATCTTAAACACAAAAATATATTTGCTTTTAAGGCCCAAAATTAGATTTTGTTAAGATATAATTTTTATTAAATCATGAAAAATAATAAAATTTTTTCGAAAATCATTATACACTCTTAATTTTTATTTTGTATGCTAAGAAGTCATAAAAGAAACTCATCAAAAGCACAACTTTAATTACAGTCTAATAAGGTATAAAATGAATTAATAATATATAGGAACGAAAATTAAAACAAGAAACAAAAGACTTTTGTAAAAAATCCAGATATATAGCTGATTGAAGTGGCAAAAACGTGTACTTTGTAGGAGCTATTGATTAAAATGAAAAAAATCTGCAAAAATGTTACCAAGTACTTTTTCTGAAAAGTATAGCCATTTATAGGAACAAAAATTTTGCAAATTTTTTAGTGATAGTAGGCAAAGTTTATAAATTCATTGTTGTTTAAACGTTTTCAATTAAACTTAAAATTTCAAAACTATAGAAGTGCTCATGAGTAATGAATATGATTTATTTGCTAAAGATAAAAAGGAAACCTACAAGCTACTTTTTCTGCGTCTATTCAGACAATTTTTGATAGATATATAAAGGTGATCACAATAGCTGGAATAAGTTCTGGAATACAAAATTATAGCTATAAGAACATAATGAGTTCAAATATAATTCATTGTAACAAATACGCAGTTTTTGTAGAACAGTGTTATAAATGCTCTCTTTGATTATATATTAGTTACATAAAATTTCCAAGGATATTGTTTCAAATTTTATACAGAACATAAGATCTAAGAAAAACTTATTTGGATGAATAATAATTTCAATTTAGAGTAGAAACAAGTGTAAAAACTCTGATAAAAGTTAATATTTGCATGACTAAAATAGAATTATTATACAAAACAAAATTCAACAAGTACTATGTACTATAATTTCAACTGATAACACACACTATTTAATATAGAAGATAGTTGGGTAGATTTGGCAGTTGATGTTATAGTTGCAGAAGCATATGTTTGCTCAGCGGTTAAAACTCAATTAATTTACTTTAACCAGCACAGCCTTCTTTTAAAAATAAAATCATTACAGTCCAATAGATATTCTTATAAAGAAATTTTAATTTTTAATTTTTAAAAAATATAATTTGAAGTTTCTTAAACCTTCAAGTAATTAGAAAACTCATATCACTCAATTTAGTAAACTGAGATAAAAGTTTTTTAAGAATATGAGTTACTTTTACTTTCTTACAGTTTTAAAACGTACTCGTTTTAACCTCATAAAGTCGCTAAATTAAACTAAGTAATCAGCTTAAAATAATATATTTATTGACATATCTTCGTAAATTAATATTGAAGCCTAAATGACTGTATCAAATGATCATTTGTTATTTTAATGCTTGAATGAGGCTTCTAGCAACATTCATGATTCTGCATATATCCGCTGCATAATGTTCTGTATGTGTCATCTTCCCCTTTAACGTGGAAAGCACCAGATTGAAAAAATCTTAATATTAATGATTATTAAAAAAAATTATTTTGGCGCAACTGAGAAAAAGTCAATGATCTAAATCTCAAATAAAATAATTATCTTAAATGATCTATAAATACCTAAAAAGACATTTTTGTCTTAAAGCCTAATTTCAACTCTTATTGATTATTAAGTTTTAGTGCAACCGTTTTGTGCTTGGTATTACTTGCATGTACTGATATTAGTTATTTTTATTTTAAGGTATATCTCTGATTTTTTGTGTCAAACTTCTATAGACTGTAATTATAGATATAATTTTTAACTGAAAATGTTTCTTGTAATACTATTATACTTTTAAAATATCCTTAAATAATTTGATAAAAGTTTTATTTTTGATAGAGGTTTGCTTCATAAGTTTACATATTTTAAATCTTTGCAATATATTTATTTAGTTTTAATGCATTTTGAAGATCTTATCATATAATTTAAAATACATAATTAAAGTTTAAAAATATTTACAATTAATAAAATTAGAGCTAGATTTTATATCATCTTGATATTTTTTCTTTGTGTTTTCAGTTTTAGCCTTGTATATTTTTTTAACCTCTTGTATAATAGATCACATTTTTATTATTTTCATACTTTTAGTTTTTTAACTTTAGACATAATCCTATTATATGATTAAATAAATTCTGTAAAATCTCAAAATATATTTTTTATTAAAATAAAACTTTATACTTAACTTGATAACAATTTTATAATTTATACAATGTGCTTTTTCGTTAGCCTGTTACTTTTTGTTATAAACTGAACAATCATTATGGATGATGACGAATTTTTTGAATGCCAAGAATCTTTTTCATCAGAAGCTACTTCAAAGATACCTGATAGATCTGAAAAAAGTTCAAAAAAAGATCAAATAACAGATGATTCAGGTTCTTTATATACTGATATAAGCAATATTAATGGAGATAAAACTGTTAATTTGGATTTAAATACTGAAGTTTGTTCAATTTTCTTCCTTTTTGATTAAATACAATATTTAATTTTTGTGATTTTCTTATCAAGTATAGAATTATTTTTAATTTAAGAAGTTTTTCATAAAAAATCAATTTAAAAATATTTTATTTTAGAGCATTATTGATGATGTGATAGAAATTGCAAAGAATGATGGAAATATTGTTGTTGAAGAGGAACTATCTGAACAAGAAAAAGAAGTTAGTTTTACTTCATGACAAACTGTTATCTAAACTATCATTTGAAAACCTTTCTTTTATTTTGAGTTATTTTTTATAATCAGTTTTAAATTAAAACAACAGTTATTGATGCACCCAGATAAAAATTTTAATATGAGACATTTTTAATTTGTTTAAGTTATTAATCCTAAAATTTTTAGGAGCTACTGAAAGATTCACTAGAACTAAAAAGCGAAGGGAATTTGAAGTACAAAGAAAAAAGTAAGTTTAGAATGAGAAGTTATTAAAAATTGCATCTGAGTTTATTTTATCTCTGTTGTTTTAGATTATCAAGAAGCGTGTGATTTATATAGTGAAGGAATTAGAATCTGCCCTAAATCGTATTCCAAAGAAGTTTCTGTCTTGTTTGCAAATAGATGTGCTGCTTATATGGCTATGGTGATTTAACATTTCAATTATTATGTGAAAGATGCTAACCATACTTTTTACCAAATATATTCTAAATTTTGTCAATTAAACTTGAAATTATTTAGATATTAATTAGAATAACATAATTACTTTTACTGAAATCAAACTTTTTAGGCTTATATTTATTTTAAATTTAACAATTTACTGAGATTTATTTAAAATTCTATAATTGTTTAGGACAAGGCCAAAGAAGCTTTATCTGATTGTAATGAAGGTTTGAACTTTTTTTTATTACAACTCTCTTCTTAATTCTATTCAAGCAAACTTATAAAAAGAATGCAAAAAAATTACTAACAAATAATATTATTTTTTCAGCTATTAACTTAGATCCTTGTTACGTTAAAGTCTTGCTGAGACGGGCTCAACTTCTTGAAGATAAAGAGAAGTTTGAAGAGTCATTAAAAGACTATCAGAAAGTAGTAGAAATTGACCCTTCTTGCTGCAAAGCTCGTGCTGCTTGCATGGTGAAATGTTGTTACAAATTAAATAATTTAACTACAAGATGATAAAACAATATCAAAGCTGTTTTTAAAGCAGTAGTGATTGTAGCAGCCTCTCTTGTCACGTTAGTTGTTTGTTTTGTAGAGATTACCAAAGCAAATTGAAGAAAAGAATGAGAAAATGAAGGAGGAAATGTTTGGTAGGTGTATTTAACTCTTTTATTTTCTAATTACAATTAAAATACAAATTTTAAATATAAACCCAGAAAAATTTAACCTTTTTTTCTGCTGTAGAACTTTAATTATAAAATTCTGGAACATATTTGGGTATAAAATGACAAATTTTTAAATCATTAAGGAATTGTTATAATCTTTGATTCTTTTAGTAGTTTGCATTTTAGATAAAATTCCACCAATTTTGTTTTATTTCCAACTGTACAGGGCAAATGAAGAAACTTGGCAACATGGTTTTGAAGCCTTTTGGACTTTCTACAAACAATTTTCAAATGCAACAAAATGAAGGTGGCTCATACAATATTCAATTTGTTCAAAACCCGTCTACAAATTCCTGAATTCTTCAAATTCTTAAATCTGTTTATTTCTTTATTTGAGAGTATTTTACTATTTTTGCATCGTGAAATTCAAGTTTAATTTAACTTTTTTTGAACTTGTACTATTAAAAAGTTAGAAACAAAAGTTTTGTTCAGCATTTTGATCGGATCATAAAATTTTTGATTGAATATATCAAATTGTTGAATACTTAAATTAAGGTTTACCATTTAATTAAGAATTCGAATAAGCTGATATATTGTTAAATAATTTCATTTTCTTCGTGTTTTTAGTTCTATATGTAAATCTATCTGCTGATGATCGAGAAGTTTTGAAAATTTTATAAAATAGCAAAATACTTTTTAGTAGCATAATTTATTGATAAAAAAGTTCAATTTAAGAAAAAATTGTAACAAAATAATATAATTATCATTTTTAAATTAACAGATACTAAAATATTAAGATATTAATCAGCAAATACCAAAACTAAATTTTAAACAACTTTTTCCCATTGGTTTTGAAACTAACTACCATTGAAAAATTGTTTTCTCCAATCGAATTGAATTCTCTTCAAATCTGTTCTTGTTGCCACATTTTCTAATAATAAAACATTTTAGGTTTGATTTCGGGGCAAATAGAGAATCAAACGTGTACTTCAAAAGGCAAAAAAAAGATCAGTTTTGTTGCAAGTAGAAAATTGTAATTAATTCTATGTTTCCATAAAAATGCTTATAGCTTAAAGAGATTATAAAAATTAGATTTAAAGATTTTGAGAATTTATTTGCTTTATCATCATCAGCAGTAAGGATATATTAGCATGAAATCATATTTACTTGATGGTTTTTGTTGATTTTTACAGGATGCTTTTTCTAACCTTTCAACTGGAAGTAAAATATGTTCCTTATTTCGATTTTTCTTGTAAAGAATAATTAGATGAAGATGTTTTCTGTAAGAGTTTCTTTTCATGCTATTCAGTCTTCAATAAATAATAAAAAAATGATTAGATTTATATTATTATTATGAAACCTAGTATTGAAAAGAATTTTAACTTTGAAAATTGAGAAATGTTTTCTTTTAAAATTATTATTGATATGAAAGGATGTTAGAGTAAAGTCAATAAAAACATAAATAAATACTACTTTGTATTAGATAATTCACTTTTAAATATTTAAAAGTAATTGAAACATTTTGAAGACAAAATGAAAACAAAAAATAGAACACTGATTTTAATAACACAATTTTCAACAGTTTAAATATGAGCTTCTTTAAAAGCACAATATTTTTTTTCATTTAGAAAGAGTTGATTTAATAAGAAACATTTAAAGTAGATTGTTGGGTGACAAAAAAATAAATCCATTAATTACAATAAATTTAATAAAACAAATTAACAACTTTAAAAATCACTACGCTAAAAATGCAATCTTTAATTTTTATTAACATATTGTTACTTTATCAACTATAATACACTTATACTATTAAAAGCTTATAGTTAGAGGGTTTTATACTAAATTATGATATTTCATCAAACTAAAAGTTAATTTTAATAAATTAGAAACGCTTTCACGATCAACTAAGGTTGTTTGATTTTTGAAAACTGACCACTTGTAGTTTGAGAAAATAATTAACATTAATGTTATTTAAATTGTAATTTAGGATGAAATAATTTTGCAATGAATAATAAATAAAATCGTTTGAAAACATCAAAAGTTATTTACTAACAACTACTTCTTGGATATTTAAAAAAATCACATAACAAATTGTAAGTAACAAACTTTTACATTTTATTTTGTATCTTTCCTCCCATTTGTAAAATTAAAAAATTCCAAACAGATGATAATAAATAATAATTAGGGTTTTAAAATTTAAGATTTAAAAACTACATAAACTACCTTTCGATCATATGACGTCATATTGTCTAAATAGTCCTTAAACATATAAAACCAAATAAGTAAAAGTAAACAGAAGTCTCTTATGCTAAAGGTGCAGAATATCAATCCAGTAAAGACTTTTTGTTTTACTTTTTATCATTTATAAAAGTTATTTCAAAAATTGTATTGAACTTTCTAAAATACTTGCCGATATAAAACGTTTCATACAGTTAAAAAGTATTCTTAGCTCCAACTATCTAAATTAGCTTAAATTAACTCAATTTGTAAAATAAACAAATAAATTACTATTTGATGTTAATAAATATGTGTGACCAACTCTTTTTAGGGAATCGAATTTTAATCATACCACTTTGTTGTAAAGAGCTACTTATTAATGTTTAATTTGAATAAAAATGTTCGAAGTCAGCTTAGAATTTTATAATAAGAAAAAATAGCTGGCTGATTTTACTTTCAAAAACTATTTCTTGAAAGTGTTACCTAAAACAAATTAAAATTAATTAATTATTAATTAAAATTAATAGTCTTCTTTAGCGCTACCCTTATCGCTACTCTTTAACATGACTCTTAAGCGGGGAAGACTTCCACAAATTTGGAAGAATGCTATTATTACTCCAATTTATAAGAAGGGTCCCAGAAACACTGCACTTAACTACAGACCAGTTTCGCTGACTTCGGTTATCTGCAGAACTCAAGAACATATCATTCACAACCATATAACTAGCCATTTGACGGAGCATCATCTAATATCTGATTTCCAGCATGGCTTTGTTAAGCAAAGATCTTCTTTGACTCAACATCTCACTTTTTTCAATGAGCTTAGAGCTCATTACGAAAGTAATACTCCATGTGACATCATATACCTTGATTTTGCTAAAGCGTTTGATTCTGTTCCACACAACAAGCTCATTACTGTATTGAAAAACATAAAAATCAGCAACTCCATCTTAAAATAGATTGAAGAAATCTTATCAGGTAGAACCCAACGAACCCGTGTAGAAAGATCTTTATCTACTTCTAGTAAAGTCACCAGCGGCGTTCCTCAGGGTTCCGTTCTGGGTCCACTTCTCTTTTTGATTTTCATTGAAGACCTCATCAAAAGACTAATAACAGTAGACAATGTCAGTGTGTTTGTGTATGCAGATGACATCAAGCTATTATCTGGTTCTCACTCAAAACTCCAAACTGCACTAAACATTGTAGAAAACTGGTCTGCGAATTGGCAACTTAAAATCCAGCCAACAAAGTCTGAAGTTATAACATTCTCCCGTAAGCCAGCTGCCAACTTCAGCAACCAATACTACATCAATGGATCCATTCTTGAACGAGTATCCTCAGTCATAGACCTCGGCATTACTCTGACATCTGACTTCAAATGGCACAGTTATGTTTCCAGAATCTTTGGAAAATCTATCATGCTTGTCCACCTCATCATAAAGACTTTTAATTCTAAAGATCCATGGTTTTTCGTCAACCTTTTCAAACTGTACGTACGCCCTATTCTTGAATACAATGTCAGTGCATGGATGCCATATCAAGTTGGTGATATCAGAAAAATCGAATCTGTTCAGGCAACATTTACGAGATTGGTTTGCAGGAAACTTAATATCAAATACGAGAGTTATAAGCATCGTCTCAGCTTCTTCAATCTAGATACTTTGGAAATCCGAAGAATTAAATACGACCTTATTCTGATTTTTAAAATTATTCACAACCTAATTGATCTTCAGTTTGATGACTTTTTCTCCATTAGTCCCTCCCTCAAGTTATATCAACTTAGAAGACATAAATTACATCTTAATAAGCCCACTCCACCAGCTACGTTAACCAGATTAAGTTTTTTCTCATACCGCACAATCAGTACATGGAACAATCTGCCATCAGAGATTGTCATGTCAAAATCACTTATGCTGTTCAAGGAAAAGCTGAATTGTTATAATATCGCCAACATTGCCATTTCTAAACTGTGAATTTTTCTCTTTTACAATACTATGATTCTGTGCAATTCTTCATTGTCATATGCTTTTTCGTTTACACGTCAAATAGATCTAATTTGTGAGAATGTGTGTTAGCGAGAAGTGCTCTCTTTAGGCACCCTCCTTCAGATTTATTCTAATAAATAAATAAATAAAATATTTTTATTATGGCTAACTATTTGGTTTAAATATTAAGATGCAAATAATTTGTTTGTTTCTAGCATCTAAGTAACTAAAATATATTATAGTCATAAGAATTAGCTTCAACAAAATTCAAAAATCATGGCACATAAAAAAATAATAAAAATACTTTTATCACTAAAAACTTTGATGCTGTTCTGTTTAAGGGGAACGTTTTTAATGATTCTTATATTCAGCACGTTGAAATACCTAAATATAATTGGTATAATTCAAACCACCAATTGATCCACTATCCGATTTTTGGGTTTCAAAAACTTTAACAGTATTCAATATTTTTGATCATTTGTTCAGAAAATTCAAAAAAATTTTTGATTCCAAGATATACTGTCTCAAAGTTTATATTATGTCGTTATAAATAACTAAGTATAACATTACAATTTTTTGAGTGTAGTTAATTCTTAAAATTTTTAAAGCATAAAGATTTCGTAATATAATATGACAAAATGGTTTCATTAATAGTTTATTTCAGCACTTTTACAAAAGTTTCTAATCAACTTAATTGTAAACATGGAAAACTAAAGATCATTCTAAGAACATCTACAATTTGTTTATTCTTTACAAGAAAGAGGTCTTAATTTATCAAGGTTTGTCAAAAGCATAACTTAATGGCTATCTTTAAAGATTGAACTCAAGGATTTTACTGAAAATCATTTAATAAATCAGCTATTATTTTCAAATTTGTAAAATTAGAATAAAACGATTGGTTTTTTTTCAAGTTTAGGGGCATTGAAGAGTATTTTTGTGAAAATATGTTGTAATCAAACCTAACTCACCTAGAGCAAACAATAAATAATAATTCACAGAAAAACAAGTTTACTAAGTATATTTCGAGCATACATTTTTTAAGAACAGTTAAACTACATCAAATATACTAAATTGTAAAACATGCATAACATTTATCTACAGAGAAATGATACTACCGCAGACAGAATCACTGTCCTTCTTAGGATTTTCAACATCTTTAATTGGCCGATTATTCATCACCGAATTTGTAGATTGTAACCCACCAATCAGTCCTTGAGCAGTATTGAAAAGATTAATCGGAGATTTTCCATCAGTAAAAATAGTTGATTGGATACCAAGACTTTGAAGAAGCTTTACCTGTTGACAATCGAGTTGAATGCGGCATAAAGAAAAAGAATTCTGAACTAACCTGATGATCAGGACCAGAGGTTGCAATTGCCTTGATAGTATCAGCTCCAATTGCTAAGATTAACTTCTCAAATTTCTCAATCTCAATCTCACTCAGCTTTTTTGTCTTTCCAACCTCCATCTGATCTTTCTCATTCAAGTATCTTAGTTCAGCTTCACGTGCTTTGATTAAACGTTCCAGCTCTGACGCCTAGTTATAATAATCATAGAAATCTTGCAATAAAAAACTTGTATATGAAGTTACATTTTCAATCTCAGCTGCTTCAGCGGCTAAGCGAGCTTCTTCAACAGCTGACTGTCCTTCAATTCGTGCTGATTCAGCTCTTGATTGAGCTTCAGCCTTTGCTTGTCCTGTACTCTCTATAGCCGCACTCATTGATTGAAGCTCAAGAAGATCTCGACGTGATCTTTCTGCGGACGCTTGGTCTTCAATTTTCTGACGCTCAAGACGACCACGAGCTTCCTGTTCCATTCGATTTGCTTCGTGTCTAATATGTAAATAAATATTAGTAACAGCCTTGGAAACTATCAACAGCCTCACTTAGCAGTTGCTTCCTGGGAGTTAGTGGTGATCTCAATGGCTAGTTGAACCGACTTCAACAGAGCATCTCTGGTTCGTTGATCAACTGGTTCAACTGATTGTACATCAATAGAAGTGACTCTCAGCATGTTTTGAGGAAACTCGAACACGTCTCGAACTTTACCATTGTCATCGACACCAAAAACTGACGTACGAATGATTTGAGATGAGTTCTACGAAAGAAAAAGTCACCAGTTGCAACTAAAAACCAGATTAGTTGACCAGATTCAATTTACCTTGTGGAAATCATCAAAACTGACAGATGCTACTGCTCCACGAATTCGTGAAGCTATTGCCTTACACATGTCACCAACAAAGTCAGGAACACTAAAAAGTTTGGCAGCTTGGTTCTGATCCATTACAGCAGATGAAGTGTCAAAATGCCTGAAGTTAAAAGGATAGTCTTTTACTAGATATAAAAATACAAGCAGCTAAGTAATCAACCTTCAGAACATTTTTTACTTTTAATAAATATGAAAAATAGGTTGAATCATGAAAATTATAATAAGAACAAGTATCATTTATAGAATTCTAAAGGTGAACTAACATCTTAAAGAATGAAAGTTACTAAATTCAAATGTACCAGTTATAAGCAAGTTGTAGAGAAAGTCTAGCATGATCTGATGTCTCAATCGTTATGATATCGGTGCAAAAGTCAGGTCCAAGCAACAATGCAAGTGATCGAATGGAGTTTGTTTGTTTTGGTTTGCCACCAGATAAGGAAAGTTGAGTAAACTGTTCATCAGGGCCTAACATCACCAAATGAGGTCCAAAAACAACTCTGTAAATTAGATAAGTATTTTTCATGAATATTTTCAAAAAGTTTGTAACTGAGAAATAATTAATCTGATTTACTGTAATCTAAGATAATAATAACCTTGCTTTCTTTTCTTTATAATCATATATTTGCACACAAGAATTATGGGGAGCCCGAAAAGTAACCAATCGAGTCTTATCTCTGACTTCCAATGAATCTAAAAGACATAATCTATTCATTATATTTGCTTTTATACAGTAAACAACTATACAGTTTTATTGTATCTTGCTAACTACATATAAATAAACTATTAATGACCATCAGAGCTCTTTCTCTTTCTACTTCTTTCAGTTGATGGATCAACCATCAACAGTTTCTCTACTTCTTCTGGCAGCTCTTTTTTCCACAACTCTTCATCTTGATTAAGGAGATAAGTTTCACCGCAAATACTACGCACCTTCAATCAAAATTGATGATTAATGAATATTATAAAGCTAATTGCCAAATGTAAAACATTCTGAAGAGCGTTGTTAACATTTAACAGAATTTATCTATTTGAGATATTTAAAGAAATATTTCATTTAAGCAAAAAAAAATAAACATTTCAGATAAAATCTACAAATTAAATTTTTAAAGAACACTGATTTACAATTTTACTGAAGAAAAAGCTTCAATTAAATAAAGATAATGTAATCAATGTAAGCTACTTTCAATTACTGATACTGATACAAAATAATAATGCTATGTTTTAGATTATTGGTTTCATAAAATTATTTCTAAAACTTTTAAGTAATGTTATTGAGTGAAAACTTTATATAAAATTATAGAAATATGATGAGAGTTTCAGTACTTGTCCATTTTTCATATTCCGAACATAAATTCCTTCGTTTTCGTCTAATGAGATTGTTTTTCGTTGTGCAAAAACACTTACTGAAACCGTTGGTACATAATCACATGGACCTCGAATCAACCACCTATAAATAAATTAACTTTGCCATTATCGATATTAGTTTAGAATATTTTTTGCTAAAATTTCAAAAAAATATAAAAATAATTAAAATTAATAAAATAGTTTATGATGGTTTAGCAAAAAATAACTTTTACAAAAATAAAGTTGAACTGCATAAGTCGTAAACACAAACTTTGATGAAACCATGTTAAATATGCAAAACTAACAGGCTTCTACATATACTACACAGTAACAAATAGTTCCAACTTTTCTAACTCAATTTTGCTTTTTGTAACTCACTTATCTCCAGGCTTTCTTTCATTACCTTCTTCATCGACACATGATTCAATTGCTTTTAAAATCAAACCTTCATCTTCTCCTAACACATAAACATCCTAAGAAACGGACACATACTTTAAGAGGTGTATAACAAGAGTGATCACATAAAATAAATGTGTAGTACCTGAATTCCTGCTTCAAGTTCTTCTCCAGGTTGTAAAAAGAATGAGCATTCTCCTTTCACCAACCGTTTGCTTCCTAGTTGATTTTTACCATTTTCATCAACAGGATTCAGAATTACACAATATTGACGAGAAGTCAGTGTTGTTATTTCCACCACACCAACCATCTAAAATTTCCATATTTAAATTAAAGCCTTCAATATTTAGAACTGATATAGAAACAAAAATATTTAATTAACCTCTTCAAATACATCTGGTATATGAGACCCAGTTTGCTTAATTGTAATCAACCATTCTTCGCCATTCTTTCGTTCTACTCCAGTGAAATCAGTGAAATTTTCAGTTGCTCTCATATGTATAGCTCTCTACAAGATTACAGTTAGTTGTTATAGCAACAACTCGCAAAGTAATAATGTGCCAAACCTTTTCTGTTAAAATTACTGAGGACACTACTTCTTTAACTTCTTCAAACGCTCCAGGAAGATATGCTCCTACCTTTTTTATCAGCCATACTTCACCTACACACAAATAATTATCTTGAAACAGCTACTAATCTTATAGTATTACATACCAGTTACTCTTGCACACCCTTCCTTATCAACCATTTCTTTTCGAGACATTAGCTTGATGGCCTGATTCTTCTTAATCACAGTTGCCTTGATAGTTTCTTCAACAGAAACTTCCTTTTGAGGGATATAAGTTCCTGTGAATGATTTTTATTTATAAATGGTTTACTTTAGTTTTTGTTTTAATCTTACCAGGTCCTTCAAACAACCATTCATCACCAGCCACCCGTTGATTGCCACTTGAATCTACAAAGTCCAAATCAGCTTTTAGTCGCAATGCAGTATTTGGCGAAACTATTGTCAACGGAGTAACTTCCTGCAGTCAAAAACTTTTGTTTGACGACAAACCTAATTTCCATTTGAACCACTTTACCAACCTTCTTCAAAATTTCACCAGGATACAAAGGAAATGGTTCCTGACATAATCTTACTTCCTTGTCACCATGAAGTAATTTAACCTGTCCATGTTGATCAAGAACAGCTTTTCCTTCTTCATTTCTCATAACTGGATTCTCAATGATGCAGTAAAATCGTGGAGGAATTTTGATCATCTGTCTAGGGTTAAACACTACCCTACAGGAACAAAGTTTAAGACTCAGTCTTTTGCAACAGTAAAGTTGATTATTCATCTAATGTTACTTTTGATTATCTTGTTTAAAGAAAGTCTTTGGTCCAATATCCAAACTAGTCACATTTGAGTTCAAATCAAGAACATGAATGTAGAAGTAGGGTGGAATCCGAATAATGGAGTCATTATTGACTTCTGAAAAAATAGGAAACGATAGATTTCGATTGAAGTTTTGGAATTCTTAGTTAGTTTCAGTGAATGTAGATAAAAATTTATTTTGATCATCTTAAAATTTGACCTTCTAAAGACATTTATTAACATTATATTTTGTTTTATATATGTAAGGAAATATTTAGCGATAGTTCTTTATGATATCAACATTGAACAGTGCAAAATCAATTTAGAGAAAACATGGCGTGATGATTACATGCATCATCACTTAACAGTTTTTTACTTTTAATTGCAAAATGATATAAGTTTCATTTGAGTTTATTTATTGTTTAAAATGAATATTATTTTAAAGTTTCCAAATTATTTATAATTATTAGTTTTTGTAGATAAATTCATTCTTGTTTATTTATTTAATATTACCAAAAAATAAACAATAACTATTTCTAATAGAAATTGCTGAAAACTCTCACTATTTCCGGTACTGCTACTTGAAGAACTTTTATTATTCATTTTCACCTTGAATCGCTGAAGAATCAAATATTCAAAACTTTAGTGTCTGAAAAGGTTCAACCGTAAAACTATCAGTTTTAAATAGTTCAGTATTAAAATATAATTGAATATAAAACTTATAAAAATAAAAAAAAATAAATTGAATCTTAAATAGTACTTTTTAGTGATTATAATCTTATAAAGTGTCTCAGCAAAATGTTTTATTAGAAATACTTGATTATCAAAGTAAAAGTCTAAAGTTCAAGTTTATTTACTGACACAATTTATTTTTTAAGACATAAAACATGTATGAAATATTAACTATTGGTATCAACAGTAAATAGTAAAGGTCTATCAACTGGCTTACAACATCTAACATTTGTCATAAAAGCTTATATTTGTTAACCTAATAAGGAAGACACTGTTAACTTCTCGCTTTTTTAATCCATATAAAATACAGAATTAATCAGAATTGTCCATTTTTTGCAGTTTCTAATTTAATCTTCTTCTATAAATCTTAATCTGAAATTGTTGTTCTGCTTGGCTACTACTGTCTAAGAAACATTTTTCAGCAAGTTTGGTTTTTCTTAAAGCCTACTAAGACTTCTAAAGTGTAAAGAGGCTAGACTCATACTATCTATCTATTAAAATATGAAACTATTTTTAGAAAAAAGTTTCAACTGTGTAAATATTTAGGTGAAGAAATAAATTTTCATGAGCAAAATATCTATAAACAACTTTGAAAGTCATTTCCTTGTTCATATTAAGCTTTTTTGTTCAGTAAAACTTCAACTAAGATATTCCTGCATTAGATATTGACTGTATAAACAAAACTTAATGATCAAGCTATAAGCCAATCTATTTAAACCAAACTTCTGACTACACATTACACCTCAAATTATCAACTAGATAAATGTCTTGAAATTCATTTACTAGAAGATAAGGCTTTGAAATTTTGAAAATATTGTTCAAACAATTCTAAACTTTCTCAAAAATTTAAAATATGATAAGTATTTGAACTATATTCAGTCGCTTGCAAACTTTCTACTGTTAGACAGCTTCTTATAGCTTCAACTAGTTATCTAAAAGTTTTGACTTTAAAACAGTAAAGTAATCTTTTGGTTGCATCAAATTGATGATGAAATCTATAAGCTACAAATTTGTTACAATAATTTACCTAACTCTTTAATTACATTAGTTATTTTGTGACATTTGGTTTTTAATATCAGATACCATTTTTGAATTATAAGGTTTTTTCTGAAAATTTTCTATTATTTTTAAGTTTTAAATTGAAAAGTAGCTTTTTTTTTACTTTACTTTTTACAGTTTATACGAAGGAGAGGGTGTTAAAAAGAGCACCGCTTTCTAACACACATTCTCACAAATAATATATATTATATATAATTAAGGCTGAAATAAAGAAAGAAAAATATGTACACATGGTATTTCAGTAGTCCCATACAATAAAACAGGAATAATTACATAGAATGTTAAATATATAAAAACCAAAAACAAATTACAATTTAAAAATGACAACGCTGGGAATATTTAACTTCTGTTTGAACAGCAAAAAGGATTTTGACATGGCAATATTTGATGGCAGCTGGTGACAAGTATTAGTTTTGCGTTATAAAAAAATTGCTCTGATTAACCTACTACGTGATATGAGCTTATTAATGCCATCTGCATACACGAACACACTTACATTATCTACTGCAACTAGTCTTCTTATAAGGTTTTCAATAAAAATCAAAAAGAGAAGGCGACCCAAAACAGAACCCTCCGGAACAGATAAAAGGTTAGAATTAGAGGAGGTAAATGTTATGTCATTGGCTCCACATTTAACGCAGAACCCGATAAAACCTATTTGCTTCATCTGGTTATTTTCAAATATTTCTTAAATTTCTTGCTCACATCACTACAGGTGAGATCAGATCAAGAGAGTCATTTATTACGCCGGTTCCTCACCCAAACAAATTTTGTTGCATGATTGGCAATCGTCATTACCAGCTTGTTTTGATGAAGTCAGTTTGTCAGAAATGGACTTTTATTTCTGTATACTCGAATGCCTGTTTTAGTCACTTTTATTCGAGTCCAATATAATTTTCACTTTCATCTAAATAAGTAAAAACGTCAACCTAAATTGTATTTTCATCAAAGATTTTTAGTGTAACAAAATGATAAGTAGAAACCTCAAAAAACCCTTTCCTTATACCAAGCATATTTAGTGTAACAAACCCAAAAATGTTTGAATCGAATTCTTATCCAAATGGAATAATTTATCACAAGAAATATACAAATCACTTTCTAGAAATAATTTTACCACAACTCTATTTACAACTTATTCAAATATAATGAGTAATACCAAATAATAAGAAGAATTATTTATAAGACTAGAATAATTATTCAAAGAGAATAATTTTAACAAACTTTTCTTCGCTTTGTGATTTCTTGTGTTTATATAATTTAAACAGAAGTTTCAAAGTTGAAAAAATTGATTATGTTGCAAATAAAAAGAAAAGAAAATTAACTCCTATATAGCATAAATTATTTTAAGAATATGAAACTTTTGTGTTTATAAAAGAGATGATGTTAAAGTTGTAACTATGGCTTAAAACTATTTTAAGTTGATGATAATAAAGCAACCCAGAAAAAAACTTGCTGCATATTGGGCTTAATTATAAAGGATTCAAGTAATTTGTTTGTTTCTAGCATCAACAAGTAACTAAAATATATTATAGTCATAAGAATTAGCTTCAACAAAATTCAAAAATCATGGCAAATAAAAATTACTTTTTTCACCAAAAAATTGTGATGCTGTTCAGTTTAAGGGGAACTGTAATAATGATTCTTATGTTCAGCACGTTGAAATACATCAGGTATAATTCAAACTACCAATTGATCCAGTGTTTGGGTTTCAAAAACTTTAACATTATTCAATATTTTTGATAATGTGTTCAGAAATTTCAAGAAAGTTTTTGGTTCCTATATAAACTGTCTCAAAGTATATATTTTGTCGTTATAAATAACTACGTTCAACATGGTTTCTTCACAAGACTTTTATTTTTCTATTTACATTCCCTTTGGCTTTGTAATCAATAGTAGATACAAAATCGAATTTATGCTAAGAATTTTGTGGCTCAAACATTTCGTAATACAATATAAAAAAATGGTTTCATTAATAATTTATTTCAGCACTTTTACAGCAGTTTCTAATCAATTTAACTTTTAACATTGAAACCTAAATATCATTCTAAGAACATCTACAATTTGTTTATTCTTTACAAGGAAGAGGTCTTAATTTATTAAGGTTTGTCAAAAGCATAAATTATAAGCTATCTTTAAAATTGAACTCAAGGATTTTACTGAAAATTATTTAATAAATCAGCTATAATTTTCAAATTTGTAAAATTAAAAGAAAGCGATTTGTTTTTTTCCAAGTTTAGGGGCATTGAAGAGTATTTTTGTGAAAATATGTTGTAATCAAACCTAACTCACCTAGAGCAAACAATAAATAATAATTCACAGAAAAACAAGTTTATTAGGTATATCTCGAGCATACATTTTTTAAGAACAGTTAAACTACATCAAATATACTAAATTGTAAAACATGCATAACATTTATCTACAGAGAAACTATCAGCTAAATCATTATCTAAATTAACTGTAATCAGACATGATACTACCGCAGACAGAATCACTGTCCTTCTTAGGATTTTCAACATCTTTAATTGGCCGATTATTCATCACTGAATTTGTAGATTGTAACCCACCAATCAGTCCTTGAGCAGTATTGAAAAGATTAATCGGAGATTTTCCATCAGTAAAAATAGTTGATTGGATACCAAGACTTTGAAGAAGCTTCACCTGTTGACAATCGAGTTGAATGTGGCATAAGAGAAAAAGAATTCTGAACTAACCTGATGATCAGGACCAGAGGTTGCGATTGCCTTGATAGTATCAGCTCCAATTGCTAAGATTAACTTCTCAAATTTCTCAATCTCAATCTCACTCAGCTTTTTTGTCTTTCCAATCTCCATCTGATCTTTCTCATTCAAGTATTTTAGTTCAGCTTCACGTGCTTTGATTAAACGTTCCAGCTCTGACGCCTAGTTATAATAATCATAGAAATCTTGCAATAAAAAACTTGTATATGAAGTTACATTTTCAATCTCAGCTGCTTCAGCGGCTAAGCGAGCTTCTTCAACAGCTGACTGTCCTTCAATTCGTGCTGATTCAGCTCTTGATTGAGCTTCAGCCTTTGCTTGTCCTGTACTCTCTATAGCCGCACTCATTGATTGAAGCTCAAGAAGATCTCGACGTGATCTTTCTGCGGACGCTTGGTCTTCAATTTTCTGACGCTCAAGACGACCACGAGCTTCCTGTTCCATTCGATTTGCTTCGTGTCTAATATGTAAATAAATATTAGTAACAGCCTTGGAAACTATCAACAGCCTCACTTAGCAGTTGCTTCCTGGGAGTTAGTGGTGATCTCAATGGCTAGTTGAACCGATTTCAACAGAGCATCTCTGGTTCGTTGATCAACTGGTTCAACTGATTGTACATCAATAGAAGTGACTCTCAGCATGTTTTGAGGAAACTCGAACACGTCTCGAACTTTACCATTGTCATCGACACCAAAAACTGACGTACGAATGATTTGAGATGAGTTCTACGAAAGAAAAAGTCACCAGTTGCAACTAAAAACCAGATTAGTTGACCAGATTCAATTTACCTTGTGGAAATCATCAAAACTGACAGATGCTACTGCTCCACGAATTCGTGAAGCTATTGCCTTACACATGTCACCAACAAAGTCAGGAACACTAAAAAGTTTGGCAGCTTGGTTCTGATCCATTACAGCAGATGAAGTGTCAAAATGCCTGAAGTTAAAAGGATAGTCTTTTACTAGATATAAAAATACAAGCAGCTAAGTAATCAACCTTCAGAACATTTTTTACTTTTAATAAATATGAAAAATAGGTTGAATCATGAAAATTATAATAAGAACAAGTATCATTTATAGAATTCTAAAGGTGAACTAACATCTTAAAGAATGAAAGTTACTAAATTCAAATGTACCAGTTATAAGCAAGTTGTAGAGAAAGTCTAGCATGATCTGATGTCTCAATCGTTATGATATCGGTGCAAAAGTCAGGTCCAAGCAACAATGCAAGTGATCGAATGGAGTTTGTTTGTTTTGGTTTGCCACCAGATAAGGAAAGTTGAGTAAACTGTTCATCAGGGCCTAACATTACCAAATGAGGTCCAAAAACAACTCTGTAAATTAGATAAGTATTTTTCATGAATATTTTCAAAAAGTTTGTAACTGAGAAATAATTAATCTGATTTACTGTAATCTAAGATAATAATAACCTTGCTTTCTTTTCTTTATAATCATATATTTGCACACAAGAATTATGGGGAGCCCGAAAAGTAACCAATCGAGTCTTATCTCTGACTTCCAATGAATCTAAAAGACATAATCTATTCATTATATTTGCTTTTATACAGTAAACAACTATACAGTTTTATTGTATCTTGCTAACTACATATAAATAAACTATTAATGACCATCAGAGCTCTTTCTCTTTCTACTTCTTTCAGTTGATGGATCAACCATCAACAGTTTCTCTACTTCTTCTGGCAGCTCTTTTTTCCACAACTCTTCATCTTGATTAAGGAGATAAGTTTCACCGCAAATACTACGCACCTTCAATCAAAATTGATGATTAATGAATATTATAAAGCTAATTGCCAAATGTAAAACATTCTGAAGAGCGTTGTTAACATTTAACAGAATTTATCTATTTGAGATATTTAAAGAAATATTTCATTTAAGCAAAAAAAAATAAACATTTCAGATAAAATCTACAAATTAAATTTTTAAAGAACACTGATTTACAATTTTACTGAAGAAAAAGCTTCAATTAAATAAAGATAATGTAATCAATGTAAGCTACTTTCAATTACTGATACTGATACAAAATAATAATGCTATGTTTTAGATTATTGGTTTCATAAAATTATTTCTAAAACTTTTAAGTAATGTTATTGAGTGAAAACTTTATATAAAATTATAGAAATATGATGAGAGTTTCAGTACTTGTCCATTTTTCATATTCCGAACATAAATTCCTTCGTTTTCGTCTAATGAGATTGTTTTTCGTTGTGCAAAAACACTTACTGAAACCGTTGGTACATAATCACATGGACCTCGAATCAACCACCTATAAATAAATTAACTTTGCCATTATCGATATTAGTTTAGAATATTTTTTGCTAAAATTTCAAAAAAATATAAAAATAATTAAAATTAATAAAATAGTTTATGATGGTTTAGCAAAAAATAACTTTTACAAAAATAAAGTTGAACTGCATAAGTCGTAAACACAAACTTTGATGAAACCATGTTAAATATGCAAAACTAACAGGCTTCTACATATACTACACAGTAACAAATAGTTCCAACTTTTCTAACTCAATTTTGCTTTTTGTAACTCACTTATCTCCAGGCTTTCTTTCATTACCTTCTTCATCGACACATGATTCAATTGCTTTTAAAATCAAACCTTCATCTTCTCCTAACACATAAACATCCTAAGAAACGGACACATACTTTAAGAGGTGTATAACAAGAGTGATCACATAAAATAAATGTGTAGTACCTGAATTCCTGCTTCAAGTTCTTCTCCAGGTTGTAAAAAGAATGAGCATTCTCCTTTCACCAACCGTTTGCTTCCTAGTTGATTTTTACCATTTTCATCAACAGGATTCAGAATTACACAATATTGACGAGAAGTCAGTGTTGTTATTTCCACCACACCAACCATCTAAAATTTCCATATTTAAATTAAAGCCTTCAATATTTAGAACTGATATAGAAACAAAAATATTTAATTAACCTCTTCAAATACATCTGGTATATGAGACCCAGTTTGCTTAATTGTAATCAACCATTCTTCGCCATTCTTTCGTTCTACTCCAGTGAAATCAGTGAAATTTTCAGTTGCTCTCATATGTATAGCTCTCTACAAGATTACAGTTAGTTGTTATAGCAACAACTCGCAAAGTAATAATGTGCCAAACCTTTTCTGTTAAAATTACTGAGGACACTACTTCTTTAACTTCTTCAAACGCTCCAGGAAGATATGCTCCTACCTTTTTTATCAGCCATACTTCACCTACACACAAATAATTATCTTGAAACAGCTACTAATCTTATAGTATTACATACCAGTTACTCTTGCACACCCTTCCTTATCAACCATTTCTTTTCGAGACATTAGCTTGATGGCCTGATTCTTCTTAATCACAGTTGCCTTGATAGTTTCTTCAACAGAAACTTCCTTTTGAGGGATATAAGTTCCTGTGAATGATTTTTATTTATAAATGGTTTACTTTAGTTTTTGTTTTAATCTTACCAGGTCCTTCAAACAACCATTCATCACCAGCCACCCGTTGATTGCCACTTGAATCTACAAAGTCCAAATCAGCTTTTAGTCGCAATGCAGTATTTGGCGAAACTATTGTCAACGGAGTAACTTCCTGCAGTCAAAAACTTTTGTTTGACGACAAACCTAATTTCCATTTGAACCACTTTACCAACCTTCTTCAAAATTTCACCAGGATACAAAGGAAATGGTTCCTGACATAATCTTACTTCCTTGTCACCATGAAGTAATTTAACCTGTCCATGTTGATCAAGAACAGCTTTTCCTTCTTCATTTCTCATAACTGGATTCTCAATGATGCAGTAAAATCGTGGAGGAATTTTGATCATCTGTCTAGGGTTAAACACTACCCTACAGGAACAAAGTTTAAGACTCAGTCTTTTGCAACAGTAAAGTTGATTATTCATCTAATGTTACTTTTGATTATCTTGTTTAAAGAAAGTCTTTGGTCCAATATCCAAACTAGTCACATTTGAGTTCAAATCAAGAACATGAATGTAGAAGTAGGGTGGAATCCGAATAATGGAGTCATTATTGACTTCTGAAAAAATAGGAAACGATAGATTTCGATTGAAGTTTTGGAATTCTTAGTTAGTTTCAGTGAATGTAGATAAAAATTTATTTTGATCATCTTAAAATTTGACCTTCTAAAGACATTTATTAACATTATATTTTGTTTTATATATGTAAGGAAATATTTAGCGATAGTTCTTTATGATATCAACATTGAACAGTGCAAAATCAATTTAGAGAAAACATGGCGTGATGATTACATGCATCATCACTTAACAGTTTTTTACTTTTAATTGCAAAATGATATAAGTTTCATTTGAGTTTATTTATTGTTTAAAATGAATATTATTTTAAAGTTTCCAAATTATTTATAATTATTAGTTTTTGTAGATAAATTCATTCTTGTTTATTTATTTAATATTACCAAAAAATAAACAATAACTATTTCTAATAGAAATTGCTGAAAACTCTCACTATTTCCGGTACTGCTACTTGAAGAACTTTTATTATTCATTTTCACCTTGAATCGCTGAAGAATCAAATATTCAAAACTTTAGTGTCTGAAAAGGTTCAACCGTAAAACTATCAGTTTTAAATAGTTCAGTATTAAAATATAATTGAATATAAAACTTATAAAAATAAAAAAAAATAAATTGAATCTTAAATAGTACTTTTTAGTGATTATAATCTTATAAAGTGTCTCAGCAAAATGTTTTATTAGAAATACTTGATTATCAAAGTAAAAGTCTAAAGTTCAAGTTTATTTACTGACACAATTTATTTTTTAAGACATAAAACATGTATGAAATATTAACTATTGGTATCAACAGTAAATAGTAAAGGTCTATCAACTGGCTTACAACATCTAACATTTGTCATAAAAGCTTATATTTGTTAACCTAATAAGGAAGACACTGTTAACTTCTCGCTTTTTTAATCCATATAAAATACAGAATTAATCAGAATTGTCCATTTTTTGCAGTTTCTAATTTAATCTTCTTCTATAAATCTTAATCTGAAATTGTTGTTCTGCTTGGCTACTACTGTCTAAGAAACATTTTTCAGCAAGTTTGGTTTTTCTTAAAGCCTACTAAGACTTCTAAAGTGTAAAGAGGCTAGACTCATACTATCTATCTATTAAAATATGAAACTATTTTTAGAAAAAAGTTTCAACTGTATAAATATTTAGGTGAAGAAATAAATTTTCATGAGCAAAATATCTATAAACAACTTTGAAAGTCATTTCCTTGTTCATATTAAGCTTTTTTGTTCAGTAAAACTTCAACTAAGATATTCCTGCATTAGATATTGACTGTATAAACAAAACTTAATGATCAAGCTATAAGCCAATCTATTTAAACCAAACTTCTGACTACACATTACACTTCAAATTATCAACTAGATAAATGTCTTGAAATTCATTTACTAGAAGATAAGGCTTTGAAATTTTGAAAATATTGTTCAAACAATTCTAAACTTTCTCAAAAATTTAAAATATGATAAGTATTTGAACTATATTCAGTCGCTTGCAAACTTTCTACTGTTAGACAGCTTCTTATAGCTTCAACTAGTTATCTAAAAGTTTTGACTTTAAAACAGTAAAGTAATCTTTTGGTTGCATCAAATTGATGATGAAATCTATAAGCTACAAATTTGTTACAATAATTTACCTAACTCTTTAATTACATTAGTTATTTTGTGACATTTGGTTTTTAATATCAGATATCATTTTTGAATTATAAGGTTTTTTCTGAAAATTTTCCATTATTTTTTTTGCCTAAAGCAATTTACTTTTTTCGATAACAACTAATCGATTGGTTTGTGATCTGTGGTATGTTTTTCATATTGATAAAAGTTTCAAACGTAGTAAAGGTTTGCTTCATTATTCTCATAATTATCAAAAATAAATTCATTTTAAGAATATAAAATTGTTGGCTTATAGAAGAAGCAAGTTTATAATTGTAACTTAAAGATTAAGAACTATTTTACGTTCACGATACTAAACGGTTTCAAGAATGAAAGATTAAAAACTCATTGTACTGTGTTTGTTTGACGAATTCTATGCTTGGTATAATTTTGGTATGGTATAAATTTGCAAATTTAATTGCGATAAGAGCCTAATTTAATGGTAGGTGCGCTTCTAAAATAGCAATTAATCGATATTTTTTAGCAGTAGTTTTGACTTTGTTAAAAAAAATTTATCTTAGAGATATGTTTATTTTAATTTTGTTTGTATTATTGTATAATCTTTAAATTAAGTGACTTAAAATTGTTTTCACTTGTTTAGTATAAATTGTAAACAAATAATCCAGTTAGTCCAATTTGACATAAAAAATCCCCTAAAATTACTTCTTAAAAATTGTAAATATTTGGATTCTTAAGCGATTTGAAATTTGCTTTTATAATTTAATTTACCTAATTTATAAAAAAAAAATTTCTAAAAATCAAAGAGATTTTAAAAATTTTTTTAAGGTAAAATTTAGATGAAATGTAGTGGACATTTAAGCTTTCTTAAAATATTACAACAAATATATAAAATAACTTTTTATAAAAACAAATTTTTAAGGAGATATGCTACCCTTATGTTTTTTAAATGCTACAAAAAAAACTTTTATTTAAATAATTTTACTGTGAATTTCAAAGATAACCCAAGAATTTTTTTCTTTTTTTTTAACTTTTTGAAATTGTGGAACTAATATTTTAAAGAATTTTAAACATAAACTTAGAAAAAAGTTTTATTTTTGCAGCGAGTTATGAACAAAGATTTCATCAGTTTTTTTTTAATTAGATAGACCTTGACTTCGTTTGAAGTTATTCAGTAGTTAAACTTTAAAAGTTGTTCTATTTAGACTATTTTTAATTATCTGATAAAACCTATAACAAGATCAAAAAATGTTTATTATGAAAAAAATAAATTTTAATGTGACTAAAAACCTACTTCAATACACCAAAATGATAAGGGTTGCAGTTACTCACAGGAATTATAGTCTTACAAGTAGTCAGATTCCATATACATCAGAAGTTTATGACATAAATCGTGGTGGCTACTCAGTGATCAACCAAGATGACATAAAACATTTTGCAAGCATCATTGGCTCTCAAAACTTAGTAACAGATGAGGACGAGCTGATTGGTTCTAATACAGATTGGATAAAAACTGTTAGAGGGCAAAGCTCTCTCTTATTAAAGCCAAGAAATACATCAGAGGTCTCAGACATTATGAAGTATTGTCATGAAAGAAATTTAGCAGTCTGTCCTCAAGGAGGAAATACAGGATTAGTTGGAGGAAGTGTTCCTGTGTTTGATGAAATTATTTTGTCAACAATTAGAATGAATGATGTAATTTCCATAGACTCTTTGTCAGGTGTTCTGACATGTCAATCAGGTTGTATCTTACAAACAGCTAATGATCAAGCTGCTGAGCATGGATTAGTTGTTCCACTTGATCTTGGTTCAAAAGGAAGTTGTAATCTGGGTGGAAATGTTTCAACTAACGCTGGGGGCCTTCGTCTACTTCGATATGGTTCTTTACGAGGTACAGTGGTGGGAATTGAAGCAGTTGCCGCTGATGGTAGGCTGATAGATTGTTTATCTTCTTTAAGGAAAGATAATACTGGATATGATATTAAACAGCTTCTGATTGGTTCAGAGGGAACACTTGGTGTGATCACAAAAGTTGCTATTCTGTGTCCACCGAAGCCTCAGTCAGTGAATTTAATGTTTCTTGGTGTTAATACATTTCAGGATCTATTAGAACTGGTTCGTGAAGCTCGTTATGGGTTGGGCGAAATTGTATCTGCTATTGAATTTCTTGATAAGGAAAGTATGTATCTTGTAAACAATTGCTTGGGTGTGAAAAATCCTATTGGAAACTATAATTTTTATATGCTGATTGAAACTTCTGGTTTTAATCAGCAACATGATGAAGAGAAGGTGAACAGTTTTCTTGAAAATGTGATGGATAGAGAGTTAGCTGTTGATGGCACTGTTGCTTCCGATTACTCAAAAATATATGCTATATGGGACATAAGAGAAAGAATTGCAGAGGCTCTTATGTTTGATGGTTATGTGTTTAAATATGATATGAGTTTTAAAACTGAAAATATTTATGATTTAGTGATAGAAATGAGAAAGCATTTACAAGGTAAAGCAAAGACGATTACTGGATATGGTCATTTAGGTGATGGTAATTTACATTTGAACATCACTTTTGATAAATACAGTAAAGAGAATCATTCTTTAATAGAGCCATTTGTATTTGAGTACACAAGTAAACTGAATGGTAGCATCAGTGCTGAACATGGCTTAGGGTTTAAAAAAAGAAATTTTATTCACTTTAGTAAAAGTCGGCCTGTAGTTAACATCATGCAGCAAATTAAGAAAGTATTTGATCCAAAAAATATTTTGAATCCTTATAAAACATTACCAGATATAGAATGATCCTAATCTAATCTGTAATCTACTCTGCCAGTTAACAAATCATTAATGTTTTATCAGAAAATTATGTTTGCTCTTTATATGTTCATTTAAATCTTAAACAAACTTAATTGTTTCATGCATCTTGTATATTTTTTTGAATTATTATGAAAACTTTTAAATTCATGACACTGCAATTTCTACCGATATCTTAATTAATTTGATAATTTTCAGAAATTAATTTTTACAAATAAAATGATTTGATTGTTTTAAAAAGTTATAAAAATTTTGGATGAAGTATGTTTAAATCAAGCTGTGAAAAACAAATCTGCTCCCATCCTAGATGCTGGTACATTAATCGAATAAATGAAAATAGTTTAAATGAATTAAACTATAAGATATACAAAGAAGGGTATACAAAATACCCTAAAAAGTTAAAGTAAGTTTATTTATTTTCATACTATTCTAAAATGTTCTAAAAAGTCAAAACAGATTATGTTAGAAATGTAGTTGATGCAACTTGAGTGGTTTTTTATACATAAATTAATATTATTGATATAAAGTTAAAATTTTATTTTTTAATTCTAGAAATACAAAATCAGCAAAACACGATGAAGAAAGTGAAAAAGGTTTTTAACTAGCTTATCAACATTTCCAACTTAAACTAAAATCTTGTAATTTTAAGGGTTTTTACCGACTTTGAAAATTGTCAATATTTCTCAGTTTGCTCAGCAAACCTTCGGAAATGAAAATGTTCGACTTTTCAAAAGAAGGTTAAATGTGTCGATAACCAATTTCATTGCTAACTAAAATTCATCTAATCTTAACAGAGGATTTGATCATAAAACACCAGTTAATACTCCCTGTTCTAATTTAAACTTTAAGAGCCTTGATTCTGGAAGCGTTTCACAAGCTCAAATTGTTTATGAACACATAAGAAAGATTCAAAATCCAAGCAGCAAATGTCAGCGTGTTGATTTGTCGTTAGATGAAAGATTTCAGTCTGAAAAATTCACAAAATGTTTAATTTGGGAGCCTTCTCCTAATTACCAGTTAGTTGAAATTACCTTTGTTCAGCAACATTACTTATTAATTTAATTTTTGTTTTTCAGAAGTAAGAATTTTAATGACGTTCTTCCTCCTAAGGCATCCAGGTATTTATAATCATTATTTTATCTTCTAAAATCTCAAATTCAAGTTTTGAAATGTCTTAAAACTTTCAGGTTGAAATATACAAATGTTGATCTTAATCAGTTTCAACATGAACCCAAACAAGTTATAGTAAAAAGAAAAATTATTTCGTAAGTTTTATTTCTCACTTTTTTGGAACAATTTGACGTTTTTGTAGATTGATATAAATTCTTTCTTTATTGAATATACTTCAACCGCTAAAGAGGCTGTTAGGACTGTTTTCAACTAACTTGTTGACTTTTTTCAAACTTTTTTATCATTGACCACACAATGAAAGTGAAGTACACTCTGCAAACCATTTAAATGTCTTCTTTATGTTCTAAGCTCCAAGAAAAACAATCCGAGACGAGCTCCCTGTTCAAAAAATATTAACAAAGACTATTTCAAACTTAGTAAATCTACAAATATCGAAGAACTTTGCCGACTTAAACCAAGTAATTTTCTATTTTACCGCTTTCTTTATTCAAAGATTAATTAGATATTAAACACTTAAATATCAACTGATTGTTTTAAGTTTATAGTTTTGACTTTTAACTTGAAGTTTTGAAACTTTTTTCGGTATTGAAATTCTTTCAAATAAAATTTTTGTTTTTTAACTTTTTGTGAAACTACAAAATAAAAACTAGCAAATTGTCTTTATCAAATTATCTGATTAATTTCAAATATTTTCATTCAGAAATGCTACAAAAAGTTCTTTTAGAAGCAGTTGATCAGAATTTGATTACTAAAAAACAATCACAGCTATTAATTTTTCAGGTAAATCTTAAAATATTAACTAAATAAGTTGTATCTTTCGTAAGAACAAATTAATTGCTATTATTATTTTTGCATTCATTTAAAACTTATTGATTAAATTTGCTATAAATGTTTGTCAGATAAACAATAAAACTTTTGGATGTAATTTATCTAACTATCAAAGGTCAAACAAGATAGAAAACTATGTAAGTTATTTTTCTTATTTCTGCTTTAATCAAGTTCACAGAAATTTATAATTCATTAGATAATTATTTTCACATTTTTTTATCTTTTAGAAAAATGAAGTGAGAAATAACAAGACATTTGAAGTTATTGATGTAGGATCAAATCATTTATTTAGGTAAGACAGACTCTTATTATTTTTAAACTGTTTGTATTCTGAAAACTCATAAGAAATTTTAATGCTGAAATTTAACTTTTAATATCAAATTTAAAAAATTGTTTTTAATAGCTGTACAAGGGCAAGAAGAAGAAATTATTCCAATTTACAAGGTGAAAGAAAATGTGTTTTTTTTATAAATATATTTTATTTATTATTAATTTTTTATTTATCTATTTATTAAGAATTTTATTTTGGATTGAATATGTTCTTCAAGTTTTGGTTTTCGTATCAAAACCTTCTAAAACTAATCATTAAAAATATTTATAGAAAACCCACTACAAAAAGAAACACCTAAAAAAGCTGTTATCAATACGCGCAGCTTCGGTAAGACATTGGCTTCAATAGTTTTATTATTTCAAACATTAAACTGAATAAATGAAATTCTCCTTTAGATCATGTAATGACAGATATAGATCACAAACAATCAACTTATCAAAGGAAAGAGAAATCAACAAAAGTTGTTTCAAATCTTTTATGGGGCAAAAGAACTCTCCTCAAAGAAAATTCTTCTGATTGCAAGTACTGCAAATATTTGTTTTATTCAAACAGTCGCAACATTTGCTTTTTTCAAATCATTAAGTAAATATTTTATGAGTTATCATTAGTTTATTGAAAATATGAAGTTTTCTTAACCATTTTATTAATTTAATTGTTGAAAATGATCTTTTTGTTTTATAGCTTATTTTCTGAAGATCCAATCATCAACAAAACTAAACCTCATCTACAGTTTGAGACTAAACCACCACTAGATCAAAACTACTTTCATCCCTTAAACGGATTCGTTGTAAACCATATGAAGAAACAGAAAGTGAAAAGTGCTCGATCAGCTAGATTAAAGAGTGATTTACAGAATACCAATCTTTCAAGATCAAAGTCTTTCACTACAGTCAGTTTCTTTTTAACAATTTTGTAGCTAACTTATCTTTAATTTTCAAGTTTTACTTCAACTACTGTTCAGATAATTGTTCAATTGTGATGAATTTAGTTTGATTTTATCTAAAACTTTTTTAGATTTCCTATAAGTCTTTCAAAAATAATACCTCACCAAGAACTCCTCCTTCAAGTCCTCAATGAAGATGTTTTCCAATCTGTGAATCCAATTCAGCCACCTCTTCAACAATCTATTCCAATTTTTACGCAAAATTTCAGCCGTTTTTAATAAAACTGATTTTTAAATTACAAGATTAAGTCAAACTATTTCAGCTCAAATTTGATTCGTTATATCATAAATTTTTGATGTTTTTCAACAAAGACATCAATATAACATTTTAATTTAGTTTCTAGGATTGAGTTATTATTGTCTATCAAAATGTGGGATTTTTAAAATACTTTCAGAATAATATTTAAGATAAAACTTTAAAGTTTAAAAGATTCGATTTCTTTTTTTTAATGATGAAAAAGTACAACAAAAATGATAAATCGATTTTAATATTGTGAAAAACTACAAAAATATTCCAAAAAAAATACAGATAATTTTAAACTCAACTTTCTTTTGATCCTAAAAAAATATCAAAATTTGTAGAAGTATTTCAATTACAGCCGATTATTAGTAAGAAACATTTAAAAATATCAAACTCTAAACGTTGAATAGTGAAGCAAAAGCTACTTAAAAACTGTTTTCAGAATCTCGAAAAAGCTAAGGACTTTGTCACAATACTGTCTCTATCGAGTCACAAAAATTATTTGATGCTAAAAATGTTACATTCTAAGTTTGAAAGTAAAACGATGGAATGCTAAGGTAATAAATAAATTAATAGAAAATGATATTCATATCTAAGTAAATAAATTACAAAATTTAGTATTTTATTCATTAAATTGTATGAAATTTCATGTTAAATTAGAAAAAGTATAAATTCAACCGTAGAAACTTTTGTCGAGTCAAGTTTTTTAAGTTTAGCTTTTTCAAATGATTTCTAGTTAAAATATTTAGATAAAGTAATCTACTATCTAGATAGTTTAACCAAATAATGATAAATGAAACTGATTGCAAGAAGTCAAATTCAAGTAAAGATGTTTTTTAGCTATTACAATCTATTAGTAAGAATAAAAAAGTATCTTTATTTGTAAAATCAAATCACTAATATACAAACAACTCACCAAAGCAAGGCGTGCACTTGAAAAGATTCATGAATCTGTTTTTGGGGGTATTTTGAGTTTGTTCACAATTTATTTGCATATTCTGCAATCATAAGAACCCAAAACGATAAATGACATGCTATAAAGCTATTTAAATGTTGAAACTTATCTTGAATAAAATTAAATGATTTTTTTATAGTTATCATATAAATTAAATTTAAAATTATCAAATAGAGATGAAATTGATAAGTACCTCAGGACTAATACGATTTTGTTTCTTTAAAATATTTCTTGCTCCTGTATGTACCTAAAAATGAAAGAATGTATTTACTTTGTAGTGAAATTGTTTCACAGACTGCTCGGAAAAACCAACATAATTTTTTTATTATATTGTCTGTTGAGAAGCATTTAAATAAATTAAAATTTCTATAAACCGAAAAAACTAAGCTTTTAGATCTTACTGGAGTAGATAGTAATTTTTGTTTTATGTCTTCTTTTTCTTCAGAACTTGAAGCTTTCTAATTTCAATTAAATTCTTAATTAGTTTGTTCTAAAAACGTTAAACTTTATAAATCAATTACCTCATATAGGTTAGCTTTAATTTCATTTTTTAAGGTAGAACTGTTTTGATCAGGAAAATCAGCTAAGTTTTGTGATCGACTACAAGCAGCATCATTGATTGAGTCCTTTTGATCTTCTTCAGAATTAGCATCATTGATTTTATAGTTTATTAAACTATCTTCATTTTCTTCAGATTGTATATTTGTTACTAGAGGCTCAACACATTCCAAAATATTTTGACTGATACAAACTCCACTTAGCATCGTATTTTCATCACGATACAAACTCCCACCTTCATTTGATTTAAATTTTTTGACATCATCTTCATTTGCATCTAAACTGGTTGTGGATTTTGCTGAAATTTTTGATAATGAATCATTGACTATATATTTATCCATCTCATTAATATCTTCATCTAAGTCACTTCGTTCAAAACTTTCTGCTTCATTTGGTTGTCTTTCAAGATTGAGTTTAGACTCAACCGATATTTCATATTCTAACTCTTTTGCAATCTCACATTTTAACCTCGCAGGTGAATCAAGTGATAAAAAATTGGGTTGCAGTATTCCATCTGTAGGATCTTTATCTGTAGGGTCTCCATCTGTAGGATCTCCATCTGTAGGATCTCCATCTGTAGGATCTCCATCTGTAGGATCTTTATCTGTAGGATCTTTATATGTCTCATCTTCATCTAAGTCACTATCTTCAAAATTTTCTGTTTCATTTTGTTGTCTTTCAAGATTTAATTCAGACTCAGCCGATATTTCATATTCTAACTCTTTTACAATCTCACATTCTAACCTCGCAGCTGAATCAAGTGTGGAAAAATTGGGTTGCAGTATTCCATCTGTAGGATCTTTATCTGTCTCATCTTCATCTAAGTCACTTTCTTCAAAATTTTCAGTTTGACTTTGTTTTCTTTCAATACTTTCTCGTGAATCTGCTGAGTCATCTTCAAAACTTTTGCAATTAGTAAAAGATTTAACAGTTATTTCAGTGTATACAGAGTCATCTTGAGATGTAGTACAGTTTTTATCATCCTCTTGAGATGTAGAGATTTTTATTCTATTTTCTCTTAAACTTTCCTTTGTTGTATCAATAAATGAATCACAACTTTTCATTTCATATTTATTAAATTTGGTTGTTTCAAACGCAGTAGAGTCATCACCAGAGGCCATAGGAAGAATCAAGTCTTGTGAAACATAGTTAACGATACCATGGCTGCTATTTGGTTCAATTTCATCTTTAACTACTCCTGTTTTTATTAGAAAAGCTTCACTTTCTACAGGCGATTGGTTACCGCTAGGTAAGTCTGGAGAGATTTCATTAGGAGAGTTATCATAAGAACTTGCTTCATTAAAAGAGCCATCTTCAAAATTTGATGATGATTTTTGACTCACAAATGAGTTTTCTTCCGGTAAATAAGAAGACCAACTTTTGCTTGGAGATATATTTGAATTTTTATCTTCAAACCTAAGCTGCATTTAATGAGATATCTCGCATTAAACACTTTTATATAAAATTAAAAAGTAAATGAAGTTTAAATAATAAAACGTTTGTTGACTTATTTTATTTTAAAATATAATTGTTATTTGTCAAGCGGAGGTATTTCAGCACATTTTTTATCTTCTAAAAGGTGGTCTAAAACAAGCTTGTTTTCTTTTTCCCCAGAAGGTGTACTAGAGACAATGGACACCTCTTTCAGATGGTTGAAACATAAGTTGTATAAAAACAAAATGAAATCAATAAATAATAAACATTTTTAGCTACATCATTTTGAATCAAAAATTTTAATAATAATTCTGTCCAAGTCTCACCGATCTATGTTTTATGAGAAACGATTTTTCTTCTTCTATATTATAGTTATCAAAACGAGTGTCTAACACTCCTACAACACCTCCAGATTTATCACATGAATCCTTTGGTTCTTTCTGCAAAACAAAAAAATAGACTAAATAAACATTTTTCAGAAATACAAAACAAGAAATTACACTGAGAATTGATTTTATATCAAATTTGTTTAGTACACAACTAAAATATGTTATAAAACTAACTGTATAGATGTCTGTGGCCTTGGATGTTGAATCTTTAAACTCTACTGGTGATATTACTGTACTATTGTATGATAATGAGCTTATTGTTGATATTCTATCTTCTTGACTAGATACTGCAGATATTGGAGTAATGCTGTTTTCAATATCAGTAGCTTCAGCAAATTCCTGATAAAGCAATTGATTAAACTATAAATTATTCACTTTTTCAATATCGAACTTTATTAGATGTATATATGGAAAAAAAGTTAGATGCTCTTCAAAAAATAGTAATATACTAATAATTAATATAACTTATAAAAATACTTGTATATCAGTTGGTATTTTATTTTACACGATGTAAAAAATAATATTTTATAAACAATAACCTAAATCAGAAAATAGATAAAACATTCTTGGTAAAATTAATGATAAAATTCTATGCTAAAATTTATTTAAAGACATAAAAATCATTTACTCACATTTTTTTATTTTTCTATACAGACTAATAATAACCTAAGATACGATCGGGATTTGAAAGAAAAAAGTATTTAAATAGGATTTGGAAGCGATCAATAACTTTATTAAATAATTAGCATTAAAAAAGGATACCACTATTGATATTTTTAAGTCACTAAAGGTTATAAGTTACTAAAAGGTTGTACCATCAGATATGATTTAGTATAATTAATTTAACATTTAAACTTACTGATTTATCATTGAAAAAAGCTCCATCAAAGTGTGACCTGTTCATTACGTTTTTGTAATAAAAAACTAGTCAAGATTAAAAAAGATTAACGATAAAAAATCATTATAAACAAGCATTATAATTGAAATATCTTGAAAAATTAATTATTTCGTCACAATACATAAATGGGTGTTATTAGAAAAGATCTTTAATATTTCATATTAAAAAGCCATTTTTGTCGAGACTTTTAAAAGATAGGTGTTATATATTTCTACTTTATAACTTTTGTCAAAAAATGAACAAAATAAAACTTCAGTCATTTATTTAAAAAAAGCTTTACATAAGATACTAAAATATCAACTTTAATTGAGCTCAGAAAAACTTAACTATCAAAAATTGA
This sequence comes from Pegea sp. RAD2-039, assembly GCA_034620365.1. Classification (NCBI taxonomy): domain Eukaryota; kingdom Metazoa; phylum Chordata; class Thaliacea; order Salpida; family Salpidae; genus Pegea; species Pegea sp. RAD2-039. Next base: position 866,235 of record JAQGEQ010000058.1, on the reverse strand, counting down.
GTGATAGTCAGAAGAGTAGAAAGGAAATTAACTATAAAAGAAAGGAAACGTCAAAAATTTTATTAGTGAGGTTTTATAAGGCAAGCGTCATTTCCATTTTCTTCTTTCTTTGTTTTAAGCTATTGTTTTATTTACCTTACAGTATACTTGTAGCAAAGCAAAGTTAGAAGAAACTTAATAATTAGTAGAATCGTTTTCTATAACTTATTCAATAACTAAGTTACTGATTCAAAAGCAGTCATTTGAAGTTAGGTTTAAGAATATTTGTATTACGCAGGAAGACCATAAAAATATATCAAGTTCATTACTAAAAGAAGATTAGTTTTCAATGAAGCATATGCAATAAAATGTGTGTCAGTTATTCATCTAATTGTATGTTATTATTTATCTTGTTATTGGCTTCAGTCGTTTCTATCTTTAGCAATTTAAAAGTACTTTTATCAATAAATAATGTTAAAAATTAAACTTTAGGTCGTAACGATAAATCATCCTTTATAAATTGTCAAAACCCTAATACTGAGAAAATATTTAGACAAAATTGTTTTTACAATTAAATAACTAATAGAAAAGTCTTCATTAATCAAAGTCTAGAGATTTTTAAACGCTCTTAGTTATGTTAATAAGTATAATAATCTTTTTTGTGTCCGATGTAAAAAAAATTACTTTTTGTTCCTTAGAAATTTATTCTTAGGTATTTTCATAATCTCTAACTTTAAAATGATGGAACTAGATGACCCAAGAAAACTTGTTTTCAGAAAATTTGGAGTAAGTCACTGAATTTAAGAAAAACTGCTAACAATTTTGTTGTCCAAAAATAAATTGAAAATAACGATTAAAAAACTAAATTGTTGTTAAATTCACCATTTGTAGTTTGATTTAAATAATTTCAACTTGATGTAATCCTAGAAAATTTTGATTTTAAAAAAAGTGATTTTCAATAAAAACTTTTCTTGCTAGAAAATTATCAATCTGTTATCACTTCGTCATAGATTTCTCAGATATTGGCTGGATGTTCGATTATTTTGTTTGAAACTCTTTTAGTTGGCATCCAAGCGAACCAAATGTATGTAGCTGATAGTGAATCACCTGATACTGATTCTTATTACAATGTTATCTCATATGGAACTGGATTTTGGTCTCCAATATTTGTAGGCAACTTTTTTACGATTGAATAGCTTTTGCAAACATAAATTAATATACTAAGTCTGATTTTTAGAATTTTAAAATCATATAATTTAAATTTTAAAAGATTTAGACACTATACTAATTAAAATTAAAATCGTTATAAAAAGTTGTTGAGTAATTTGCGACTTTTCAGCTCTTTGTCATTCTTTTTAATAATACATTATTTTCTATGATAAATGCTAAAATTTGTACCAATTTAAATATTTCATTAACAACTATTTATTAGTGCAGGAATTGTTCTATCATTTTTCTTATATTTTTTCACTAGGGAATTGTTGCAGGAATTGTAGCAATCTGTATTAGTAGGATTGGCGTTAATCAAGCAAGAGTCAGTTTTCAAGTTTTGAAAAATTTGTTGTTTTTAACGTTGGTTTATCTCACAGCTAAATGTTCATCTCGGCATGGCGGTTGTTGGGTCTATCACCTCATTTTTAGGGTGTATCTTCAACATTTTAATACTTTTTCCTTTACAAAATGTTAGTGTATAATTTTAAAAGTTATTATCAAAGAAAATAATGACTTGAATTTAAAAATAAAAATGATAATAATTATAAATTATTTTCACCAAAAATGTTTGCATTTGATATCATAAAAGAAAATTAATTTTATAATCAGATTTTGGTGACTAAATAAAAGATAAATTATTTAACAATACGCTGAATGCTGAATGTAAAACAGTTATTAAAACAAAAAAGAGACAAAGAGAACCTTAAATTTAGAATATTTGCAATTTCGATTATTTACAGCGTGATGGAGGACTTCTCTCTCTTGGAGTCGTTTCTCTCATATTAACAAGCATCTTGTTTAGTTTGTTATTATCTAGCTCAATATATTGCAGTAAATCATTGAGTTGTTGTTGTGCTGAAGCAAAGGTGAGAGCTGCTAACAAACATCAACTAAACAATGAAATTATTCAATAAGTATAAAATGTATGTAAATTGCAACATAGCATTAATTAAAAGTTGTTATTTGATATCTAAGAAATAGTGATTATTGCAGAAGAAAAATAAAATGATTGTAATTTTATTTAGTACTGTTACTAATACTATCTTTTGATAATTATTTAAAGGAAACTGAAGAAACAGATATTTACAGAAGGTTTTCTTCAGAGGATGAAAGAAACACTTTGACTCATTCATCAAATGCTCATTCAAGCAAAACGGTGCAACAACCACCATACAATGCACGTGAGACTGCGCAGACAACTAAATTGCAACCTCAGCCAACTTTCTCATATCAAAGTAAATCAGATTGAAAAGAGTAGCCATTTCATTTCACACTATTTTAATCAGTAAAAATGGCTTTTTATACTATTTTACCTGTCTTCTTTACATAACTCTTACCTGACTTTTTTCACATCTTTAAAGTATCTAAAGAAAATCTTATCTAGGATCCTTCGAAGTATAAAATAATCTAAATAAATCTAAATATATAAATTAATTTCAAATTGAGTCATCTAGAAAGTGATAAAAACGTGTTCTATAGGCTGTCCTCAAAATATCAATGAACCTCCACCAGAGTACAGTCCACCAGTGAAGTACTAGAGGTAACAAAATAAAAAAAAAACATCATTTTCACACAAAAGACGCTTTTTGATGAATACAGACGTTATCTAAAGATGAAAGAGTTTGAAAAATGGGCCGGAATATTGTTTTTGCAAAATATAAAGCTATCTACTTTTGATGAAGGCTGATTGATTATTATATAATGTGTAAATATTTTTACAAAATGTAATTTTTCAAAAATAAAAAAAGATTGGTTTTCTGAATGCTTATGAAACAAGAATTATTACGTTGTAAGCAACAACTATTTATCGATCAGAAATTATGTTTAATTAATATTCTGTTTCATTTATATGATTTCATACGTTCAATTGTTGATGCAGTAAATTTATATAAACATAATTTAACAATTTTCGTTTAAAAATACGTCAAAAGGGCCTAAAAAAATTAGTTTGCGTATAATTTTTATGCTTTTCATCTTTATTTAGAGGAGTAGTTGAGTCTTGCGAATATTTAAATTGAACAAGTTGTTTCAATTCTTTAATTTTCTAAGTGACTAAGCTAAAGATTTAACGAATACCTCTTAGATATATAAAGAAAATATATAATGATTATAATGATAATTAATATCATAAGCTTATTATTAAGATTATTATTATTATTATTAAGCTTATCTTATGATATGAATACTTTTGTATCTCTTCTGTCATATCTATTCTTCTGTCATATCATATAACTATAATTTATTTCTTAGACAAAAAGAAAAACTAGAACTTATTTGTAGTTACTTTTTTGGAATTTTTGATCAAAAATATTTTTTATTTAGAAATTATGATAATCTTTGAAGTTGTTTTGGATGTACAAAAGGTTGATTTATAAGAAATTTTAATTCTTTTTTCACATATGATAATTAGTCTTATTAAGCCAAAGTTGTTTAGAATACTAACAACGAACTTTAAATTTTATCAATTACTAAAAAAGTAAATAAGTTGAAAGAGAAAAGTTGTACTTTTTGCGGCAGTGAATTTTAATTTTGCTTGAATTAAATTTAAAAACTAAATATCTATTTATTTGAATTAATTTGCTTCCAAATCGTTGTTTCAAACAGTGGCATAGATTATGATAACTTTTCATTTACATCAAAATTGGCAAAGGAAATTAAAAATTATAAAAATCTTTTTAAAAACTGTTTTACTCTTTTTGAAAAAAAAATTATTAAAAGGATTTTTGATTGTATAACTTTATTAAAATCATTATGGGCGAATATTTTAAAGTTTAATGTAAATCAAATAAAGAAGTTTATGAAATACTCACATATAAAATATGGTTGACTATTAATATGTTTCTAATGGTCAAATGTCATAAAAAAGTTGTACTTATAATCCTGAATAATATTCTGAACTGCATTCATGTTGACTTTATACTGATGTTAAAAATTGTTCATAAGCTATGTTATTAGATTTATATAAAATATATCAAATTGAAAGTAAATACATTGTTATTGATATAAAATTTTATAAATAAACAATTATTTTCTTTTAATAATTAGCTATTTATACTATCTAGTAATTTCTTATAAACCAAATCTTATAAATATCCAAATACTTTCTTTGTTACTGTTTATATTTATTAATTACTTCTATTGATAATATTTTGATAGATTTTTTTATACTAAACTTTATTCAAATTGTTGAAAATGTCTATGAAAAAAGAAGATTTTTTAGAGTTTGAACGCCAACTAGAATTACAGAAAGAAGACTCAAAAAATAAAATAAAAAAAGATGATGATGGAACTGAATATGAATGGGATGAAGACAAAAAAGCCTGGTTTCCAAAACTAAGCACTGATCTACTTGTTCAGTTCCAATCAAATTATGATTCTGAAAAAGCTGCTAATTCAAAGAAATCTTCTTCTAAACTGGAAAAGTATTATGATCCCAATACTAAAACAACTTTTATTTGGAATTCTGAATCAAAGCAATGGGTCCCAATGAACAATGATGAAAAATCTTTTAATAATCCTTATGAGTATACAGATCCAAATACTGGGAAGAAATATTATTGGAATGAATCAGAAAAGTCTTGGGGTGAAACTAAAGTTGATTCTACATCATATACAGATCCGTCTACAGGGAAGGTTTATAATTGGAATCAAGCAAAGTATGTCTGGGAATCAGAAGATGGTTCTGTATTACTTCCTAGTACAAGCTCCAACACTGTTTCACAAGCTTCTAGCACTGCTTCTAATAAAAAGAAAAGAAACCAGACTGGTCCTAAAAGTATTGGTGGTAAAAAATCTAAAGCAGAATGGTTTCATATCGAAAAACAAAAAAATACAAGTGTATATGTATCTGGACTTCCTTTGGACATGACATTGGAAGAGTTTACAGAAATGATGCAGAAATATGGAATAATTCAAACTAATCCAACAACCAATAAGTTGAAGATAAAGTTGTATCATGATGGAGAAGGAAATATGAAAGGTGATGGATTATGTAATTATTTGAAAAAAGAATCTGTAACCTTAGCAATTAATATGTTACATGAAAGCAAAATGAGGCAATCATGTGTTGTTAAAGTTCAACCAGCTAAGTTTGAATTAAAAGGTGATTATGATCCAACTAAAAAGCCAAAAATGCTTTCCAAAAAAGAGAAGAAACAAATTCAGAAACAAATTGATAAAAAATTGGACTGGAAGCTTGGGAGCTCTGAAAAAGTCTCCAAGTATGACAAAGTTGTCATTTTTAAAAACTTGTTTAATCCTTCAGTGTTTGATGCAAATCCAGTTTTGATAACTGAAATCAAAGATGACTTAAGAACTCAATGTGAAACATTTGGTGTAGTAAAGAAAGTAGTTTTGTTTGACCGACACTCTGAAGGTGTTTGCTCAGTGGCTTTTAAAGACGTTAAAGATGCAATTACATGTATGGAAAACTTGAATGGAAGATTATTTGATGGAAATAAAATTGAGGTCTCACTCTGGGATGGTGTCACTGACTACCAAATTGAAGAAACTGATCTAGAACGCGAAGAACGATTAAAAAATTGGCAAAATTATTTGACTGGTGAAAATCCACAAAATTCTGATCAGTAGATTTTCATGGAGAGTTTTATTTAAGATTAATCGTTTATAACCAATGAATTAAAGGTTTTGTTCATTACAATCTGTTGCTATTTCAACTTTACATGAAGTGCTAGATTTTGTAGAACAATAAAACTTGCTGAAAATACACATTAGTGGATTTAGTTTGTAATTTATTTTTTTTTTACTTTACAGTTTTGTGCTTATAGATTTCACAATATTATAACTACTATTGTAGGAATTGTTATTGTTATGAACTTGATGGAGCATGCTAGAGTTTTCAAAAAGATTTAAAGCATTTTTCTTTCATAAAAAGGCAAAAAGTAAATTTGTTCAACAGATTTGATTAGTGAATAAACTTATTCAAAAATTATATAAATGTGTTTTGATACCACAATAAATATTGAGTTTGAAATCGATTTGTAAAGAGTATAATTGTATTAAAATAATTCTATAATAGTTAATTTTAGATTAGGCTGAGTAGTCGTGTGCTTTCTAGTAAAAACCATTTTTAGGTTTTATAATTCTATTTTTTGTTCAGCTTTTTATCACTTATTGGCTTTTGGTACATTTGGATATTCAACTGTGCTTTGTGTTAATAGTTACTTTGCTTATAAGTTTAAAAAGCACACCACAATACCTACTCAAGTAATTGAAAGAGAGAAAACACAAAGTGATATCATTATCAGGTCAATCTTATATTATTCTAATCACAATATTTATAGGAAAAATCTTGTAGTGTTTTGATGCCTCTGATTTAGTCAAATATAATTTCTTTTAATATGTTTCTTTTAGATTGAAGCAACTTGTAGGTAGATGAACAGTTTTTTAATTAACAATTTGTTTTCTTTTACTTTTTGAAATTAAATGAGTTTTGCTGAGAACTTTTTAAATAACTTGGCATCAAATTCAATTTATCAATCAAACAATTGACTCTGTGTTTCTTATATAATAATTTTATATTCATTTTCAGTTTACCACAATTAGAAGATTCATCTGTATGGTTAAATCTTTGGAAAAGAGATACTTTATCACCTCAAAAATTGCTAGAAGAGGCTTCATCTTCTAACAAAAAGCTAAGAATCGCTGCAACTCAAAAAATAGCAAACCATCTGAATTGGAATGGTAACCAAACAACAAAATCTTCATCAATTTGTAATTTGAAATCCTTTAATAGCTGCTGATTGTCAAACAATCGCTCAATCTTTACATTCGTCTTCCTTGATTGGATTGGCAAGACACAAAACTACGGATCTACGGCTCTTCTTACCGCCTCCGCCTCTCCCGAAAGTAGAAGGAGATCTAGCAGTTGGTGAAGTTTCTATTTTAATGAAAGTTAAAATCTAATTCAGTAAAAAATTTTCAGAAAAACTTCTTTACACTTTACTGAGTAAGTTACCTCAAAATGACACAGAAAGATGTCTTCAGTTTTACACAACTGATGCGTTAAGCAATAGTGATGAATACCGGATGAGCAAGGTTAGTGTTGATCTTTCAGATCTTGAAATGATGAATATTTTGTAGGAGTCTCAGAGAAGTGGAGCTTGGGATAACAGCGTTGAACAAGAGGTTGATTATCACAGCGAGGAATCAGCGCTGCAATCAGCTCAGAACATCCTCCTTCTAGCTCTCGTCAAACATTCAGAGGTCGATCTTTTTGATCTTTAATCCGATCTTCTCATTGATATTCTGACAGATAGAAGATCATTGTGAGATTATGATCAAAGAAGGAATTCTTCAAATACTTCAATATATTCATCAGCTTCATCCTAATCTTCTACAATTACAAAAATATGTTTTCAGGTTATCAAATCCCATCTAATCTTCTTCTAACATCTGATCTTTGTCTTTAGGATCATCAGTAACATCTGTATCTATCGCCAGTTCCACTCTTCTATTTTACAGTCCGGTTGGGTCACTCTGCTTGTCCAAACCGCGCGTCATTCGGACATCTCGATATTTATGCAGGTCACATGCTTACTCCTAATCATCAAGTAACTTGATGATGTAATCACAGGCTTCGCGCGCGCTCGCCAATCTTGATCGAGACGCCGTTGATGGTAAATTTGCAGATGGACTTTTTCAGCTCTACCCCCGTCATCGTGACCAGTGAGTATCACGCCCCCATAAATCCCCTGGTCACCAACTTTAGCTCACAGGTCACAGGACTTTGTCGCTGACGTCATCTTTGTGCACGGTATGTTAGGTGGAGCGTTCCGCACGTGGCGCCAGAGAGACGATATTGTGTCTAATCGCACCGATTGTTGGCCGGAAGTGAGTGTTCAATTTCTGGCGAATAAATATTTTCATCCCGACCTTTACAGTCTTGGTTATCACGTGACCTCGATGATTGCCGAATTCTTAGCGTGGAATACGATACAAGTCTGAGTGATTGGAGGTCGATTTGTCCGTTTGAACCAGAAAAACGAACAATAGAGTATCGAAGTCGACAGATCTTAGAGAAAAACTTGCTTGCTGGAGTTGGAAGCAGGTAGCGAAATGTTGTTTCGATGAATTCTTGGTGATTTGCTTATTTTAGGCCAATTATTTGGATGGCACACTCTATGGGTGGGTTGATTGTGAAACAAATGTTGAAAGAAGCGAAAGAAAACCCCAAAAAGTTCGGCGACATCAACAGAAATACAAAGTGAGTCTCAAAGCTCTTGGAGATTGATGTTAGATGTGAGAGTTGTTGTTTAGAGGAGTTATCTTTTACGGAACTCCTCATTTTGGATCTCATATCGCGAGTTATTCTAACAAAGCTCGAGCGCTTCTATTTCCATCTGTCGAAGTCTTGGAACTTATCGAAAGTAATTCCAACAATTTCTTTCAAAACTTCTTCATCAATTCTTCTTCTTAGATTCCCCGAAACTTTATCAGATCAACAAGTTTTTAAACTCCGAAGTAGAATCAGACTCCATCAAAATCCTTTCATTTGGGGAAGGGAGAAAGACACAATTTGGATACGGACTCCATCTGAATCTCCATATTGTACCTCCCGAGTCAGCGGGTGAGTTTATTACAAGATCTTTAGATCATTTTTGTAATCTCATCTTTAGATCCTGGAACAGGAGAGTTTATTCTTGCGGATTGTGATCATTTTGAGATCTGTAAACCAGCTCAACGTGAATCTGACATCTACCAGCAAAGTTTGAATTTTATAAAATCTGCCATTTATGAAAACTCATCTGACTCAAAAGATGAAGTCATACATCAGGGATTTGAAGAAGATCAGCTGTTTTGGTGATCTTTGGATCACGGAATATAGTACAACATAAACTGTTACTTGTTTTCTATGCATGTTTATTGCTCGCAGACATTTCAACTTTTCTCCTTTTTCACCGGTTTTTGTTTTTCAGATGAAATAAAGTTTTTTTAAATCTTGATTGTCAATTACTTGCTTAGAAACTGATCGTTTGCTTCTAAATAATCTTTTCAGCGTTTAGCACTTATCTAGGAAATTAGTTGGTTCATCTTGAAGACTTTTACTGAAAATATTTTGTTGTAAATCTTTAAAAAAGCAACAAAATAAAAATCGATTTTTAAACTCAGATTTTTTATTTAAATCTTTCAAATTTGTTATCATGTCTTCTCCAAAATTGCTAACTGAATCAGAAATCGATTTTGCAAATGAGATTGTGTCCAAATCCCCAGATTGCGTGAAAACTCCTCTTGTGAAGAACGTTGAAAGACTGAATCTTGGTATCGAAGATGTAGAAATCCACTTGAAAATGGAAAATTGCCAAATCACAGGTTTAGAAAGATTTCAAATTTCACTTCATCATCATCAGATCTTCATCATTTAAGGATCCTTTAAAATCAGAGGAGTCGTCTGTCAACTAGCTCATATCAAAGACAAGACTACTTCGATGGTTACCATGTCAGCTGGTAACTATGGCAAAGCTTTTGCTTATGCATGTGACAAGTACCAGATGAATGGTGTGGTTGCTATGCCAACTACAGCACCCGAAAGTCGTGAGCACGTGATCAAGGTTTGTGAGGTTCTTAATAAAAGCAAATGAGATAAATAGAGGTTGAAACTCAGGTGGTAAAAAACAACAAACTAAATGGCAAAATTATGAAGTTATATTTTTAGGGTTACAATTGTGACGTTGTTAGAGTCCCTTCTCGTGAGCTCATGAAGAAAGTAGAGGAGCTAGAGGAACAGGGATTTAGATTTCTTCATCCTTTTGATGATAGAAATCTGATTGCAGGTTACGCAAGGTTCGATCGAATCTTCAGCTAAGTTGATAGTCTCATGAATGTCTTGATAGTGTTGGGATTGAAATAAATGAAGAAGTAGAAGCAGATATTGTGCTGGTTTGTTGTGGGGGGGGAGGGATCCTTTCAGGAGTATCAGCTGGAATCAGAAGATGTGGAAATAAAAGAACAAAGATCTACGGAGTCGAACCAGAAACTGGTTTTTAAATTTATAAGTTACTTTTCAAACAAAAATTAAACTTCAATTATATTTCAGCTGATACAATGAAATGTAGTCTTCAAACAAACCAACCTTGCACCAAGTTGGATGCTACTAGCTTGGCAGCAGGACTTGCTCCTCCTTTTGCCGGCAGTACCTGCTTTGAACATGTCCGTAATTTTGTTGAAGATATTTTAACTGTTACTGACGAGCAATTAGTTAGGGCAACTCAATTGCTTTGTCAGCGAGGTTTTTATGTTGAAGTTTCAGGTGCGGCATCATTTGCTGCTCTTATGTTTAACAAAGTACCTGATGTGTCAGGCAAGGTTGTAGTGGCTGTTTTGACTGGTTCAAATACCTCTCCAAGTGAACTAAGTGATGCTTTTAAAAAATTCAATCTCTAAGTATTTGGATTTTTGTTATCTTCAGTGCAATCAAATATATATTTTTATTTTGATCTTTGATTTGAAAACATTTGAAAATCAACTTTATACTTAAGTTATGATTAGAAATCAAAAATTGTCTTTAAATAAGTGTGCTGACTGATTTCATTCATAAATAGGGTTCGTCATTCAAACGAAACTTCTAAAGATCAGAACAAAAACTCTTCTTTAATTCAGCTGCTGCGTCTTCTAATTAAGTTTAGATAAATGTTTGTATTTTGGGTAAACTCTTTTGTTTATTTTAAAAAGTTGATTAAAAATTTAATCCTAAAACAGTTGAAATAAGTATTTGAAACGTGAACAGCTACAAACTGAATTTTTAGACAAATCGCGAAACTACATCACGTGACATTTTTGATTCACTCAATTTATTTACTTTTAATTCGATTTACAAGAAATGGAAACTGTATACTTCACAATTTAAGATAAATTCTTCTAACATTATAACCTCAGGTAGTATTTGGTTAACTTAGATTAGAATAAGACATTTTATGATTTGATCAACTTTACCTTCAGCCAAATAATATTCATTTCTAAATAAACAATTTTTATTCATTTGAAAACTTAAAAGCTTTATATAAAAGCTGACAATATTATTGATGAGCAATTTTTTAAACATAGGTTTAGTTGTTAGGATAATTTAAATAGTTTTTTCATCTCATCCTTTTATATTAAATAAAAATAATTTTTAAGAGAATTAAATAAAAGTTTAAATCATTCTGATAAAAATTTGTTTTAGAATCAAATAAAAAATTCGAATCCAACATCATTGGTTCAAATCCTACATATAGAATAAAAATCTACAAATGTGAAACTTGAAAAAAAACATTTTCTAATATTTCTTAATAATTTTTATAGTTTATTCATTTATAATAAATGTTTGTTGTCGAAATAACTTATCTAATTTCTCTTGATGACTTACATTAACTAAAAACCTAATAAAGCAGCAATGTTCAATTTATATTAGTCACAAAAAAGTCTTTTAAAATTTGAACAATTCTTCAAACAAGCATTTTTAAAACGAAACAAGTCATTGCTGTCGATTTATGTTACAAGAATTCAAGCTAACTGATAATTGTTTACATTTCAATACCATCAATATTTTTCAAGTAAGTTTTATATACAAGCAAGTTGCAATAATTTGGTTTTTTGAACATAAAAATAACTAAGAAGTCTTTAATAATCTCATAAAATTTATTTGAAGCGAATCATAAATTTTGTTTCATTTTGATTATAAATATTATAAGAGTTGGATCATTGGCTTCTCAAAATATAAAGAACTAATTGCCAGTCTTCAACCAAATAATTTAGAATCGCAGGCTTATTTAAATATAGTGATTAAGTATTATAAATAGGTAAAGTTTTTATTTGATGAAAATAGGACTTTTTTGTTGATTGCTTTTCATTTTGAACATCACTATTTTATACTAGTTTTCTAGAAAGTATTCCAAAGTAGGTCAACTCTGATCAAAAAACGACTCCAAGTTTATTTGTTGGAATTGAAATGTGGCTTATTTGTATTATCATTTGATTGGACTATTCTACTACAAATCAATCCAAACAAATTGGAAGTTCTGCTAATTATGAAACATGGCTTATTGTTTGGTTTATAACCTGAGAGAAGTATTTTGATGGTTTCTTGTTCAAGTCAGTTTATTTTTAGCTTTTTGTTTATCATTTATTTTCAGTAAATGGCTGAAAAATGTTTGACATAAAAGAAAATGGTTACATGTCGATGCAACAACTGAGACTGAAAGTCGAAAAGAAAGTTTTGACTGATTGTGACTTGCTACAAGGAAATGAGTAATTCTTAAATTCCTTCTTTAGGTTTGTCAAGTGTTAGGCAGAAATAAGTTTTATAAAATTGATGGTTAAATGAGGTATCTGGATAATTCATTAAATTTAATTATTAACTTAAGAATTCAGATTGACATTCCTGAATTTAAAGCTGGCTATATTGTTGAAACTCAAAAAAGCTAACAAAGAGATTTTGTTGTTAGATTAAATAAAAGCCATCGAAGTATGCAAATAGAAGTTGAAGCTAGTAAAATATCTCTCTACAACTTATAGTTTTCTCAAAACAAACTGCTTCAGGCTTGTTCAGCTTTTCTGGAGAAGCTATCAACAACTAAACAACTTTTGCAATAACAAAGTTTTTCTCTAAGAATTTTTCAAATCATAAAAAAGATCCTAGAATTCAGAAGATGAGTTAAAATTGTTGTGGTGGTAGATCTTTGTTGCTAAAAGAATTAATCTCATTAAAGATCGTTAGTGAATAGATTGAAACAAACTAACTAACCTAATGAGAAATATTTTCAGGAACTTCCTTGACTCTAAGATAGGTCTTCATCTACAATTGTTGATAAAAAAGCTCCGATTTAAAACAGCAGAAAGGTTTAGATAATTTCAAACCAAATTCTTATCGATTAAACAAGTAAAAAGTGAACCAAAAATATCTGACGAGTTTGTCTTGCGCAACAAGTTTAATCATAAACTGATCAAAAGTTACATAATCAAAAGCATATCCATGATAATTTCACCTTCAGTAGCTAACTTTATATTTCAAAACCAGAAGCTTTAAGAACAGTTGATATCCAAAGACAAAAATACATCGACATGCTTTAACATGAAACTTCCCTAGACGCTTCAAATTGAATTCTTGTGTCTGATCCAGATGGAGAAATTGTAAAATTGAAAATTATTGCCTTGGAACTATATAAATTGAAAACCATGTAGCTAAACGAGGTGATGCGTATCAACAATTTTGATCATCATGACTTGTTTATATATACTTTGTCGCGCTATAAAACAATTTAAAAGGTAGGAGAAAAACTGCTAGCGCAAAAATCTCGCGTTTGCGGAGAGTCTGACCAGACAGTGGCATCAACTCAAGCAGATGCGAGGGTGGGAAACTCCTTTTCATTCTGCATGTCTGGGATAGGTGGCTGTAAAAAGCGAGAGATGAAGATAAAGTCGACTAGCAGCAAATAAAACCACTTACCCCACGATTGTATCGACCGCCACGCTTGTAATTGCCACCGCGACCACCACCGTTTGATCGGTTACCGCGTCCAGAGTTTCTAAGACCTCTGCCGCGACCTCTGAGTCGATGTTGTTCCGCGAACGTAATCTCTACACTCATAAGGGTCTTGTTCTGTCGACGGCTCTCATATTCAATCTGTTCAACCGCCTCTCCTTTCTTTTCTGGTTCATCTTGCTTGAGTGGAACATAGTCGGCCCATTTTTGGTCACCTAGCAACCACGCGGTCGTCACGATGACGTCATATACTAATGACCAACTAACCTCCTTCGTTGGGTTTACGAATATTGAACTCTTGTTTGCGCTCTCTAGTTTGAGACGCTTTCCATTCATCTAAAGTCATCACAACTGGTTCCACCTCTTCTTCATTCTCTTCATTCTTCTTTTCAGCTTCCTCTGCTTCACTACAAACATCACGCGTTAGTGACGTCAGCATCAGCAGCACTGACGTCATTACGTTTTAGCAGGTTGTTCCTCTTGATCTTGTCCAACAGTGGCAGCGTCCAAAGCATCTGTGACCTCTTCCAGTTCGTTGCCGACTGTGCCCCAGTTGTGAGGGCCAGCCCCATCGCGTTTATCAGTAGCACGAACGCCTACGCGGTCATTCCCACTGTGTCGGTCAAACTCACGTCGCCCACGGTCGTCTCTCCCATCGTAGCGCGACGTGCCGCGGTTGTTTCGACTTCCACGGAATCCACCGCGGTTACCTCGGAAACGCTCAGATCTAATAAAGTTTAAGAAAGTTCGAGCAAGAAACAGCTGAAAAGGGAATTCACCTTTCAGGTCGCGATTCGCTGTTATTTCCGCCTTCAACCTTCTGATTTTCATTTCGATATCCGCCTTCGTTGTTGCGATATTGACCACCTCTATAGTTTCGTCGGCGAGGCGGGAATCTTTCATCATTATTCCCAGCATTTTGACGCCCATATCCACCTGGTTGACGCTTGCCACGATATTCAGAGCGTTGTTGAGGTCGAGACTGTTCTGAGGGTTGCTTGGCATCAGTTGCAGGAACTACTGGTGCTTCTGCTGTTAATAAATGAAAGTTAACCAACAAATTGGATCAAAATATTAAAAAAATCATAAAAAAATACTAATGAAAGTTTCTAACAATTAAAATAAATTAAAGATTCTCAAAATGATTTTTTTAAAATAGGAAATATTCTACCAAAGTTTTTCGCAATTGCATAATGCTTTAAAAATATGATCATAAAAAGATAATTGATTTATCCAGATATAAATCATTAACTAAAACGGTTTAGTGTAACTGGCAATTGTTAAAATTATAATTTCCCAATTGAAAAAGCTTCAAACAATTATTCAAAAGAGTATATAAAATCAAAAATACAAATTAAAAAATATAAACTTTAATTCCAATATAAACTTTAGCACTAACAACAACAATCTTTGAATAAATTTAATTTACATTTATTTTTAAGTTCCTTCACAATTTTGAGAGTTATAAATCATATAACAAAATTAACTTTTTAATATAGATATTTCTAGAATATGAACATTAAACAGTTAAGAGAAAATATTCAAAATATAATTATACAAAAAAATGTACAATATTACTATTTATATAGACTTTTTAAAAGGCAATAAATATAAATAATTCTTAATTTAATTTTTGGCTAAATCAAGATGAAAACCTAAAAAAATGATAAAAGAACAAAATTTTAAAATTACCATCAAGCAAAAAGTATATTAACTTAAAACACTAATGGAAAGCAAACTTTCAAATGTATTTTTAAATATAAATATAATTAAAAAATGAAGCACAAGGGCAGAGTTTTTAATATATTTAAAAAATGGATATAAGAAATTAGAATATAGGAAGAAAAATTTAAGTTTCCTTGTTTAAAAATAATTATCAAAAAAAGATTAACATTATCAAGTTAATTAAAGTAAAAAACTACATGGATTTCAACACAAATAAAAATTTATACAATCAAAAGTCTTAACTAATTAAAGGCACTTTCAGGAGAGGAAAAATTCAACCAACTATTCGCTTATATAAATTTAAAATAAAAAAGTTAACTAACCATTATTTTTTTTAGAATCTTTGCTAGCAGGCAATGACTTCTTCAGTTTTTTCTGCTTTTTTAAAACTCGCTCGAGTTCACGCTCTTCCTCAAGCTTTCGTAGTTGTTCATGTGGATCAATGTTTTCTAGCTGTTGGTCTTCGTCATCAACAGGAAATCCTAAATCATATCGATTTTGAACATTTACACTATAGGTATCTTGTATCAAAGGCATATTAAATAGGCCTATACGTTCACCAAGTCTTAATGTAGAAGAAACCTTGCAGAGATTAGCGAAGAACACGCTTATTGAAATTACATGTGCTGTGACCTTTCAACTACGTTAATTCTAGCTGTATAAAATTTATAAAATTTTAAATTTAAAAAAAAACCGTTTGATTATAGTACACTTAGTTTAAAAAGGTCAATGATTTCAAAAACAAATATTTTAAAGAAATAAAAAAATTACAGGAAAAATAAGACTTAATAAAATAAGCATTTAGAATATTTAGGAATTTTAGTAATATGCGGAAGAATTAAGAAGTTAAAGAAAATCAAAAACATTTCTAGACAATTTGGGATTTATTACTATTAAGAATAATTCTGATTTTTGGTTAAGAAAATTTATTATCATAATAAAGAAAATAAATGAACGATAAAAGACGAATGAACTGAAATGGGTAATCTTAGTAAATCTATATCAGTTTGCACTTTCTTTTTTTCAGTAAAATTCAATGGTTTGTATTTACTTGCCTTTTTTAAATAATTTTTTCCATATATGCTTCTTTCTGTACATTAGTAGTGTTTACTTTAGTTTGGTTCTCAATTAAGTCTTTAAATTACTTAATTAGTAAACAATTTTCACTAACATTTTCTATGAGGTTATTTTTCTTAGAAATTCCTAAAAACATATATAGTGCTAACTAAAAAAAAATAATAAATAAATAAATAAAAATGTTGAGTCGTTGTACCTTCATATATATATAAAACAAGTTTTGTTGACCGTTAAGACAGACATTATAAGAAACTAAAATAATTTGCTTAATTAAGATTCATTTCTTGTCCCACACTAGATTTAAACAAGAATTTAATATTCCTGATGAATATACTTTTTGTAATCTCCAAAAAATGTTATTCGTCTAGATTTAATAGTATATTTTAGAATATAGTATACATAAAGTAAAAAATTAAATTTACAAAAGCTTCTGGAACAACTTATATCAAGAACTGTTGCTGTATTTATTTTTATTGTTCAGCCTATAAGTTAATTGTTCAAAAAAGAAATTGTATTTCAAATGTATACTTTATATATTTTATATGGAACTTGAAATGTTGAATTTAATACATATACAACATTTCTCTAATCCTTTTTGCATCATTCTGCTTTATAAGCTATATCTTTAACTTTTGTAATAATTTAAGTATGTAATGTGATTTTATTTGTCTCATAAATTAATCTTTAATCAAACTTAAATTAGCTTTAGCAGCATCAAAAAATATCGCTTATCCCGATATAATCAAATAGTCTGATTGATACCTTGTCAACCTTTTTCTTATATTTTTTAAGATAATATTTACAAACAATATTTTGGTTAAAATTCTTCTTACTACAAAACTTTTTGTTTCAGAAAACTTACATTTTATATGATTTTTAGTTCATAACAATTTTTAAATATTATTTAAAAATAATTTTGTATAATTGGTAACTAGTACGTCTTTTTTGAAGACAATTAGTCTTTTTCCAATCTTACTGTTTAATAATTAACGATGAATAACGATTACGATAATTACAGCCAAAAAATAATTTTTTTAAACAAGTGGTTTGATTATACATTCCAACATTTGAGAACAATATGATAAAGTTTCAAATTTTAGATAGCTTACACTTATTCAAATAAAAATTCTTTTAAAACTTCAAAATAAAATTTTTTTTATATAATTTTTTGTTTAAACGGTTCAAAGTAGGTTAGATCGTTAAAATTTTAAATCCTATCAAATTTGAATGTAGCTATTTACTTTTTAAACAAGAAATTTAAATCATTTTTTTACCACAAGTCTTACTTTAAAACTAGATTGACTTTATACAATTGATTTTTCATTCTTAAATAAAATTTTTGTAAAAAGCTACTGCGATGTATAATCAAATAATGTCCATATTTTGTAACTTACAAAAGTTATTTAGGATATTCTTGAAATACAAACTTTTTAAGGTACAAAAAAAGTTTGAAAAATTATTAAAAGGGAATTAAGAGATACTAAAAATTTGATTTTCAATGTATTTGTACTACTCATAGTGTTTTGGTGTAGTTATATTGATTATGAGTCATTTTATTTATCTATTTATTTCAATAAATGCGAAGGAGAGCACCTTCCGCTAACATACATTCTCACAAATAATAATATCATCAATCTTAAAACCCACAAAACAGTAAACTTCTTCAGTTTTCCTTTATTTTAAAAGTAATTAATCTTCTTTTAATGTATACATTTCATTTCAGAAATAGTTTAATTTAAAAAAAAAATTCTCGTTTAAGGTCATTTCCCTAAATTGCCTCTACATTGTAGGTTAATTAACATTTAAATAATTTAGGTTTGATAACCAGATGTTTATTTATTATCTTGTTTAAAAAAATATCTTTGGTATTTTGAGAATATTATAAAAAATTGTTTATTTAGCAAAAAATATAGTTCTTACTTATGTTTTGGTTTCTCTAAATCTTATTTTGCTATATTCACTTGGAAAAGCTCTACTTCCAAACTCCATATTTTTAGATAATCATAAAAGTTGTGTTTTTTGTTATATATTTTATTTTTATTAAGAAGCTGGTAATTGTTGCCAACCAAACGTTAACAGATTGTATAACCTTTTCTTTAGACAAAAATGATGTCTATTCTTGTGTGATTATTATAATATGTAAATATATTTTAATAAAAAGATTTATCAATCAATGTACTATTTATTTTATAAAGATTTTCAGCCCATCCAATTTTAATTCTGTTATGTTCATTTGTATGATTCATTTGTTAATTAGTAAGCTATATTGAATTGATATAGAGGTTGATTTTAGTTAATGAATGAAATGAAAAACATCAAAGCTTAATAAAAAGTTTAATTTTTCTTTGTTCAAATTAACTTGAAGTTTTTTAATTGAATAAAATAAAAAAAGGTTTTCTAAAAAGTCAATATTAAGATTTTGTTTGGTTTTTTTTGACAAACTTTTTGAAAGTTTAATTGTTTAAGATACTAATAAATAAAGTTCAATAAAAATAATTTTATTAAAAATAATTATATTATTATACAATCGAAAATCATTTAAGTACTTTGTAAATAAACATTTAGAAAGGTTTAAATAAATACAACTTATACAACCATCAAGCATTTAGATTTCTCTTTTAAATATTTGATGCTGTCAACAAGATCTTTTCTGAAGATAATCAATTGTCATATGAAAATGTCGACAAAAGCTATTATTGGAGTTTGCCAAATGAATGTAGGAGATGACAAAGACATAAATTTCAAACAAGGAAAAAAGTTGATTGAAGATTGTGTCAAAAGAGGTGTCAAAATGTGTTTTCTGCCAGAAAGTTCAGATTTTATTGCTGAAAATGGTGAGGAAGCAATAAATTTATCTGAAGTTGAAGGTTTGAATGGAGGAAATTTAGATAAATACTCTAAATTAGCTCTTTATCATAAGATTTGGATATCTATGGGTATTCATCTTTATGATCAAAGCACAAAAAAATCTCGTAATTGTCACGTGATTATAGATGATGGAGGTGTAGTGAGGAAGATGTACGAAAAATGTCATTTATTTGATATTTCTCTTCCAAATAAAGTATCACTTTGTGAAAGTGATTACGTAAAAGCAGGATCGAGTCTTCCTGATCCTCTTCCAACTCCCTGTGGAATCCTGGCCCCCATGATTTGTTATGATCTTAGGTTTCCACAAATATCTTCTGAGATGAGGAAGAGAGGAGCTGAAATACTGACGTTTCCTTCCGCATTCACGGTTCCTACAGGAAACGCTCACTGGGAAGTTCTTCTTCGCTCACGTGCCATCGAGAACCAGTGTTACGTCATCGCCGCTGCACAATGTGGTCGTCATAACAACAAACGAACTTCGTTTGGTCACAGTTTAGTGGTGGACCCCTGGGGTACTGTGATTGCTTGCAAGGGAGAAGAGGTCGGAATAATAACTGCAGAAGTTGATCTTGATCATCTGAACGGTATCCGAACATCCATGCCAGTTCTTCAACATCGGCGTGATGATCTCTATTAGTCTGAATGATTTTTTGTGCAATTGTCGATTCTAGTGTTTGCTTTTAGATGCTTTTATCTTGTTTAACTGAGGACTCGAAGTTAGTGAGTTCTGGTGGGTGCAATTGAAACGTGTTTGTTAATTTAATATTATAAAAATCTTATGTATCAAAAAATAGTTTAAATGATGTTTAGTGCTTTAGAAACAATTATTTCTATTCTTTTTGAACTTTTTTAGTCAGTATTTGTAGAGCTAAAATGTAGTCTGATAACAAAATTATTGATTTAAAGATGTTGTTGAGCAAAAAACGGTTTTGAAAATTGAATAATCAAAAACTTTTGAAAAGCTTTTATAATAACTGAAGTGAAGTTACATTAATCAACTATTCACCAATAAGTTGTTTTAAACTTGAAGTGTTTAGACTAGCTGACAGATAAATGTTTTGTTTTTAAACTTAGAATTGTAGAAAAATTTAAAGCTTAATTTATTTTTCTGTGGAAACAGACTATAGTAGTAGTAAAAATTGATTTATTTTAACAATTGTTTTACAAATTTAGTTACTTTAGTAGCAATAAAAGTAATTGTATAAAGTGACAGTCTTTCAAGTAAAAGTAAAGCAATAAATATAAAAACTTTTCAATTGTCAGAAATTTTAAAGAGCTACTTCATAAGTATTTGAGTTGGTGCTTGCAAAAGAAAAATTGTCAAAGATTACATATTTGTATAACTAAAAACCTTTCAAAAACAAGATATTTTTGTTTGATTTTATCTTAGTAAGGTTTGTATAAATATTGTTTATTTGATTAATGAAAAATCACAAATTTTAATACACCTGTTAATAAAAGTGTGTATAAATAAGTTTCTAAAACACATGAAAAAATAATTGTTCATTAAAAATTGTTTTTCAAAACTTTAAAAATATTTAGTTGGATTATTCTTAATGTAAGAAATTTTTAAACAGAAAATAAACATTGACAATTGTTCACATTTTATCAAGTAAATAGATTAAACTTCAAAAAACTTTATGGATTGCATAAAATTTTCTAAAATTTGAAACATAAACGAGAAAAAATCAGTTTAAAGCTTTCAATAGTCAAATAAGTTTGGTATTTAGTTAGTTATTGAAAGTTACATTTTCTCTAAGGTTCATAGATTTCTGTATTTCCACAAATATCAAATTTGATAAGTAAAGTTCTCTTCAAGTTTTTCAGATGTATCTTTTTTTCTTTCCTTACTTGAGGTTTATCTTTATCGTTAGAATTATTTTTCTTTAAAACTGGCTTTTTTAAATGGACCTTTTCTTCTTTCTACAATTACTACATCTGCGTGTTTCGATTAAACTTGAAAGATGCATTATCGATGAATTTCTTTTTCTTTACAGGTCTAAATTCATTTTCAGAATTTTCAAATGTAACAAAGTTTCTAGATGG
This sequence comes from Pegea sp. RAD2-039, assembly GCA_034620365.1. Classification (NCBI taxonomy): domain Eukaryota; kingdom Metazoa; phylum Chordata; class Thaliacea; order Salpida; family Salpidae; genus Pegea; species Pegea sp. RAD2-039. Next base: position 844,850 of record JAQGEQ010000058.1, on the reverse strand, counting down.
AAATAAATACCATAATTACTAAGCAATTAACATCTCTAAGCTGTATCTTCCCAGCTTCTAAAAAGACTTAAAGACTTTATACCAAATTCTTTAAACACTTTTTTCTTATACATCAGTTCAGAAGCATCTAAACTTTTTCATTCATTTTTTATCGAAACCTTTTTTAGAGATATTATTAAAAAACAAACTTGCGCTCAAAATCATGGATAGTTATGAAACAAACGTTCGTTTGATGACACATTTATTAACATTTTTTACTTTTAAATACATAAATGATAAAACTATTTTTTGAACATTCTGTTTCGTATATAAAAGATTTAGTTGGAACTTACGATTTTAAATTTAATCATATTTCAACTGTAAAATATCTATTTGAAACTGGACTAAAAAACTATTGGAAGTTTTACAAAATACATTTTTTAGAAATTGAAGGTAAATATATAAAAAATAAATGACAAAGAGACAATCTAGTCAAGATTTTTTATGTATCTATAATATGTATCTGTACTGTCTGTATCAATTTCATATCAATAAAATGTCAAGAAACCAAGCAAATGATAAGTATTAAAAATTATTTTTAGTCTTTTAGATAAATAATAAAAAGTTATTTCATATATATCAATTTTACTTTTTAATCATTTATTTTTGAATCTCAATTCCCTACAAATATGTCATTCAAGCGAATTGAATAAACATAAAAATTAGTTTTAATATATCATTATTTCTTCAAAATAACTTTTTTAATTATATAATAATATAATAATAATGTAAAAAAATCAACGTAATCACTTTTTATAAAAATTGGGACATTTTTATTGTAATGTAACAATTTTATTCTCATAAACCATATCGATAAAAAAATTTGCTAGAACAATCATCAAGTTTGTTTTATGTAAACAACTTTACTAATTTTATTCAAATCTTAGAGGCTTTTATTATATTTTTATGATTATATTTTTAAATATTATTCAACAATCGTTTTTGCATTGAGTAAAGTTTAATGTTTTTACTATTCAAAATAAACTTTACTTAAGTTAAAATAGTTGTAATTGAGAAGTTTTTGATGACATCTAAGAGTATTTTATTTGTATAAATAATCATTGACGCCAGTTCTTACTACAATTCATTCATAAAATTAAGACAAGTTTGTTTGTAAATATTTTATACTATAACTTTATAACTTGTTGAATCAAAATTAGTAATCATTACAACTTTATAGTAAAACTGCTGCAATTGTAATTGTGAGTAAAAGAAATGAGAACTTTATAGTTTGAACATTGTTCGCAGATGTAGTAGTCAAGATAGAAGGGAAAGGCACCCTGTTATTCAAGGTATAACTTTTAGTTGAATCAGCAAACTTTTCTAAAAGTGGTGGTCTTCGAAAATACTTGAAAGCATCATTTCGTCCACAATTTGAATCAATTCCTTCTCTTACGTCGTTTGAGTTAAAACAAAATGGGTTCCAACATCTAAATAAAGAATTAATAGAAAAGTTGTTGAACCAACATGACCCTAAATTTTTTTCGATGAAATCTTTTAGTCAAGAATAATTATAAATTAATCAAAGTCAAAATGTTTCAATAAACGCTTGTTGAAAAGTGGTTAGGCTTCAGTTATGTTTTGATATCATTATCAGTAGGATGAAATTGAAATATAAAATGAGGAAGATAACAAAAACATTTTTAAAAAACTGTAAAGTTCAAGCCATTTTTAAAAATAGTCTAACATTATCAAAATCTATAAGAATATACAAAAATCTTTTAACAGGTGATCCTTAGGAATAAAAAGACAACAAGTTAATCAATACATCTAAAATAATCAATAATAATAAGCAAATTTTCGAATGTATTCCTATCATTTTGTGTATCTATAATTTTCTATACAAGTCCTGATCTTGAAAAGAGGATATTTTTAATCTAATTTACTTGAATTCTATTTAAATGACTTGTTAACCTACTCTATTTAAAAAAAGTTCTCAAACAAATTCATCAATTGAATAATAGAATAAGCTAGAAATTATAGTAATTTTTAGTAAAATCAATTTTAAGCAAACTTGCAAACTACTTTTAATATCTTTAATACAACATTAAATGAAGATCGTTTACCATCAAAATCTTTCATGTTTACAAAGCAGTCAAATCATCAGACACAAGATATCTCTATAAGACAATATTTATTGGCTAGTTGTTGTTTACTGAAAATTATGTAATTCAAACTCCTTAACAAACCAAATTATATTTTATTAAATGTTGAACATTTGGAAAATAATGTTTTCTAGAATGTTTTGTTTTGTCGTTTCTCAATGATTACAATTATGTTGGTCAATCTTAAAAATCAGATTTTTGTCAGACAAGCTTATGAATATACTGTATAAATCAATATTATAAAAACTAATTAAATGAATATGGTTAATCAAACATTTAATTATAATGCAATAAATACTTTAACTTTAAAATATTATCTCTTCAAAGCTGAAACTAGTTATTACCAGCAAAAAAATCAGTCGGTAAATAAAGATTTATAATAAATCAATTTAACGGATTTAGTACTACATAAGAACTACTGAATGAACTTCTAGTCTGTTTCTATGTAGAAGTGTTAAAAAGTAAATGCACAAACTTAATGTCATCTAATTTGATAATTTACCAAGAAACGTGATCGACATTATAATGACAAACGAGGCCATTGTTGGAAATAAGTTAGCTTTAATAAATATGTCTATACATAAAGTTTGCAGGAAGGATTTTCTTAAAATTATTTGTTTTTTAAAGAAATATATAAAAAAGAAAATATTCTGAATAATCAGATAATTTTTTATCATTTAGCCAAGACATTAAATTACATTTTTACTCAACAGCACTTGTAAAATATTTCTCCATCCAAAAAACTTTACACAAAGTATTAATTTGAAGCAGAAAATTTTGTGGCTTTAAATCGATTTTAATTTTCTCATTTGCAACACTCTTTTCATTACGTCATAGCTAACTTGCTATTGATAAACAGTCATACGCCAGAGTTAAGTCGTTAAAAGTTGAATTTTTCTTTGAGCATTTTAAATTATTTTTGAAGTTTTTGACACTTATTAAGGCAAACTCTTTTTGCTATTGTTTAGTCCTACCTAGTAAGACTTGCTTTTTACCAGGCGAAGAGCTTATTGAATTTAAGTAAATGGTTGTCAATGTTGTGGTCAATCATTGTGGTAAAAACTTTTGAGGGCGATTTTCTTTCTACTTTAACTTTAAAAATAAATTAAAACTAAAAAAAAACACTTAAGCAGCTTAAATGTAATAAACTGAAGTTAAATCTGCTGAAGAAAAATTCGTTTATTTTTAATGTTTTTTTTCTAATTTAATTGATAAGTTTCTGTCAAAGCTTAACCGAAAAGTTCGAAGTAAGACTTCAGAACAATTCTTTCTAATAGATGTTTTTATATAAAGTTTTTCGATCATAACATTGCAGTAATTAAAGAAAATTGTCGAACAATGTTCATAATAAAATTAGGATAGAATTAAAAACAAATCTTACTTATAAACCATTCTAGTCGCATTTCTGTTCAAAGTGATGCCTAAACCATCTTCACAGAAATCATCTTCTGCTTTATATAAACATGAACGAGTTTCTATGTACTTAGAGCAAAGAGCATTATCTGTTTTGAATTTGGCGTAAATTGAAGCAAAAGAACGGACGCAATCATGAGCTACTTTGTTATATAGAGGCTGACAGTTGCTGTAATTTGATCTGAAAGATAAATCAGAGTTATTTTTCAAAGATTAATTTCCAATACTCGAAGAAGCTTTTGCCAATAGGTGGCATAATTCATTTACGATGTACTTTCAATGTACATCAAGAGAAAAATCTGAATCAAGCAGTAAAAAAATGAAATAGTGATTTTACCTGCTAATTACAAATGACCCAAATTCACAGTAAGTGGACATAGTTGAGGCATCTAATGAGTAACCGACAGGTAGTTCAGATGACGGAATGCAACTTCTCATTTGAATCTTTTTACATTCTTGCATATATGTGAGGTGTTTTCTTAATTAAAATTAATCAATCGACGTAAAAAGATACTTTTTATTCCTACCTGCATTGAGTTTGAGGTTGTTGAAGCAAGTTTGCAAAGAACTCAGATTCACATTTCATTGAGAATTGTAAAACTTCTTTGTAGGTGCAGCTTCCTACTTTTAGCTGGAGTAGACCATTTAACGTGTCGTAAGGTATTTCAGCAATTTTTCTAGGAGTCTGATTGGTCGGTTTTAAAACATCGATCGCGCCATAAGCGACTTGTCGAACAACAAAAATAAAATAAGTTAAAAAAGACAGGTAAAGCGCTTTCTTCGGAATTCTTGTTTAAATTTTTCTTTCTAATCTTTGAAATTAAATTTTAATTGTTAAAAAGCCTTAGAAGTTAAAAGATATTTTTCTGATCCTGTCATTTAAGAGTTTATTTTTATTTATTTAAAATCTTTTTATCTAAAAATTGCCATTTAGGTTCAAACAGATATTAAAAAGTGGAAAAATTAACATTTTAATCGATAAGTAATTACCAGAGCTTAGAGATGCAACTTAACATTTTAGACGGCATAATTATCAATAAAGTGATTAGACAGAACACTTAATTTGTCAAAAACTTGTTTCTAAAACTATTTAAAAACATACCAACCTCGTTTAACCGTGACTAAATGAATAGAAAGAAGAAAATAAAGTTGATAAAACATTTAATATTTCTAAGAAATTTCTATAACAAAACAAAGTTTTGAAAAATCTTCCTAAATAATTGACTGTTATAAAATATTATTTTTATCACAAATCAATTCTTTAACTTTTAATTCAATTAAAATTTAGTATTTTTATAGAGTTTTAATGCAAGCTTAAATTTTCAAAGTCTACCAAATCATACTTAAATTTTCAAATTTAAATACTCAAATCTAACAATTATAAGATGTCAATTAGAAGATGCTAATTTCATGGTATTCGTAGTGAATAAAAACTAAACCATTTTTTATTTTAATGCTGCTTTTAATCAAACAAAATTCACAATAAAAGACGATTTAAGAGAAATCCGTCACAATAATTACTTTCTACAGACTATTTCACAGCATAAGAAGTCTTTCGAAACAGTGACTCAAGTAAGATATTTTCATAGAAAAAAAGAAGAAAAAATTAGTAGCTAAAAGAGAGTTGGTGTTTAGGAAAAAATGCTAACGACAAAATACATTATTTACTAAACATATTTTCATTTGAATGGAAAAAAGATAATTATGAGTAAATCTTAATTATAGTTGTAAAATATAAGCTTTTAGTGGTTTTTAGTTTCAAATACCTCATAAGTTTTTAGATTAATACACAAGAGATCATTTTAATAATTAAAATTTGTTCTTTCTAGTAAATTTTTTCAACATATTTTATGAAAAACCGTTCAATTTAAACTCAATTATTGAAATGACATCTCAGCAACTGCTAAAAACAAATATCTATTTGAATTTTACTTTCTAAGTTATTGATATTTAATTTTGAACAGATTTACGTGAAATTCTGCAACTTTTTTGACCCACTGATAACTTTCACCGAACTGAATACCAAAATAACCAACTGTTCTCATTAAAGCTTTTTCTAAGATTCTTATCAATAAAAACGAAGTTTTAGATCTTAGCGATGAACAAAAAATCATTTTTTACTATTTGTTAACTTTTTCCTCAAATTTATAAAAGTTGTATTTTAAGTAAATTGAAAATTTGTTTCAAATCCAAACTTATGGAAATAACAGCAATCAAAAAATTGAATTCTGCAACAAAAAGTGTTTCAAATCAAATTTTTTAAATATCAAATCAGTGTTTCAAATCAGCAAACATAATGAGACTTATTTAAAGTCTTTAAAAATCAACAAATTCAGAAATGAGATCAAGATCAAGAAGACTTTCTTCAACCGGCAGATCGATGTCATACTCCTTAAAGTTTGGTCGGTGTCTTGATGTGTTTCTGCGAGCTCTTTGTGGGATTGGAAGCTCTGAATGATGAGCGGGAAGAGGTTCAGTGAAGAAGTAGGGATGAAGAAGAGCCTTCCGGGCTGCTAACCGCTGAAGATAAGATCATGTTAAAAATATTGAAGAGATCAGAAGAAGAGGTCTCTAACTTTGCTGGAAGTATAAATAAGAAATTGTTTCAATAAATCCACAGCATCTTCGGAAGCGTCCGGAACAACTTCTTCTAATGGGATCGGAGGATTCTCTGGAAAAGTGATCTTGTTGTAATCCGGGAGTGAAGACATACCAGGCCATTTCTGCTCGTTCGGGGTCCCTAAAACTCTCAGGACACAGCATAGTTGCTCGATGTCGTTTTCGCCCTAAGGTTGAATACCGAATGTTGAATGTTTAAATTCAGAAGATGAAGTACCGGAAACAAAGGAGAGTTATTGAGAAGATCTCCAAAAATACATCCAGTCGCCCACAGATCAACTCCTTCATCGTATTTCCGAGCTCCATACAACAGCTCAGGAGCTCTGTACCATCTGTTCAAGTACAACTTGGTCAAAGGCTCGCGCGCATCATGACGTCATTGATAAGAGGACCTAGTCGCCACTTGATGACTGTATTGGCGGTCTGAATTCTTCTCAAAGACTCGAGCAAGTCCAAAGTCAGCTATCTTCAGATGACCTGTTGAACTGATGAGCAAGTTGGCTGGTTTCAGGTCCTATTGTTAAAAATGGTCTTTTTTTACAAATGGCCGAATGATAAAAATTATCTTTTTAAAGAATTTCATAAATTTGACATTCTAACAAGATATTCTCTAATTCGTTTATTTATTAATAAATGTTAAGTTTTAAACTTACTTAAAATAAATGATATTAGTAGTACTTTATAATACGATTTTAAAAAACTAATTGCTGAATTACAATATTCAATCTTTATAACTTTTATCTATCATTTGCTGTGTTTGAAATGTGACATATCAGCCAAAAATGCAAATAAAAAACAATTTTTTATAAATCAATAAATATAAACAAACAAAATTGAAAAATATTTTATCATGTGAAGCTGAAACTCTTCAGATTTAATACTGATTTCAATTTTGATAAAATAAAATTAACTTATTTATGTAAGTTGATTACTCATTGATTTTATAAGCAAATGAACTATCAAAATAAAAATAGTTAAAATGTTAATTAATAATTCATTTGAATTGAGATGAAAACAGCAGAACATAACTTACTCTATGAATAATGTTGTTTTGATGACAGAAAGCAACACCTTTTAGTAACATCATCATATAACTTTTTATTTGGCTTTCAGTAAGAGGTCGATCTGTATTACGAATGACTTCGGAAAGATCAGACAGCATATATTCAAAAACTAGAACGAACCCAGTGCCATGAGGGAAGACATCATGCAATTTCACAACCTTTTGTTGGATAATAATGATTTAAGTTGAATTTTGCTAAGTTTGATTAGATTTAAAGAAAAACTTTTTATGAAGATTAAAGACTACTTAGTTTTTAACTTCTAAAACAAAAAGTTTACATTTTGAGCTTCATCACTATTCCCACCAATTTCTTGAAGAGCTTTGATCTCTCGTAGTGCTTGATTTGGGATTCCATCATCCAATTTTCGCAGGGGCACTTTTTTCAATGCAACTAACTCCCCACTCTATTGTAATAAATTTGTCAACAAAATTAAAAGTTCATATTCCTTGAGTAGTATAACTATATGCTTCAGAAATAAGAATCATTTGATAAGTAATAGTTGAGTACAAAACTTTTATCTAAAATCATTTATAAAAATGATAAAAAATTTATAAAAATAATATTTAACAATTTTTAATCAATAATAACATATAATATTTCTATAAAAGAATAATAATAAAACTATAAAATAAATTGTGAAATTATTGATATTAAAGTTCAAATTGATAAAAGACTAGAAGTTACTTGAATATGTTTTGCTTTAAACACAATCCCATGTGCTCCTTCACCAACTCTTCCTAAAATATGATATTGATCCATCAGTTTCTTCTAATTATCATAATAAAAATTTGAATAATTTATATTGAATGACTAAACAATAAAGAATTCAGAAAAATAATAAATCTAGAAATAAAAAAAATCTTGGAGAATCAGAAAAAGTACACAATCATAAAAGTTTATACATTTTTTAAATGTTAATGGCTATTACAGTAATTCTACGATGAATTCATTCCAAACTGTTTTGAAAATTATTTTCCTGGCTTTTATTTGAAAAATTAGATTATATCTTAAACAGCAGTTGAAATAACAATTATTTGTCTTTTAACTACTTAGACGTTTAAAAAATTTATCTGAACATTAAAATTAAGTTATGGGTTTCTAGATTTCACAAAAAAAATTTAAATATATTAGTAAGGATTGAATATAACTAAAATATTTTAAATAAACTTTAAAATAACGATTTCATTAGACCAATTAACTTCTACAATAATAATGAGCGGAAAAAACATGTTTGAAAACATAAATAAATAAAAATAGCTTTTGTTGCAAGTAGCAACAGAAACTTTTAACTTAGGGAAGTTTTTTAAGATTGGATCCAAAAGAAAATCAAAATTATGTAAAAATTTTAAAGAATTAAGACATAACTAACTGATTAGTTAGAATATTGATATTTTTGACTGTAAACTATTAACAAAAAACAAATAAAAGTTTTACTATGAAGCATACTCCAGAATTTTCAAGTTAATTATCCAAAAATTTAAAGTTATTTCATAGTTCAACAGGGGATTTCTTAAAAATGTTGTCGAAATTTCTCATATATGTACAAAATATTGATTATAGGTAGCTTAGAAAATTAAAATAAGATCTTGCGCTCTAAAACCATATTTCTAAATTCCATTGATTTTTATTTTTTCGATTCTTTGCTGGCAAATTTGTTTTTTGAAGAAGCAATAGTAATTAATCAGATAATTATTAATAACAAGATTAAATATACTTCATAATTATAACTTTTCATAAAGGAATAATGTCATTATCTTTAATTTTCAGTCGACTTAAAACTTTTCTTTTTTGGAAACAATAAAATTCTATTTCACAATTCTTCAATATAAAATTTAGATTTTAGATATTTTTTCTTAGCCAAATGGAAAATCCATTCTTCATTGCTTGAAAACTTGAAAAAAATATTTTTACAATCTTTTGAAAATAACAAACTTTGATTTTATTCAAACACAACTTTAACTTTTTAGAACTATGAAATGAGAATATATGAAGATAATATACTCAGTAACTTTTATAACTTGCGTAGTAAAATCAGTAATTACAATATCTACTGTGATAAAATATTGAACTTTTAAATTCTTATTAATTTTTACAATGATTGATTTTTTAGATCAATTTAGTTTAACATTATAAAAACATTATAAGAAGGTTTAGAAAGTTTACTGTCAGCGCAACTCTTAAAATCTTTCAAAATGGTTTTACACTTTGCAACTAAGTTGTAGGCTTCTTTTATAAATTGAATGTAATTGATTTATCTTTACCAAAACTATACATGAAATATTCTTGAGTTTGATTAATTGAAACTACATCATTTCGATCTATAGAGCAAAAAATTATTTTGAAAACAATAAATGAATATTTGTATCAATTTTTTATTATTATTAAATGGAATCAATATTAATACTTGTACCATCATCATCACTAACTAAGATGTCTATTAGATAAAATATTTTGATATTTACAATACTTTCACTATCAATAAAAAAGTCTATTTATTCCAGCAGTTTTTCTGGGAGAAAAAAAACAGTTAAGATGGGGGTTCCTAAATAAACATTCTTTTTGCCAATGATTGCTTATTCATTCCAATTGTTTAAGCTAATTACTAAGCTGTTAGAATCATTATTCAAGCTTATTTTGGTTAAAAAAAAGATGAATGTCTGATAAACTTTAATAACATATAATAAAGTTTACACATTTTAATATATATTTTTTTGATAAGATTGATATAAACTTTTGAATCTTAAAGAAATAATGAAAAAATAATTTTTAGAAGTTATCATTTTAATAATCATTTAGAAGTATTTCATTTTTTGATGGTATTTCTATTTACTATAACCCAAAAGTATATAGACTTCGAAAGATATAAGAATTAAATCAGCTTTCCTAGTATGCTTGAAAACTCTTGACATTATTTTTTTACAACTAAAAACCTGAGATGATGGATACAGTGATTTAGCTATGTATGAAAAATCATTAGTAATTATAAGATATATAAGAATTAGTATTCTACAAAAAATCAATTTCATAGCTCTTTCAATCTATTTTAAATAGTATTAGTTAGAAATAATCAATGATAGTAAGTAAATTTTTCAAACAAATTAAATATCTATAATAGTGAACAGTTCTATATAAGATTAGTCCTTACATTGAGCTACTGAAACGATAAAATCTTTGCTAATGTATCAATGTGTTGGTTAGGTGTTTATGTTCCTTTTATATGAATTTTCTCCGATTAATATATTTACATCTGTAAAGCTGAAGTAAACCGACATAATTAAAATTCTAAAAATTGGTTCAATTTGAAATAAATTGTTTAAACAACCAGTTTCTTTATAAGTAATATTGTAATACTGTATAATTAAATTACAATATTTCTTAACGACAGCAAAAAAGCATATGTCATATTGAGACATATGTATATCTAAAATTTAGGTGAAATAACAAGTAATTAGCAGTAGTTAATCAAATAGTTATATATACTATCCTCTATTAGTAACCACTGAAACAGTTTTGAATAAGTTTTGCCTTTGCCACCGTTTCACCTGTCCTATTCAACTATATTTAGTGTAAATTTAATATTTTACTAAATAGGTACCAAACCTACCTAATATTGTTTCGAGTTTATTTTCGTTTGCCTTCATCAAAGTACAATTTTCACTGGCGTGCAACAGTGTACTGTAGACAAAGACTCTGTAGATGGTAGCGTTGGTTCTGATATATAACTTTAGGTTATTCCAGATCCTTGAGGTGAGTTGTGGAAACGTTACAGATGCTTATGTAATTTTTCAGCCGAGATAGACAAAGTATGTTGATTGTCGTGGAACGTTAGCTCCTTGACTGAGAACTTTTGTATTTTTTAGTCTGATTTTCATTCTGAAGTCTTTGCAGGTTGCTGAGAATCGATCTATCATACTTACTGTATAGCTAGATTTAATTTTACCTTTAGTTTAATTTAATTCAGACTAAAAATTTATTTATGTAGTTAGTGGTTTGCTGAAAATGATTATTCCTGCAAAAATTGAATAAAACAAAAGAAAATTATTTGTCTAAGATTTCTACTGAGTGGTATATTTTATTGACAAAATAAAAGCTGATTTTTAAAATTTCTTGTAAAATTATCTGGATGTTGTTTTTTTATAGATTATTAAAGAAATATTTGATTTGCTGTTCTACTAGTCGGTGCATTAGATTAGCATTAAAACCATAAATGAAAATTCTTAAAGAAAAAGAAGTAATTTTGATAGTATTCAATAAAATTACAATTCATTGAAAACATCTTTTATATAGATATTTATTTCTTTTGATATAAAAGTCTTTTAATTTAAAGCAAGCAACAGACCACGTAGGCGATGTGAAAAGTTGAATTACCTTAAAATGAAATCATTTTGATAATAGAACGTTTCCAAAAAGAAAATACTTTGTTACAATAAATGAATTAAAACTGCAGTAATACCAAGATTTAGTTAATACACCATTAATAAAGTAGAATAATGAACATAAATAATGAACAATCACTTATTGTAATAATTAAAAGTAATTGCAATCACTACTTCTACCAAATATTTAGGAAACTATTACAGATTACTGTAAAAGTGCTAAAAACACTTTTCCAGTTCTAATTTTTATAATATACGAAATTTAATTTCTAATGGATATTCTATTTTTTAAAAATTGATATTTTTTAATTTTAAAGAATAAATATTTTTGTCTTTTACATAAAAAAGTTTATTTTAGACTAGGTCATTTAATATTTAAGGAATAATTGTTTTAAATGTTTTTGTAATACATGCGTTTATTTTTATTTCTGAAATATCTTGTTTAAAATAGATTGCCTTAGTCTTAAAAAAGTTTGAACTTTTACATCAGTTGGTTTATTTCATCATTAAAGCAGCTTTTTTTTTATATATTTGAAAATCGTCTCTAAACTAAGAATTTAATAGCTTCAGATTTGAAATTTTGTGATTACATTTTTTTATATTTTAAGTTTCTTATTACTGATAAACTCATCATTTGTTATCCTTAAATATTTGATTATAATAGTCTTAGGGAGAGTTTTGTAATCCTTAAAACTCTTAATTGTTTTCAAATACTTTTTTATTATAATTTATTACAGTGAATCCATCTAAATAAAAGTTAATTTTAGCTTTTGAAATTTAAATACTTAAAAAATTATTACTTATAACTTTTTTTACAAATACAAATTCATTATTACTTATGTCATCAGATCTAATATTATATTTGTTGATTTGTTTTTCTTTCAGTTTGCTGTCTGATACAACCTCTTTTTGTAGGACAATTATGCCTTGTGCTAAAACAAAAGAAGCTGTCAATAACCAGGTCACCACTTGTGCCCTATGCCATTTGCCAGCTAACTATTATGATGGTCTTTCTGATCTATATGGACCTTATTATGCTTCATGTAAAGAGCTTTTAGAACAAAGCAAAAAACAAGAAAATGAAAATCATGATCTATATATCAACAAAATTGCTAATGAAATTATTAAAAGTGATTATGAACAGGTTTGTTTTAATTTATTTAAGTCTTTAAGTTTAAGGGGAATATTTTTAGATAATTATATTTTTTTTATCAGTTTTTCATAAATATTTCTACTTTATCAAATCTTTATACAATAACACTTTGATTTTATCATAAAATATTTGGAATTTTTAAAATGTTATTTAGATTTATGTTTCAGAGTATTTTTATAGTTAATAAACAATTTTCAGAAAATATTTTAGATTTGATATTTCATTAATAATGATTTTATATAATTTTGATACAATATATAAAGTTATTCTCACTATTATTTGTTTGATCAATATTTATAATAACTTGATGAAATTTATTTGCAAAAATAAGTCAAAGTAATTATTGAGCTAATGGTTTAGCTAATAATTGTAATTAAACATATATATTTTAACTTAAACTCTATACTTGTAAGTCTTGTAAATCTAAAGAAAAACTTTCATAGGCATAATATTTAACTATAAAAACTGATTTTAAGATATAACAAGTTGTGTTTTATGTTTTTAGATCAGAATTGATAAATATAGTAAAGTTTGCTTTATTACAGTCCCAGAACTCTCATCTAAGACACACCAAAGTATAGGTAAAATCTAATTTTTGGGTTTTTATCAAGTCAAATGTATTTATTTGTTCTATTTACATTGTGATAGATAAAAAAGACTGAGAGTTACTTTTGAAATATATTTATATTCAGTTTTAATCAGCTTAAAATTAATTTGATGTTTTTAAATTTTTAAAGGTCATTCTAGCAATTTAGTTAAGGAGCTAAAAAAGTCAGTAAAAAATGATTCAATCAACTATTGCTTTTTGCATACAATTGACTATTTGCTCCCTGATCAGAAGAGGAGTTTTTCTCACTTTAAAGGAACCGCTCGTATTCCTGGTTTTCATGGAGTGATTACCATCTCATCCGTCAATGAAAGAGGCGAATATCAACTCACTTCGGATGTAACAAGCGAAGAGTTGAACTTAGCTCTATGTGAAGTTGAAATTTTTGTCTTTATTCGATCTTGCCACACCTCAAATACATCGCCATCAACATCTGAACGATGTATACCTTTCTGTACTCGGGTTGTTAATAAAGCTCTTTGGATTCACGACAAATGCGCTGAACATGCTCCTGGCATCTACTGTGTTGGAAATAAAGTCTTTAATGTTTTCACAACAGTCAAAGAAGCTCATTTGTCTAACTGTGCAGTTTGTTGTCGACCTGGTGCAACAATTTGTCCAAGACTTTTTCCAAAACATACTTATCATTACTTGTGTGCTTGCAAAAACGGAATTCCGATTTAATCTAAAGACAATTCTACAACTTTTAAAAAAATCAAATTTGTTTGATGATTTTATCTTAAACTTGAAAAAGTTTTGATATTTTAGATATATTGATTATGTAATAGAATGTTTCTTATTTATATGATTTTCTTACTTAATTTATATATTTTTTTCTAAACTTGTTTTTTTGGTTTAATGAGATTTTTTAGTATTTTAGGTGCCAAATAAATACCAGAATTATGTTTATTTTTAAATGTTTAATTTTTATCATTTTCCAATCTGTTGTTATTGGAGAATTACTAGAAATGAAGTTGACAAAAGGTTGCTGAATCTTTTCAAATTGTATTTCTTATCAGGATTATTTTTATTAAAATTTTAAATCAGTAATATTAAAATAGTAATATTCTATCAACAAATAAAGTTAAAGCCTTTATCTGCAAATAATTTAACATTTTAAAGATAATTTATAATTACCTGTATTAAAAATTAAGAAAAAAATTGTACAATTATTGTATAAAACAAGAATATCATTTGTATTTATTTATTCTAGAGCACAACATTAAACTGGGAGATACAAGTTCTTTTGCTTGCACTAATACTAGTGCTGAAGAAAACAGTTCATTTAAATGGCTATTTTGTTCAATTAAATTTGTAAGTTTACTATAAGATTATTGATGGTTTTATACTTAATTTAATACCAAGTTTTATAATTAAATAATGATTTTGTATTTGAATCATAATAATTGATAGTTTAACTGGTAAGCAGTTTTCTAGAACTAATTTCATTTATTTTGTTAATATCCACCAAATTATGTTGTAAATATTCACTCACATGTTATTTTATCAGTTGTTACCAGACAATAGTTGTGAAAACTTCACGTTGCTTCTTCAAAATCAATTTCATTTCACCATAAAAAACGCTGAAAAAGGAAATGCTGGAATATACATCTGTAAACTCCAAAATTCTCAATCGATAGTTTCATCTTTTGCTCATATTTTAAGAGTAATCAGCTCTAAAGGTTTGTGTTTCATTACATACCTTGTTTCGAACAATTTATAAACTTTCTAAGTCTCTTTTTTCTTCTTCTTTGGACTCTTTTTATCTGATCTTTCTTTACTTCTTTCATGACACAAATGGATCTTTGTTTTTCCCACCTTATTTTGTAAGTTGAATTTTTTTCTTCAAAAATTAAACAACTTTATATTGAAGATTTTTTTATTATCTTATTTTAATCTTTACATGATTTTGTGATTTTAAATTATTTTTTTGGAAACCCATTAAGCTTAAAATTTATTTATTTTAATTTTTTATATTTTTATTTATAGACTGCAATCACGATTAAACAGATGAATGTAAGAGAATTTTTTCAAACTTATTTTACAATATTTGTATGAGCTTTTTTTTGAGATTAGCATTTAACAATACTCCAAGACATGGTGTTCCCCTTATCATCATAAGAATGCTTATTATTATGGCTACAGTTATTCTAATGCTTCTCATATTTGTTCTATTTGTTTTTAAAATAAGGTAAGTATTGAAACTGAATCAATCTTATTAAAGTTGATTATGGAATTTTATACTGTCCAGAAAATACGTGGATTTCATCACTAGAATACGAGAAAGATTGCTGAAAAGTGTTCGGAAAAGCACAAGTAGTCGATCTGTTCGAAAGTTTCCTTATAGAAAGATCAAAGTCATTCGAGTAATAGGAAACGGAGAATATGGAAAAGTGTTTATGGCGGAGTAAGTGTGAATTTACTTGAGCGGTTGGAAACTAACTACATTTGTCTGCACCAGAGCACCTGGTTTGAATGGACGTAAAGATTCTAGTTGTATTGTTGCTTTAAAATCGACATCAGCAGCAAATACCACCCCAGAATCATTAGAAAAAGAAGCAGAAACTCTTGCTTCTTTATCTCATCCAAATATTGTCAGACTGTTAGCTATTTGTCAATCTACTAAAAGTTTTTTTCGGCGGCGTCCTCCTTTTCTTATCGCTTCACATAATAATTGTAAGCTTCTAATCTAATAATGAAATCTTCTATTTGTTGAAACTTTTTATATCTAGCAGAAGAAGTCTCAACTCTAACCCCTCCTTTTTTACTTTTTGAATATGTAAATAATGGAGATCTTTGCACCTATTTACGAATGCACGGCAAACACAAAGAATTCTTCGCTTCTAGTGATGGAAATAAAAACAAGAACTGCAATGAGCAGACCTCATCTGTTGAGCTCAACCTACCGACACGCCTCAGTTTTTGCGCGCAAATCACCTCAGGAATGAATTATCTTTCGTTGAAGCATATTGTTCATCGGTAAATCAATTGATTGATGAACTTGTATCAACATTTCTGTAAAACTTCTAAATATTTGTAGAGATTTAGCTGCTAGGAACTGTCTCCTTACCTGTGATGGTTGTGTTAAGATCTCAGACTTTGGTTTGTCACGTGACACAAACCAGGAAGCTTGTTATTCATACACAACTCGTGGTGTTGACGCTTTACCAGTGAGGTAGAAGTTGAATTTAAAAAAAATGAATTTTCTAAACCGGACTTTTTTAGATGGATGGCTCCTGAAGCCTTTTTAGATGGTTTGTATTCATCTTCATCTGATGTTTGGTCATTTGGGGTGGTAGTTTGGGAAATATTTACTGATGCAGTGCAACCATTTTTTGGACTTCCTAACCATCAAGTCATTGGTAACATTCTGCAGGTTTGAAATAAGTCCAATCAAATCAATTTATTTGATTTTCTAAATATTTTCAGGGTCGATTATTATCTAAACCTAGATTAGCTCCTCACTGGTTGTATGAAGTGATGCTTTTGTGCTGGAACTCTTCTTCTGATAAACGTCCTACATTTACTGAATTAAATTTATTTTTCCGCAAACTTTTTCCATCATCTTCTTAAAACTAATCAATAAGTTATTGATGATGTAATAGGACTTTCACATATGCTAGCTCATATTTTGGAATCTATAAAAACGCTTGCAGTTGTTGGTCATAAGTTTATTGAATTAATTAATTTCGAACGAGTCAATTTGACTTACATTGTTAGATGATGTCTCTTGTGAATTAGATTATCAAAAAACTGCTTAAATCATCATACAAAAGCTGATTTTTATACTTCTTTATTTTACTTTTTCAAACTCTTTGTTGTTTTAATGCTTATGAGTGAGTTATTTATTGCAAAAACTTTTAAAATAAATTTGTAGTGATGTATTTATCATCAAATAAACAGCTGATTAATTTTGTTTTGATCTTTTTTGGCTTTCAACATTTTTAATTGAGAGTTAACCAATAAAATAGGTCATCACTTAAAATTTCCTATTTTTTATAGCAGTTAGTTAAATTCTTTACACAAATTTGCAAATTTAATACTCTTTAACGCTAAAGATAACTTTTAATCTAAACTTTTTCAACCTAAAAGGTGTAATTTGTTGTAAAGTTTTTCTGAGATAAATATTAAAATATAAATATTAAGTCAAAAATATTTCTTTTAGAAGCTGGACACCTTGTGCGACTTTCATATGCTACTAAATCACTTTTTTTAACGATAAAATATTATTAATAAAAATTATAATATACACGACTTCGACAAGTCATTTTAAAAATACAAAACTTTATAAGGTTTACTTCTCGTTGAAATTTTGTAATTGGCAACAATGATTATTTTTACCTCTAAGCATTTCACGTAGATGACTTATATTAGAAATTTATCTACAATGATATTACCAGTTATTTAAAACTGAAAACTAATTATATTTTCAAGGGTTATAAATATTTGAAAATTTTAAGTTTAAAAAAGTAGGATCATCAAAAATTTTTTAGAACCTCTAAATTGGGTAATTATTGCTACTTACACTGCATCCAGTTGACACTGATACTGAATCGTTAATTGTTACTGCCAGTATACTTTAATCAAGCCAAAAAACTGTTTTAATTTGCTACCACTACATTAAGTGTGTCTTGAAATATATCTATTTATTCACTTTGATATAATTGGTCATAAATGTAAGCAACAGATACAATTTCTACTTATCAGCATGGTAGTCAAAAACATTTTATACGTTTTAAAAAAAAACTTATTAAGTCTAAATTGTCGTAGTGACGAAACAAATGTCCTATTAAGCACAAACTGTCTTAATTTAATAGAAGTATTCCTAATATAACTGTTATTAGGAAAAACTACAACTCATGGTAAAACTTTATTAAGAACAGTTTATTACCGATAATGATAAATCCTTGATTAATTAGTTTGGTTTTAATTAATTTAATAATTGAATTATATAGTTCTTTGGTCCTTAAAGATAATTTATAATAAACTATCAAAAATCATGAAGTAGTAAAAAAATATATACGGTTTCTACTACTTTGTAAATGTAATCCTAAAAATAAAATTTATCCACATAATATATAATTTGTTAAAACTAAAAACTACAATTACTATTTTGTGTGAAATTGTCCATAAAGCCTGAAGTTTAACAAACATTTTTGATCTTCTTACCTTTATACTTGAAAAAATACGTCTACATATAAAACAGCTTTTGCTTGAAAAATTAGTAAAATCATAATAACTTTAATACTCAAGTTTATTGCTACTTTTATGGATTTTTCTAGATTAACTTTTCATTTCTTGTGATATAGGGTTAATTAATTTTTAAATTTTAAACTAGCTTATACTTTATAGATTTATAAACTTAACTTTTATTTATGCATGCTTAAAGAAACTAAAAAAAATAATTTTCTGTAATTTTAATAAAAACTCTTTAATTTTAACTTTATTGGCTTATTTAAATTCGAAATAGACGTTTATGCATTGGGCCTTATTAGTAATTCATCTTTAACCCTATACTTTTCTGATCGTTCTTTTGACCAATGTGGTACTCGGTGTGCCGTCGAATCATAGGCATATCTGAAAACTTTTTTATGCTACGCTAGTCTTTTTATATAGCTTTTATATTATTTTTTTTATCTTTTTTCTCATTAATCAGCTTTTTTTACCTTTACTTGTAGTGTTTTCGGCCATTTTTAGGATTTTCATCTGGTTTTGTGATAAAATACTATTTTTAAAAAATGTAATATTGATTTTAACTTTTGTATTTACAAATTTGTTTTATTTAAGCTAAATTTGATATTATTTGTTTATTTGTTATTGATTTTTATTTCTGAAGTTTAATAATTTTTTTTTAAGTATTGGGTAGATTTATTTTTATAATAAACAATTTTTATAGTTAAAAGTCAATTTGAGGTTAAGCTTTAATTTTTTCAATATTTTTTAATAATTTATTTGTATAATTTTGTGCAGGGGTTGTTAGTAGTGTTCTCTGTTTTGAACTTGTGTTAATATAAAAGTTTGTTTAGTAATATTTGCAAAATGGTTCCACCTCAATTTTCCGATCTTGGTAAGGCAGCAAAAGATATTTTTGATAAAGGCTATAATTATGGTTTTGCCAAGGTGGCTATGAAAACCAGTACTTCTCATGGAGTTCAGTTTACTGCAATGGGTTCTACTGATACTGAAACTAATGTTTTAGATGGTTCCTTAGAGTCTTCTGTTGATGTAAAAGATTATGGTTTAACTTTTAGTGAGAAATGGGATGCTAATAATAAATTAACAACTAATATATCTGTTAAAGATCAAATAGTTGATGGTTCCAACCTCAAAATGTCATTTTCTTATAAACATGAAAGTGGAGAAAAGTCTGGTTCTCTAGGAGTTGGTTATAAACAAGATTATATTAATACCACATTAGATACTAAAGTAGATCTAGCTGCCCCTATTGTAGAAGCTTCTGCAGTTGTAGCTTATGATTGTTGTCTTGCTGGGTGCCAGTTTGCTGTTAATGTTGCTGAGCGGGCGTTAGTAAAAAACAATTTTGCATTGGGTTGCACCCAAGATAATCTTAGAGCTGTTGTGGCTGTCAATGATTTGTCGAAATTTTCTGCTTCTTTTTTTAAAAATGTTCAAGATGATCTTGCTGTTGGTGTTCAGGCTACTTATGATCAAACTGATGGTCAAACCCGTTTAGGTTTAGCATCGAAATACATGTGTGATAACAATACTACTTTTGGATCAAAAATTAATAATGCTGGTCAAATTGGTCTTAGTGTTAAGTATAAACTTGCTGCTGGTGTCGATCTCACTGTTTCATCCTTATTAGAAGCTTTAAAGCTTAGCGAAGGAGGCCATAAGTTTGGCGTTGGTGTTGGCTTTGAAATTTAGTTTTCTGGGCTGAAATAACTTTATTTTTGTGTTATGCTTAATGTTCATTAAATTAGCAACTGTTATATTTTGTTAAACCAGCTTATAATACATTTCAATACTTTATTTTATTTTTAAAAGACCCTAGAAGCAAATTTTGCATCAAATGTTTATTCTGTATAACTGTGTCTGACCTTTCACTGTATGCTACCAAGTTGTCATATTCCACACTTGTTTAATTTATATTTGCCATTTCTATTTATGCCACACACACAAATTTATTAAAGTTTAAAAATGTGTTCTTTGTTTGTGACAGTTATTTTAAGTATTAGATTGATTGGTTTGCATTTGTAATAACAAGTCCATTTAAAATGAATCCAGAAAAGTTGAAACAACTGCAAAAGAATGTTCGAATCGGTGGAAAGGTAGGCATCTTTTTATACAATTAACAATATTTGATAAAAGCTGTGATTTTTTATATATAAAGTTTTTAATTACTAATGTATATCTTTAACAGGGAACCCCTAGAAGAAAGAAGAAGATTGTTCATAATACTGCTACTACAGATGATAAAAAATTACAGAGCTCTTTAAAGAAGCTTTCTGTGAATACTATACCAGGAATTGAAGAAGTATTTAAGTTATTTATTCAAACTTCAAATATATTTGTTATGTGTTTCTGATTTGATTTTTATAAAGTAAATTGTGTCAATAGTAAATAAAAATCTCTACTTGATCTTATTTTTATAGTTCTAATACAATTATTTGTTTTTTTTGTGGATAGATCTTCCTTTCTGACAACTTTATTCAAATTTAAAGATAATTTTCTCCTTTCTACCCCCATTTATTGTAATAAAATAAATTTTTTGAATTTTTATTCTTTTTTTATTTTGAGTACTTTTATTCACCACTCGAATAAATAGCTGAATTTCAAGATCTATGATCAGATTTGAAATTAAATTGTTATTTAGGTTAACATGATCAAGGATGATGGAACTGTTATTCATTTCAACAATCCTAAGGTTCAAGCCTCACCTTCTGCTAACACTTTTGCAGTTACAGGCCACGGCGAAAGTAAAAGTAAGAAGGCAACAATGTTTGATGACTAGGTTTGATGTTAATTTTTTGCAGTGTTGACTGAGATGTTGCCAAGCATATTAAATCAACTGGTATGTAGAAGTGTCAGTGAAAAGGAAATAGAAGTTAACAAATTGTTACAACAGGGGGCTGAAGGAATTGGCAATTTGCGAAAACTAGCTGAAACTCTTCCGAAAAGTAACGCTGCTATGGAAAGTCCCTTGTCTACTGCCGAAGGTGCAGGTGAAGATGATCTTCCCGGTATGAGACACATATCTCCCTGAGTCTTTCATCTAACTCCCAACTTTTTTCAGAACTGATTGGTAACTTTGACGAGCCTTCTAAGACTGAACAAGTCTGATTAGTTGAAACTATTATTTGGTTTGTTACTAGAAGATTTGCTTGATTGAGTCGGCCACTTAAATACGCATTGCTTCGATTTGATTAGAACAATCTTTTTCCCTTCCTTCTGTCTGCTTAGGTATTTTTTATACTTGTATATTGATGGAGCAGTTCTGTTATAGTTTGAGATTTTAAATTAATAAAACCTACCAACAAATAATTGCGTTGATAATTTAACTCGATGTTTTTCCCACTCTCACTTGATATGGACGGTTTGGTAAATTCATCAGTTAATCGTGTGGCTCCTCCTTCCTTGGATGATTTATATTTGTTCGTCGTGACAACGCGTTTTATGTAAATTTATCTTCTTGCGTGCGTCTAATGCTTTGGTCGACAAAATTTTGCAAGTCACGTCAGAAAATACAACTTTAAAACAGATATTGAGGTGTGTTTACTGTCGAAATTACTTGCTCACAATAGCTTGCTTACACTGATGACACACTAGCGTCTTAACTGATAAATTATTCATCACAGCTGACTTCAGCTAGCTTCTTTCTTATCTGTTTATTTAGTACTATGACAGAAAACTGAAAATTCCCTCAATTGTTAGAAATCCAAATCTGCTGGAAGTTTATCTTTATTATTACTAAATAATAAAAGTATCTTAGAACAACCACTTCGGTTCACGATTTATATGAAAATGATGACGTAGTCCTAAAGTTGTTTCAAATTTGTCGGAGAATTTTAACTGACAACTTGTCAGATTAGAACATAAGCCCTTAAATGGGCAAAACATCTCCAGAGAGGCTGACAGCAATCAGAGATGATCTGTAACAAACAGTTTCTCACAAAATGCTACTAGTTTGAAAATGCTGCCGGTTTCTACAATGCTCTTACTACACTTAAAAGTATCAAAACATTTGTGATTAATAGAAAAGTATTTGAGCAAATAAAGAGAGATCAAGTATTCATAAATTGAAGTTTTATAAAAACTTGTGAACATTTCTAATTACCACAAAGATAGCTTATCTCATTGGTAAGTGAATTTTGTAGTCACCTCGATAGAAGGAATTTTGCTAAACTGATTAAATTCAAAAAGTTCTTTTTGAAACTGGCTATTTCAAAGATAACCACAGCATTTTGAAATGTAAACCCCGTTGTTCGCAGGTTGCAGCAGAATGGCCATTTTGAAAATGTTCTTTATCAATAAGTTGTTATATTGAAGATTAGATTTAAGAAATCTTTTTGAAAAAATCATCTTTTTTAGGATAGAATCAAACAAATGTATCAATTTCATATGTCAGTTGCATTTTACAAAAATCTAGTTTGAAAGTTCAAAAAACACTTTTATTCTGTTTACTTCAACCTACTTTTTTATGATTAATAATCTTAAAATTAGAATTTATTAAAAAGGTCAAAAAAGTTGAAGGTTTTAGTTTGATCAAATGTTGTTGAATAAATTAACGTTTTTCTGCTGAGCCATCTCAACCAACTTTGATGAAAACTGAACGACTAGCTGAAGTAAAATTTCTTTGAATATGACTAATCTCAATAATTCCCTAAACTTAAAATAACTTAATCAATAATTTGTTAAATAATTAATCAGGTTTTGAAGGATTGAAAAAAATTAAAAATCTTCAAATGAACAATTTTTTGTGTGAAAACAAAACAACCTCAACAATTTTATTGATTAAATTTTATCATTAAAAATTTGTATATGGTCATTAAAACCAATAGAAATAATCAGGCTTTAGTGTTTTACTTTACATTAAACTCTTTGAAAAGTAATTAGTCATCATTTACAACCAAAAAACCGAGGACTTTCACAGCCAGGGCAAAATTAATTAAAATTAGATAGGCCGGAATGAAAACTAAAATTGAACTGTAAATATTTCAAAGATTTAACGCAATATACGGCCATTGATCTAGTAGTCGTTTCCACGACTTACTACTTCTTTACAAGTAGGTCTCAAAAGAATTGTATGCTCATATTGAGCTGTGTAGCATCCTTTGATATCACACAACGGAGGATAAGCTTCAACAATTCCGGAATCACAAAGATTTTTCAAAGCCAAGAGATATCGTGTTTCACCAAGTCTATCAAGCCATCGACGACAGAAAGCCAAAGTCCCGAAGTTCTCATTGATTACGTGAAGAAGTTTTCTTGCTCTTGGAACTCTAAAAATTATTAGAATTAAGAATGAAATTAGATTGAAGTTGATGGAACCTGGGGTTTGAGTTAGCAAGATCGAAGTTCTTCATATAATGAGAACATTCCATATCTTCATGAATCATTCCTTTTCCTGTACTCCCAAACGTTTCGATCGCAAATACTTCCCCTTCCTGTAAATAAATAAATAAATGAAAAAAAGTCGAAGCTGAAAGAACATCTTCTACCTCCATCCTGGTTTTGTCTCCACCTTTCACTATTGGAACGGACTTCCCTGCATGTATTTGGTAAGGTCCTATCGAGTGACCACTTAAATTACGAATAGGACGGACTGCAAACAATTTAAAGAACTTGAGACTCAACAACAAATGATGTAAAAAGTCACACACTTGGATAGACCTTCCCGTCTATTTCCACTTCGTATGATTCCATCGTTTCCTGAATAACTTCTCCAATTTCATTCAAAGGAACATCGATACCTAAAAATATTTCAGTTGAAGCTCAAAGTAAATTGAAATGAGAAGATAAAGACCTGCATATTTGATTCCAGTATTTGTTGCATCTTTTACTGCCTCTAAAAGTTTATCATACTTTGGATTGAAGGAGACAGTAAAAGCACTGTCGATAATACGCCCTGAAAAATCAAACTTTTCAGAAAAGTTTACTTCTTTTTACAAAATCATCTTACCATTGACATGGGTGCCAAAATCAATTTTGCAAACATCATCATATTGAAGAACAGTTTTGTCACCAGCATTTGGAGTATAATGAGCAGCACAGTTATTGAGAGAACAACCTTGAAAGAAATTCATGAAATTCAACGAAAACAAATCTTCATTTACCAGTGGGAAACGCAAGTCCAGCCTCTAGTTTGTTTTCTCCAATCATCATTCTAGACGTTTCTTCCAATTTCTCACTAAGATCATCAAATTATTGATATAAAAAGATAAAAGAATGATTTACAAACCAGATTTCTATCATAGTCAGACCAGGTTTAATGAATTTCTGCATATAATATCGAGTTTGTCTATGTGCTTCAGCAGCTTGTCTGAAATCTTGCCACATATCTTCATAAGATACATCTAAACTCTTCTTCTCCTGACTTGTCATCCGATCTTTAGCTGAACGACTATTGATACAAATAGATGAGGTGATGAGTAGAAGATGGTACTTCAACTTACTCATCTTTTCCAACTGCTGGATGTTCAACTTCTTGCCCGTGAGGGTATTTGGTATTTGGAAAGAGTTTTTTGATAGCTATCGTAGGAGGCTCAGTTTGTTGCTTGCTTTTCTTCTTGTTTCGTTTTCTCTTCTTCTTGCCTTCACTTGTCGTTTTATCTCCATTATCACCATCTACTTTTTATTGATGAAATTAGCAAACCAAGTGAACGTGGATAAGATCATGAACCTGCTTTTTCTTCACCCTCATCACCTTCATCTGCTTTTTCATCCACATCTTCTACCTCACCGTTTGTCACTTCAACATCATTTCCATTTACAGCATTATCTGAAATGAGAATATAAGATGTTGTGGTTCCATCGAATCATCTTTCAACTAACTCTTCTTCTTCTTTTTCTTCTTCTTCTTTTTCTTCGTCACAACCTCTGGATTTTCACCCCCATTTACTTCAACTGCAACTTCCACTTCACCAACTTCTGGAAGAATTTCCTCACAAATTGAAGACATTTCAACAAATTTTGTAACTACTTAAACAACCTCAAAAGCTGCAACACATATTACAATTTAATGAGTTTTGGCACAGAAATTTCAACAAGCAAACGCCACACGTGAAATAAGCAACCAAATATAAAATTCAGGCTAAAAAGAATTGATAAATAAGATAGAAGAGAAGAAGATACATGCAAATTGCTGAGATGCTTGCTAATAAATTCTCATCCTTTTCAATTTAAAAGTTTTCAAATTTAGCATTTTAAACACATATAACAAAAGCTCACAAAATATCGATATGCAAAAAAACAGCTTCAAAGTTTGCATTTGAATCAATAATCGTCCCCTCGACTAACTACTTCTTTACAAGTAGGTCTCAGCAGAACAGTATGCTCATATTGAGCAGTGTAACACCCTCTAATGTCACTTAGAGGTGGATAAGCGTTTACCACTTCGCTGTCGCAAAGACTTTTCAAAATCAACAGATATTTCTTTTCACCAAGTCGATCTAACCAACGGTTACAAAAAGCGAGAGAGCTAAAGTTATCTTCAATGATACTGAAAAGACGTTTTGCTGCTGGTCTCCTGAAATATGAATCGAAAAAGTTGTTTGTGGTTGAACTAGTGACAAATCGAACTTTAAACGAGCCATAGGGTTGGAAATGTCGAAGTTTTTCATGTAATGAGAACAATCAACATCATTTTCAACATATCCTTTCCCTGTACTACCAAACGTTTCGATTGCAAAAACTTCGTTTTCCTGAAACAACTTGCTCATGAAGAAACAAGACTCAAGTAGCAGCTCCTACCTCCATTCTCGTTGATCTTTGGCTTTTTACGATGGGGACAGTTTTACCGGCATGAATTCGATAACGTCCGATTGAATGTCCACATAAATTGCTTATAGGACGAACTAAAAATATCAAACTTGTATCAATCGGAAACAAATTTTCAAAAATCTAATAAGCCACAAGAATATACTTGTAGCAGCAAAATTGAAGCTCAATAACAAATGATGTAAAAAGTCACACACTTGGATAGACCTTCCCGTCTATTTCCACTTCGTATGATTCCATCGTTTCCTGAACAACTTCTCCAATTTCACTCAAAGGAACATCGATACCTAAAAATATTTCAGTTGAAGCTCAAAGTAAATTGAAATGAGAAGATAAAGACCTGCATATTTGATTCCAGTATTTGTTGCATCTTTTACTGCCTCTAAAAGTTTATCATACTTTGGATTGAAGGAGACAGTAAAAGCACTGTCGATAATACGCCCTGAAAAATCAAACTTTTCAGAAAAGTTTACTTCTTTTTACAAAATCATCTTACCATTGACATGGGTGCCAAAATCAATTTTGCAAACATCATCATATTGAAGAACAGTTTTGTCACCAGCATTTGGAGTATAATGAGCAGCACAGTTATTGAGAGAACAACCTTGAAAGAAATTCATGAAATTCAACGAAAACAAATCTTCATTTACCAGTGGGAAACGCAAGTCCAGCCTCTAGTTTGTTTTCTCCAATCATCATTCTAGACGTTTCTTCCAATTTCTCACTAAGATCATCAAATTATTGATATAAAAAGATAAAAGAATGATTTACAAACCAGATTTCTATCATAGTCAGACCAGGTTTAATGAATTTCTGCATATAATATCGAGTTTGTCTATGTGCTTCAGCAGCTTGTCTGAAATCTTGCCACATATCTTCATAAGATACATCTAAACTCTTCTTCTCCTGACTTGTCATCCGATCTTTAGCTGTTTGACTAATAAATAATATTAGTTTTTAAATATTTGACAAAATGATATTTTTCTTCACAACTAATATTAGATTTTTTGTAGCAGGAAATAATGTTTAGTGTGATAAGATTCATATAATTTAAAGTAAAGAATAAATATCATTAAAATTGATATTTAACAGATATTAATTCTAATTTGATTACAATAAATTCCAAGTACATAAAAAACTAAGTTTTTGACAAACTTTCAAAATATCTATAATCTAAATAAGATCTAGTATATTCAAATTTACTTACTCATAAGTATATTCATGTTCTGCTCCATGTGGAAAGTTCTTAGAGGTGAACAGGTCTTTTACAGCAATAGTTGGAGGTTCTGTTTGCTTTTTAGACTTCTTTTTATTTCGTCGTTTTTTCTTTTTATTTTTACTTTTACTTTTAGTTTCATTAGTTTGAGTAGGATCTATACAAATTGTGTCAAACATAATATTATTCTAAAAATTCCTGATATATTTGCAACTATCTACTTATTAATAATTCAACAGCTTCCAAATAACTATCAAATTATAATGTACTTGTCAAATTAACAAAATTATGAGAAATTTTTAATATTTAAGTTAGTCAAGAATTATAATTAATTCTAAATTTTGTTAAATGGAGTATTCTACAAATATTTATATTTATAATACCTTTATTTTCTGTTTGAATGTCATTAGTTTCACCAAGTTCTTCAGACAGCTTCAAATCAATTTCTTAAAATAAAATTATCAGTAAAAAGTTGTACTTCAAATCTATATATCTAAGCTAAAACATAAAAAGTATTTCTACAAATATAAAATTGTATTTATTTAACATAATTAGTTTATAGCTAATTAATTTAACAAATATTGTAACAAAAAATCATATACTTTAACAATTATGATAGAAAAGCAAACATTCACAATTATACTAAAATCAAACAAATAAAATTGTTATACTAACATTTACAACAACCAAAATTTCTCATTATTTATTATCGAATATAATTATTATCAAAAATACAAAAAAAATAACATAAATATCACAATAACAACTTAAGAAGTAAATTCTCACCTTTATCTTGAGGAAAATCCAACTTGGCATTCTTTAATCCATTTGTAATTCCACCAGTAACATCCATTATATAAAAGCTAAAAGTTTAAAAAAAGAAGTTTATTTGAAATTTATGTAAGAAACCAACAATAATGAAAAGTTTCTAGTTTGCTTTTAAATTAAAATATTTGAACAAATATTCAATTAGAATTAAAAGTTATGAAACAAATATATATTACTATAAAATTTTTTAACTTCAAAGTTATGATCAAATATTTAATTAATGGGAATCAAACTGAAAAAATATAAGGAAAATTCCAAAAACATAAAATAAATCATATCTTCTGTTTGAAAAACCAAGTTTAAAGAAGTTTATGAGCTGGTTAGGGTTAGTTGAAAAAATTAATTTATAGCAGAGTTACATCACATAAGGAGCTTTGTCATCAAGTGTGTTATACTGAAAAGATATAATTGATAAATAATTACATCCACATAATAAGTATTTTTTTATGAAAAGAATAATATGTGAGATACCATGATTTACTTTTCTGAAAAACTAATGTACAATTTGGACTTTTTAAATATTGTTCCTAGACAGATGTATTTAACCGTTTGTTGAGGTTGTAAAAATATTTCTAAATTTAATAACTGGAAGCATATTACAATAACAATAACCGATATATATTTGAGCAGATAGTTAAATTAAAAGCTGAAGAAATGTAATCTTTATTAAATTATTTGCTACATGCAAACATATCTCTCTAAGTAAAGTATGAATTAGAAAAGTGACTTTCAAATATGAATAAATTTCGTAATTTTACATCAAATGCAAAATTATATGCATAGAGAATTTAAATATTAGAAAAAAATAATAAGCAGAAATTAGATATTTCAAATAAAGTTTTCAACATATAGTCAGAAATTATACCTTGCATATACTGAAAGTATCAGAAATAAGATTAATGAAATTTTATTATTTTAAACGAAAATTTGTAACTTAAGTGTTAGCATAGCTGTAATATACATCATAATAAACAATTCAATGTGTTTAAAAACTATTATTGTAATTTCACCTATTAATTGTTTAACGAAAAAGAATTGCAGAAGAGAATAACATATAAAAAACAATATTAAACGAGTCTATGCAATTTAATATATTTGCTATTTTTAATGCTTGAACGAGCTCATGCTTAAATTGCATGCTTCATGGCGTATGAAGAATTGTCAAAGATAAGTGAAATGATGTTAATATGAGTGGTTTATGGTTTACAAGACGGAATAAGTATAGTTTTGTCTCATTAAAAAAGTTACTTGTATTTGTCCTGTTGACCGATGATGGTAATGTTCAAATTTCTGCTGATGATTCATTTTTTATGCTTATTTCTTCTGTTTTTAAAATAAATTTGTATGATTGCGAAGAAGTTAACTGATTTGTGTAGTAAGATGAAATAGAAACAAATAAATTTGTCTTTAAAAAAGTTTGCAAACTATTAAAAAAAATCTTCAGGCAACTTCTTTCTGTTTAAGAAATATACTTTGTTGTTCACTTTAAATATTTTAGAATTTATTTTGCTCACAATAATGATTTCTAATACCTTAACCATGTTTTTCTCGCTTTATAAAGTTTTAATTATAAAGGATACTTCTAAAGGTTAAGGCTGAACTATTTTTTAATGATCTCAAAAAAAATCTGCGACATTTGCAACCTTTCTTGTTTTCAATTAAGAATTTAAATTCAGAATAATATTTAATGTAATAACTTATAATTTTGAGATGAAGTATTCAACTTTTTTAAGTGATACAAATTAGGCTAAAACATATTGAAGAAACTAACAAAAGTCAGAGTTGTTGCAGAACTTTAAAGAACCTTTAACAAATTTTACTTATAATTAAGGTACATACAACTACTTTTAATCTTATATATGAGATGAGTTAATTAGATGAATTCAAATATATATTTGTAAAAAAATGTTGATTTATTTACTCAACTATCACTCAAAAGACGTTTAAAGTTTTATAAAAAATGTTACAATGATATGGTTTACTGATCAGGAGGACTCGAGCTACTAGAGTCGTCTTCTGAAGAGCCTGAACCTGATGATGACCCTGATGTTTTACTACTTGACTTTGCGTTACTACCCTGTTTTGTAGATGACGATTTTTGGGAGCGAATTGGAGTATCCACGCTGTCGCTTGGAAGAAAAGCTTTCATTGGAGAATTTATTCCGGTTTCAGATCCGTCAGTTTTTGCAAATTGCGATTTATATTCCTTATTAGTATCAAAGAGAGGTTGAGGTACGCTGACAGGAGTCAAGTTGTCGGTTTTTAATCCTTTCAATGATTCTTCTCGTTCTAATTTCACCGGCGGAGCCGGAGGAGGAGCAGGACTCGATGAAGTCGAGTCATCTATGATGTTCGAATACTGCTTTTTATACTTCTTAAAACTTTTTCTTCTACTACTCTTCACTTTTTCTTTCACAGTAGAAGACTCTGATTTTCTCTCAGGTTGTTCAAGATTTAGCACTTCTTCGTCAGCTGCTTTAACGTCGAGCATCGCGAATGGTAAATGAGCAAGCTCATGTGTAAGTGGAGGATAATGTTGTCGATAGGATGTGTATGCGACGACAATTCCAAGTAACCCGCCACACACAACATCTGTACAAAATCTCTTTTGACTATAAAATTTGTGAATCAAAATTTAACTCAAAGAACTTTTTTGATGTTAATTAATAAAAATGTAAATCAGATGAAGAAATATTCCGATCTTACCGATTGAATGACTTTTGTAATCTGAAGTTCTGCTTACTCCAATAAATAAAGCGATAATTAATGGAGTCATTGCAGTGATTAATTTAAAAGAAGAAGAATTTCCTCTTGGGTCAAAACAGTGAAATTTACTGGCGATATAAATTGAACAAAATCCAAGGCAAGTAAATGCATCTGTTCAAAAATATTCAAATTTTGTGTAATTTATAGATATCGTGAAACCATAAGTCTTTAAAACATAACAATTATTCTTGAATTAATTTAAAAAATGCAAAGAAAATATTATTAAAAGATATCTTTTAAATTTACTTTTTATCAAATTTAAAACTCGCTTTTAAAATGTCAAAAAACAAAGAATACTGACAAGATGTATGCGCACTTGGAAAACTTCTTCTTCCTTCTTTAACTATGGATTCTAACCCAACACAATCTAACTCATTCAATCCTGACGGTAACACAAATGGACCACTACCTCCAGGAAAGCATCTAGATACATCAAAAAGAGAATCATATAAGTTTGATAACAATTAAATATATTTTTAATCAAAGAATTTAACAAAACACTATCAGCACCTATTTATACATTATCCTTTATCATAAAGAATAACTTTAAATCGTGATTATATAAAAACAAGCTTAGTAATTAATTAAAATGATAAATCTATGCTTAAGTTTTTCAAACCTTGAGTAAAAGTCTGGTCGAAGTTTTCCCATACTAGCTTTGAGAAGGTTTGTTAAAATCCCATTTAAAAGAAATGCAAGTGAAAAAGAACTAATAAAAGGAATAATATCATTTCTAGTTGTGGAATGAAAAACACCACTGAATAGACATGCAGTCAATACTGGTACTAAAGCAATCAATTGCTGAAAAAATAAACATTTTTAAGAAAACATTAGAAATTTATCTTATGGGAATGATAAATATTATTGAAATACTAAACTTTCTTAATATTTATTAAGAGTAAATATTTGAAACAATTTTTTGTAATTATAATTGACTAGAAAATAAAATAACTTACATATAAATATGACCAAGGTATTGTATGATGCTTATAGTAAGGATTTTGATAATACCACCACTCTTCTGAATGAACAACTCTTTCAAAAGGATCAAGATCTTCCAACAACCTTAAATAAAACAATTTATTTATTGTTCAAAACCGTACACATCAAAACCGTAATTTAGTTAATCATTTCTTAACTCTAAATTTTAGTTAAATAAAATTTTTCACAAAAAATTCAAATATTGATCAATACCATTCATGGAGTCAGAAAATATAACATCAGAATAAAGAAATAATTATGATTTGATTAATAGTATAACTCGTTAAAATATTTGATTAGTCAAATACAAACATTTCAAACAGATATTGTGTTTATGCTAAAGTGATTTGAACAAACGATATTGTAAAAAATAAACTATGTTTGACAAGTCACAAAAACTAACTTTAAAATCTAATCTATTTTGATTAATTCTAGTTTCTCGTACATAAGGCTGTTTTTAAAAAATACTTTACAAAAAGTATCAAAATACTTACAGATAAGCAGCAATAAGAAAAATTCTTGAAATAATCTCAGAATTTACGTAGCATTGCGAAAAGAAAAGGCAGCCGAGCTTACAAATAAAATCTGGGACTGATGTAGAACTGACCACGGGTTGTTTTGGTAAACTATTATCACCGCTTGACGTTTTACCTTGTTCGTAAGTCGAGGAAAGACTTGAAATTTGACTAAGGGTCGGCATTTGACTTAATTCTTAAAATTTGAGTACAGTTAATAATTTAACTACATCAAGATTTGAAATAAATTACAAAAGGAATACTCTTTTATTTAAAGCATTTGAGCTACTTAAAACGGACATGGAGACAACAAACGTGTATACAAACAGAACTATGGTAATATGATTCTATCTCGTAGTTATCTATTATTTTTATTTGCGACTTTTTTGGCGTATATTTTTATTTATTTAGCATTTAATTATTAAACTATTTACTTTAAGCAGGATTTAGAAAAATATATTTCTTTAATTTATAGAAAACTTTTTTCATAGTATTTAAATACTTTACAAACCTCATTAGATAATAATCGTTTGCTTTAAATACTTTTCAAGTAGTTGTTTCCAACAAGTACATTTAGCTTGGTCACGATATAATGACTTCTTTTTCGTTTATTTTTCCAGAACAACAATAAAACCAGAATCAGCCACGGGTTATAAACGTATACATCAACTTCCATACTTAACAATTAAACTAAAAATATTAATATTCGAAGTTATTAGTTCACCTTTGTAAATATTGAAAGACTGTTTGAGCAATTTCTTCATCATTTTTACTTATCTACTGCTACGAGTTTTTGTTAGTTAATTAGAGATAGGAGATGCAGTAATGTAACTGACAACAAATAACACTTCAAAGTAAAGAACCTGAATTTATGACCATAAATAAAAAATTTATCGAAATGAAGAGACAATTTATTTTTTGGATACTACAATTTTTCTACACAATTTCTATAAATTGCTTCAAAGCACAGTTTCTAAAATTAAAGCTTTAAGCGAGTCTTGAAATAATTTCTATTAATGCGTATGATTTGCCTATATGTGAGGTTTTCGTGACTTACTGTTGTTGGTCGAGGAGTTTCTACAGTTTAAGGTCCCTAACCAATGCAGCTGTATTTTTACTTAGAACTCTAATCAATATTACTGGTATTATTATATTGCTAGACGAACAGTTTAGTGAGATTCACAATGTAATATTTCAATTTAGAGGAAACTGCTAAAAGCTAATTAGTCACTTTCATGTAAAATCAGATTGGAAAATATTTGCTTTATTTATTTTTGTATTCATGATTATTTAATTTAAATTTTCAAAAAGAAAACAAGCTTAGAGGATTACTTAAAGCTAAAAATAATTTCAATAAAGAATGTAAAGCTGAAGACAGAAAAAAGTAAAATAAGAAAAGACAATTATGAAATATTTGAATTAATAAGAAATAACTTGAATACAATAACAGATAAGTTACAGATGTATAAATATTAGTCTAAAAACAATAACATGCTGAACAGAAAAGCATGCTAAATCAGTTTAGAAAAGGCTTCAACAAACGTTCACCATTAATTATAGAAGTAGTAGCAATTACAATCTTACATCCCTTCTGCTTTGAAAGAAGTCTTAACGCAGCAATTTCTGTATATGTAACACCACCAATAAAATATACAACTACAGTCTTAGCGCTACGCGATGTATTCATCGCTCCGCTTTTAGCCGATCTAGTTTCTTGCTTTTCAAATGTGTCTCCCGGTAAATGTCTCATAATATCATCTAATGTTCCCCATCCATTCCTCTCAATTGCTTGCTCAGCAAGTCTACAAATAGTCAGACTTCAACTGATTGATATTTGTAGTAAATATACAAACCTGCAAGTAAGAGGAACATATGCACTGCTGAACACATAGGACATATCAATCTCTTTTTGAGGGTCCACAATCTCTTTCGGTATCAAACTTAGTTTTTTGCTGATTGTATGAAACCAATCTTTCTTTTGTAAAGCTACTAATGATGAAGCAACTATAGTTGAGCTCGCTGACATCTTATCAGCAAATTTATTTAAACCAGACTCTATTGACATGGAACTTTGGTTTTTATTCGTTTGAGCTTCAACCAGCAAACCAACCTTCAAAAATTAAAAAGTTGATTAGTTAGTGATGGGGTGAAAAGTTGCTCAAACCTTTTTTAAATTGAAGAACGTTATCATGTGTTCAAATCCATAACTACTCAAGAACTGCTGTTTTAAGTTCTGATAATCTTTAGGAAGCAATCCACTATTAGTACATGATAAAAGGCATAACAGCTTTAGAGTTAATGTAATATTGTATTGACGATGTATACACTCTTCTATATAAGCTAAAGATTCATTGAATGAAATTCCAGCCAGTAAACCTAAAATACAATTTTTAATATTTGTTGAAACTTAACTGGAAACAAATTCAATCAAATAAAACTTGTACTCAATTCAATTAAAGTAAAACCTATTAAGCAGCACTTTTTATTTACATTTAAAATGAAACTTTATACAACTTTAGTTGAAGGATTTGAAGTTAAGATCTTTCTAGATGAACACTGAAGTATGCTTACTATGTTCTACATGCAAAATATCTTGTAAGTCTCCTTGCTTTAAACTTCCACTTTTATGCTTCATTATCACTTCTGAAGCACCCAAATGTAAAGATACAGAACGATATTGTTTTTGCAAAGCTGCTAACTCATTGGAAACAAAACTCTACGAAATGAGATTGCTTAAATTTCAAGTGCTAAAAAATGTTGTTAGCTACAGAAGCACCTTTAATTCAGAAATACTCATTTGATCTTTTTCATCAAATTTTTTTTGAATTTTATTTGCTCTGTTTTTTAATATATTTCCCACGCTAGCAAAATGCCTGAAAATTTGTAATATAGTCTTTTTAAAAAATTGTAATCTAAAATATTTAACTAAAATACTAGTTGCTTAAAAGATATTGGATTTTGAGAAGTTAGAAAATGTTTACTAAAAATTAAAAATAACTTTCAGAAATTGAACTTATTAACTAATTACTTGTTTCTTATTTGTTCAAATATCACATCTTCTGAATTAAGAATGGCTTTAACAGATTTTTTAGTTTTTGTAACATC
This sequence comes from Pegea sp. RAD2-039, assembly GCA_034620365.1. NCBI lineage: Eukaryota > Metazoa > Chordata > Thaliacea > Salpida > Salpidae > Pegea > Pegea sp. RAD2-039. The sequence goes on along the minus strand of JAQGEQ010000058.1, from coordinate 809,103 downwards.
CTCTCCAAACTCAATCTGACCACAATTAATTCCAAATATATCATCTAACAAACCTTCATATGTCACCTAAAAAGTTGTTAATATTTAATTACATATATCCAAAATATAAGTAACATTAGTCAGATTACAATCTATTATTTACACCAAAAATTGTTCAACATTTCCTATTTTATGGATAACAGTATACAATACAAGAACGGAGGCCATTCATAAAATAAATATTATAAATCAGATGTTAACCTGTGAACACAAGGGAGTTACAAAATCTACACTTCTATCAATCAAAATTAATTGATCAATTTTTGAGTAATTGGGTAATCTGTTTGTTTTATCTTCATCCAATAAGGTCTTCGAAAGTTTATGAACAATTTTTGCTGCCTTTCCTTGCCCACATATCAAAGGTATAGCACCAAATAAAGTTTGTAACTTGTTCACAGAAGCAGCAACTGTGTGTAACCAAGTGAAATCACCTTCCTAAGTGAAAGATTAAATAATTTGACTATCAACTATCATGCTTTGCTTAAATTAAGCAAATCTAATTTTATTTGAGTTTAATTTTATGATTTCATTGGAAAAATACAAACATATAATAACAAAAATATTACTTATGATTTTTTGATTAAAAACATTAGATTTTTAGAAACATGTCTTAGATTTAAAATAAAGAACTTAAAAAATATAACCAAAAGATTTTTGTTATTTACTGCTATAGCCTTATAACTCTTTTATTTAAAATTGTATGTTTTATTAAAAACTTAACTAAGTAATTAGATTCAAACAAATATATATCATATGAAAAAATCAAACCAAAAAAAAGGAGTTGATAATGTAATGGTTTTCAAGAGTTAAAATGTCATCATCTAAAGGCAGGAAACTAAGTTTGAGTTCTTCAATTTCAACTTTTCCATAAACACCTTCTTGCTCAAGTACATGGTCACAAACATAAAGACGACGAGGAACCATAAGTATACGATACTTTCTTAATTTATCTAAAATATTTCAAAATAATAAAATTTATTCTTAACAACAATTTTTTTGTATAAAATAACATCTGATTAGATAAATATAACAAATTACTTGCTCTCTGATCAGCGTTAATACTAGCAGAAATACTCTTCATCACTTGAACATCAGGTCTAACAAGAAAGATTCTTTTGTTACAACCTCCTAAATTTTCTTTTTGATCAAGAAGAAAAATGCTCCCAACATCATTATCACGGAGGAACTTTACCCCAGTTAATCTATCTAGAAGGGACATCAAAGGAGGATCAATCATTAGATCTTTTTTTCCACTGAAATGTCTTCCCAATAAAACAGCTAATTGCTCTTGAGCAACTTCTTTAAAAGTCTCTAAATTTAAACTCATAATGCTTATTTTAAATGTAACTCTGGAAGTGATAAGAGATTACCTAAATTTGTATTCATATAAATAGCTAACAACAATTTATTATCTATGAGTTAAAGAATTTTCAAATAATTGAATTGAAAGAATGCTAAACACCCTTTAAAGAGTCATAAACGTTTTAAAATGTTCAATGTCACTCAAAATCCTATAAAATGGTAAAAAGTCTAAACAAAACAACAAATTCTTAGCAAAAAGAGAATATCGAAATATTCAATGCACAACTGGATTCAAGGGGGCAGCTCTCATATTTTCAAAATCTAATGCAGAGTCTGTTCCATCATCCACTTCACCAACAACAGCAACATTATCACCTCTAATGATGTATAAACCAAGGGATACTTGTTCAACTCCTTGGTCAGATGAGAAGACACGTTCATGGCTTTCTTCCAGGATTAGATTAACAGTTTGGTCGAAACCTTTCAGTAATCCGACAATTATTCTTCCATCAGATGTAATTACAGAGATAACTTGATTTACAAGAGTGTCTAATGTAGATGCCATTTCTAACAATTGTAATAATCTGTTGAAAAATATTTTATAAAAGCCAGTTTAAATGTTGTAACAAATAGTATATAATTTAAATATATGAAACATTTTAAATTTATAATAATATTTAGTAAAAAAGATAAAATTCTATAAACTTTCAACTAAATTAATTTAAATTTTTCACAAATTATAACTCTTACATGTAAATAATTAATAAAAAGATATCTCATTGAAACTAAATTCATCAAAAATTACAGCAAGTAATTATTTTCTAAAGTTATTTAATTTTTGATGTTATAAAAATCTATAAGTAATAAGTAAAAACTCAGAAATAGTCAAAAAATATATATATTAGATAACAAACAAAATTATAATACTCAATCAAAACATTTAACTCAGCTCTACATATAATAATTAAAACAAGCTATATAAACAATAAAAAGACATTTACAAAAAAGTATTATCTACTCACTAGAAAAATCGGTTATAAATTATTAAAGAATATTTCGCTAGTTTTTCAAAAGATTATCTTTTTCCAAAAAAGATTTTATAACATAAAACTTTACATAAACATATACAGTTAGTCATTGAGGTTATCAATGATTTATCTAAAACAATAAATACATTATGAAAAAGAACATAAATAAAACAGATTGATATAATACCAATCGAAGTAAAAGATAGAAAACTATATCTGTTGATTAGCCATCCAACATTTTGTATCTGTTAGTTTTAGTAACAAATTTATAAAGAAAAAATGGCTTTTTAATTTTGTTGTAAAGATATTAGAATAAAATAATTCACGCTTATTAGATGTTTAATAAATATTCTAAAAGGATCATGTTAGAAAAACTAAATATTATTATCACTTTTCAAAAACAAAATTATATAATATTGCAAAACTACGGCCCTGATTTATTAAGTCTTTGGTTACTTTTTTGTGAGTTAAAATGTAAGAAGAAAGTGCAATGATTTATAATGAGAAAGAATCAAAAAGTTAAATTATATTTTTTGTTTCAGTTTAGAGGTGAATAAAACATTTAAAATTATAGATTTTTCAAGTACTATTTTTTATAGAAACATATATTTTTTGCTGCTTCAGATAGCTATGCAGAATAATATTTTGAACAAGTATTTGTGAGACTAAAGTTTTCAGTTATAATAATACTAACTTATTTTGGCAATATAACTTTATCCTAACGCAATTAACCGTAATTTTTAATGAGTTATGCGATTGCACGATGCTTTTTTTCGCTGAGAGCAAATTGATTTAGCTATTAGAGGGTAATAAAATCGCATAGTGAGTATTACAAAAGTTTGTTTGTATTTTTGTGCTGCAAGTTAAGCATGACAACAAAATCGGTATTAAGGGTGCTTCACCAAACTTTATGTTGCAGGGGTATCACTAGAATGTGGCATTATGTGAGGTCAAAAAACCTCCCACATTCACTGGCTGATATAAGGAGTTGTAATGAATACGAAGCCTGTTCGGAAGTTTGCCCAAAGTTTTACCAGGTGAGCGATGATACTCTGACCAATGCTACATGACTGATGGAAAGATTAAAGTGGATTTTAATGGCCTTGCTGCGAGTGATACTAGAAATGTATTTCTATTGTGCATTGTTGACGAATTTTCTAGATTTCCGATTTGTTTTCCGTGTTCTAAGTTCGATTCTAAGTTAGTTATCCATTCAGATCGGGGATCGGCTTTCATGTCTTGACAACTGAAGGATTATCTATTACTAAAAGGAATTTCACGCAGTAGGACAACTCTCCATCTCTCACAAGGTAATGGCCATATATAGAATTATGATGAAATAGTCTGGACGGCATTGAGGTATGTATTGAATTCCAGAGATCTACCAGACAAAGATTGGGATAAGGTGTTACCACAAGCATTATGTTCTTTGTTGTGTGCATCAACAAACGAAACTCCTCGCTCAAGATTCTTTAGACTTTAGTCAAAGAACACCTTAGAGACGCAGCTTACCGGATTGGCTTTGCAAGTCTGAACTGGTACAGTTACGAAACTTTGTACGCAGGAGCAAGAAGGTTCTACGAAAAGATTAAATCAAAACCTTGAGTCAGTTTATTACTTTACTGGCTCTATTGGCCTTAGAGGGCGATTTTCATTTCACAAAAAACTTATCCGTCTAACATTTACCCCACAGATATATGTTGAGCTTATTTGTTAAGAATTTGAGAATGTACTTGCTTCTTTCTAAAAACGGAAAAATGTACATTACATTCAGGATGTACAATCTACATAAGAGTAAATTTATAATTTAGAAATGCCTTTTGTCGTTATTAATCTTTTTTGCTATTAAATATCTAGTTTATACATTTTATCCTAGTATTATAATATTTTTTACTTGAAGAATAAATAATGTAGTTATTATTTACTTTTTGTGAATAACTTGAAAAGACAAACTTTTTAAATTTCGAAGTCTAAATATATATTTTTATTTTTCAAACACATTCAGACACTATTAATATTTTTTAATATGATATATTATTAACTATTATAAATTTAACTTTTTTTTCATACTTATTGTCACAATTTGGCCGTGGTGCATTTCTGAAAGTATAGCCCACATTGTTCTTATCTTTATTCAGCATTGTCGCGTAGTTTAATTTTATTCAGAATTTTGTTAGCAGCTTTAATTTTTTAGATTATAATTGATGATATTTTTATCATATAATTCGTTTTATGTATTTTTACTAATTTCACTATAATATTTTTTGTAGTGTTTATTGAATCAGCTTATAAGAATAAGTAACACAATTAGTTATCTGATGATAATTGTTAAAAAATTTAAATTAATGTTAATGTTTAGAATGAAAAGTTTAAATTAAACTAATTGCTTAACCTGATTCTTTAAATTTATATATTAGCATCTTTTAAAGAAATGTATCTTGCTCAAGGCATAATAGTTGTTTTATATAATTATATTTAAATAAAAAGATTTTTATGATATTTTTATATAAATAAATCTTCTAATCTACTTTTTATATATATTTTACTTAATCTTTACTTATATTTGTACCATGTTTTCATCACTTTAAGAACTTTTTTATGAAATAAATTTTAATTTATGTTATTTTTATAGAATAAAATGGTTCATTTTTAAATTTATATTTTTATATTTATGTCAATCAATGTGAATTTATGTTTTTTGTATTGAGATATTAAAAATAACTTATTTTCTATATCATAATAATTTCTTATATAAAGATAAAATATATTTTACTTTTTAAATATTTTATTTTTATTCCATCCACTTAATTAACATATTGAAAACATATCTAATTATTTATACGAAATTTTTAAAGTTATTTTTATCAAATCTTGATAATTATATATTTTAATTACTTTGATATTTTATCTTACATTATTATTATTATTTTATCAGCTAGTCCTATTATTTCTGTAACTTTTTATAAATAATAATGGATGAAGAAGAAGATAAGGCTTACACCTGGGAGGGTGATTATGAAAAGACATGGGAAGCATTAAAAGAAGATGAGAGTGGGTCTTTGCAAGAAAGTATTGAAAATGAAATCGTAAAAGCTAAAAAAAGACGTTTATTAAAAAGAAATATAAATGTTAGACTTGGAATGATGAGACATATCTATGTGGTTATTGATTTATCACTGGCTATGAGAGATTTAGACTTAAAACCAAACAGGGCAGTAGCTACTTTGAAACTTTTAGAAAAGTTTGTTAATGAGTTTTTTGATCAAAATCCAATTAGTCAACTTGGTTTTATCACAACTAATGCCAAAAGAGCATCTATATTAAGTGATCTTAGTGGTTCTTCTACAACTCATATCAAAGCTTTTCAAAAACTATCAAAAGAAATTATTAAAACTAATGGAAAATGTTGTGTTGGTGAACCATCTTTACAGAACTCTTTATCACTTGCTGAAGAATCTTTATCAAATATGCCTTCACATACAAGTAGAGAAATTCTGGTTATTTTTGGTAGCTTAACCTCATGTGATCCAGATCCAATTCAAGAAACAATTAATATGGTTAAAGCTAAAAAAATTTGTTGTAATTTTATTGGCTTATCAGCTGAGCTTTATATTTGTAAAAAGCTAGCTGAATCAACAAATGGGAAGTTTGGGGTCATTCTAGATGAAAGTCATTTTTGGGTCTTATTAAGTGAGTTTATTCCTCCGCCACAAGGAAACTCTTCTGAGTCATCATTAATGAAAATGGGATTCCCCCATCTGGTAACTCCTGATACTAATGGGCATATTTCTTATAGTATGTCTAGTAAGAAGTTTTCTGTTGGTGGTTATTATTGCCCTCAATGTAGAGCAAAGTATTCAGAGCTACCAGTTCAATGTGTTGTTTGTCGATTGACTCTAGTATCTGCTCCTCATCTTGCTAGGTCTTACCATCATCTTTTTCCTCTACCTCAATTTACTGAGATGAATTTTCAAGAAAATGAAGGTAATTCATCCTGTCACTCATGTTTGAAAAAGTTTACTCAAAAACAAACTTTTCATCAATGTGAAAGATGTAATATCAATTTTTGTCTTGATTGTAATTTGTATATTCATGAAACTTTACATTGTTGTCCTGGATGTATAAATACTAGATGTGAACTAGGAACGATTCAATCTTAAACTCAGATAAATTGATCTACAGAAATATCACATTTGCCCAGATCTTATATTCTTACTCGATACCATTATTTAGTTGTTGGATTTTCACTTAGTTTAGTTATATACCTACTCATATTTATTACTGTACACTTTGTATAAGACTATAATTTAGAAGGATAAGTATTTAAGTTTCATTATATTTTGATTAAACTCATCAACTTATACTTGAAAATTCTGATAAACTATCTCAACTGCAGTTTTAACAACATTTTTAATGTCTTTTTTTATGTCAGCTGCTTGTAGTAAATCAAAATGAGAATAGAAAAATGTTCATTTTGTACTTCACCAGTGTACCCTGGTCATGGAATCATGTTTATTAGAAACGATGGTTACAATTTCCACTTCTGTCGTCCAAAATGCAACATAGCATTTATGAAGAAGAGAAATCCTCGTAAAGTAATCACCTTATGTTTATTATTACTCTTGAAATATACAACTTAACACTTTTAAATATATTTTTTTACTATTTCTACAAACCTTATACAACTAAACCTTTTAATAACTTGAAGTAAATTTTATAATTAATAAATAAATAATTCTTTTTCTATTTAAAGACTAGATGGACTAAGGCCTACAGACGGGCCAATGGCAAGCAACTTACTAACGACCCGTCATTAGAGTTTGAGAAGCAGCGTGATTGTCCGCTTAAATATAGTAGAGAAGCGTGGAAGGATACTGTAAAAGCGATGAAACGTATCGATAAAATCAAACAGAAACGTGAAAGCAAATTTATCATGGACAGGTAGATCACCAATCATACTGATCACGTGACTTATCACAACTATTTATTGTTAGACTCAAAGTTGGCAAAACAATTGAGAAGAAGAATGATGCTCGGGAAGTTGAGAAAAACATCCACTTGATCAAATCTCCTGCTGCAGGGCTACTCCAAAAGAGAGCCATTGAAATGGAAGTTGCTGAAGAAGAATCTGAAGAAGAAGAGACCGAGGCACAACAGGCTGAAGAAATGGAAGTTTTATAATTGTGTTGTTGATCCAATCTAACAACGAAATAAAACTTTTGTCACTTCCATCAATTGTCACTTCCATTAAACGAAACCAAATTTTGTAAATCAGCTGACACAAGTTATATTAGTTGAATTGAATGAAGTTTACTTTTTTAGTTTCTTTTCTTTGACAGTTGTAATGTATACTTGTTTGTAGCAATTATTTAGTTTTATCATAACCTTGAAACATTAGTGTTATGTTTACAAATCCAGGATGATACATCCTCAACTTGCTTTTGCTCTATAAAAAAGTCAGAAACTTATCTTCAGCGTACGACATCAACAGAACATAGACCAGAAAGTGACAAACTTAAGACTGATAGGTTATCTAAAGCTTATGAATTTCTGATACAAGTTAAAATCAATATAACAATTAAGGCGAAGAAATCAGTTTTTAAGCAAGCATTTACAACTAGTACATGGTAAAATAATACTGTTAACATCAACTTTACTTGTTATCAAGTCCAACTCATCATACTAACTACTCAGAAGCGTTTTTATTATTATTAGCAGCAGTTCAATGTACAAAAACAACAAAGAAAGCAAATGTGAGGATTAACATAAAAATATAAAGAAGGAGCTTAAAAGAATAAAGGTTGATCACAACTTCAGTAGACAAACCAATGAGCCTAGCGACGCTATCGACAGGGGTGTGATGAATGCAGCTGTTAAGCTAGAATAAAACCCTTATTTTCCTTGCGCTTTTTTCTGCAGCAATGACTCTGCCTCTGCTCACAAAAGATACAGGCGTACTAAGATACATTTCTTCATACAAGTTTAGACAGCTGAGTGTGTTGTATACCTTTACCAGTTGTTTCAACGAGGGTCTTATAGGTCTTTGTACCTCTTTCTTGAATTCATCATGTTTCTACAGTCAGATATGGGTGAGTAATTATTCTCTTTTCTGAAGATGTGACAGATCCAATGAAGTCTGCATTTTGTGAGTGAGGTTTTAATGCTAGACAACTTAGTTTTAACAAATACAGTAGTATTAGGGATAGAATACCACTTTTTGATGGTTTAGAGACGTTGTTGGTGGAAATATTCCAGAATTAAAAAAAATGCCAACCGTATAAGAGCCAAGATTCGTGTTTGTACAAAACGGCCCTGTACAGGTAACTCTTGGTTTGCTTTTGAGCTCATCGCTACTCTAAACTATTTTCTAGAGTTGACCAAAGGCTATATTTGTCATTGTTAATCTGATAACTGCTTCCCTATCAATGGTAGCAACAAATGATATTTTCTACCTTGATACATAAAGTGCTGCACAGTCTTTCGCTGTTGATGGTGATAAAAGAATGAATGTAACGTGAAGCAGGTTGATGAGAAACTTGCGTCTTTTTCAGGCTCCCTTCAAGCCCAACTCAGTATGTGTTTCTGAAGCAGCATCATCGACGAAAAGAAGTTCACGAAATATAAGATAAAAGATTAGAAAGGATAGGTCAAGAAGACAGACTTAGTTTGAGTCCTCGTCATTAAGAAGTAAGTCTGTATGACTCAGCATCATTCTTAAGAACATGAAGAAAAGAGTTGGTACATATCCTTGCTTCACACCGTTCTCTATCACAGATGGTACAGAGAAGTTGTTACTATATCTTACTTTTCCTTTAAGCTGCATCATCATGTTGTTTAACTTTGGTGAACATTCAAGATGCTTGATATTCTTCCACAAGGCTTTCTTATTAGCTTGTATCGTTCATGCCTTGAAAGCATCGAGCATGAAGACCTTATCTTTCGTAGGAACATTTGAAACGAGGGTGCGTAGAATTTGATCTTTTTAGTATTATTCACTATGAGAGTATACCTTAAAAAGTGCAGATTACGTGAGATGCATACAAATGATGCAGTCCAATTAAACTACCGGAAGGTAGCTCACCAACAAGGGCAATGTCATATGTAGCCAATTGAGCTCCTTGGCGACTAGTGGAAATCACCGAACCAGGCTGAATTGTAGACCACGTTTTGTTGGTCCAGTTTTAGATAAGTCTGTCCAGGGTGCTGTTGTCATCTACGCTTCACTAGCAAGACGACCCATAATTTTAAACCACCTGATCTTCCCAGTATCATCTTCCACCTACCAACTACAGTCTCTTTTTACCGTTATAGGCCCCTTTATGGCTGCGCATATGGTTTTGATTATAGTGGAGCAGCGTGCGCAGAACTACCCCCCCCCTCTCTTTAGATTCGATATTCGGTGATACTCAGAAACTTTACTTAATAAATTAAAGTCGATGTCAAAATATTCTACTTTAAATAGCTTTTAACGAGATACTTTTATTATAAACATAAAAAGCATAAAAACAGAAACACGTTCTTGAAATATTCTTAAAATTATTTCAGAAATTTATGTCACTTTTAACAAGTGCTTCATTGTACTTAATATCAAGGTGTTTCACATTCTTGAAAATTTTCATCTTCTTGCATAAAATAAGCTGATTTAAATCGACCATCTTTAGTTTTTTCTGTTTTTATTCTACCCATGTTTTGACCATCAAAAAGCACATTACATCTGCAAGACCAAAAAAGTAAATACTTTCAAAAATATAATCAGCTGACTTGACAACTGCAGTGCTGATAAACTCAATAAATAAAAATATTTATACAAAGTCAAAAAGTTTAGTTATAATTAAAGCCTGTTTTTTTGACTTAGTACAGATTGTAGTAATAAATACAAATAAAATCAGACTTCAAAGTATTTATGCAACTGACAATATATGGTTAGATTAACCAAAAGCTAGCCTAGTGAAGTGAATCGATAAAATGCATTATAATTTACAGCTTAAAAGTTTGATAGTTAAATTTCTTATAAAAGGAAGTTTTGAAAATATAAAGTTAAATGATCACAATTTTTACAAATAAAACCTTACTCTTTTCCTGGATAGTATTTAAAGCACCAAGTATTAATTGCAATTGTATACGAGGGGTCTTTACCAGCTAGAAAGTTTGAACCAGTAAGTTGAATACCGTTCTTTGACGAATATTCAATTTGACAAATAAGAGGCTGCAAAAAAAGTAATACAAATTTGCAGAAAAGATCAATACCAAATTACTGTTTACATCATGAACATTTTTATAAATGCTTTTAATAACTTTAAATATGTAATTAACTAAAACTCTACTAATGGTTTTATAAGAAATAAAGGTCGTTGTTCTTAATTACTTACATTAAGTGTTTCTTCCAGAATATTTACACTTGACATTTCAATTTGGTTGAATGTTGTTTTTAATAAAATCCAGTTTGAGCAAGTAGAGTTACCAGTATTTTTATGAGACATCGATATAAATGAGTTCCAATACCTTATACAACATAAAAATATGATTCGAGCAAATAAATCGGATGTTTATGCAATAGACGTTTTGTTCAAGTAAAGTAGAAATACTTACGCAGATTTTGTTATGTCATCTTGGTAAAACCACAAACTTTTCATATAACATTTGAACTCAGTATCATCTGTAAGTTAGAACTTTGTTTAGAAATAAAACCTAATAAATTATAACTACAGCTATTTAGGAGTATCTTATATTTATATAAAACTTGGGTAAAAGTAAGGAAATTGATAAGGATAATAAAACAGTTGTTTTAAAGAGTTGGATATAATCGTAATTATTAAAAAAACTTACTTTGACGGAAAATATTTTGTAGAAATTTCCCAGATCTAGTATTAGTGAATAAATCAATAAACTTCTGATATAAGAGCTTGCGTCCCTCAACATATTTAGTTTGATTATTAAAAAAGAATTCTTTGATTGAGCAATCTTTTTTTGATGCTAATGAAAGAAATTGAAAAAGGGTCAAAAAGTCAGTTTCATTCTTGTGTTTTGAGTAATCTTGACCAAAAAAACTCGGTACTACGCCATTAAAATTGACTGTTACATTTACACCAAGATGATTAACATTTGTTTTGTCGCAGGTTGGTCTGAAAATTGAAAAGTAGATCCTTTAAGTCTAAGATTTTCAATATTTATAATTTGATATAAAACTTACACTACATAATCTAAAAAATCTTGACAAGTACCCCAGACTAGTGGTGTTGGCGACCATTGATTCCACAATATTTGAGTATTTCTGACATCATCTCCATCAAGACCTTCATCTTTAGCTGGATTTATTTAAACAAAATAGTAAACGCAAGCAAGTAAATATTGTTTCAAAGTAAATATGAGTTTTAAATCAACTAATGACAAAGCAAAATAGTCTAACAGATTTTATATTCATTTTAGTACCTGCATTGCACCAGTTATTCTGACAAACCCTTCCAAACTTTCTAAATAAATCTGATGAAGAAGATGGGTAGATTGAAAGAAATAAAATAATTAAAGTGAAATTAAAAGCTTGCATAATTGATGACAGTTGTAGTTTTAAAAAGTCACTTTCTTAAAACAAACTCAAAAAGTTTAGTTTTCATAAACTATTAAAGAATCAATTGCCTTTGCTTGTATAAAATTGAAAAATTTCTTAAAATTAATTTAGATGATTGAATTAATTAGTTAATTAATTAGTTAACACCTTAAATTATATTCTTAATAATTTATTGAAAAATAAAATTAACTGCGAAAGACACTTAAAGCGTTATTAGAATAATCAATATAAAAGATTTTATTGAAGTAACAGACAATGAGTAAATAAATCTTAGAGGTTGCACGAAATTAATAGAAAACTTTGCCTTTATTTACAAACCATGAAACTGGTAGGTGAAAGAAACTACGTTAATAAAAGTTTTAAAATAAGTAAAAATATTTTACACATATTTTCATAATTTGAATATCATAAATCAAAACAGTATACCATTCAAAGGAGGGCCTTTCAGCCAGATTATATATTAGTTCATATATTAATTATTATAAAAACCATATTTATGCTTCAATAAAAATGACACTAAAGAGTAAAATACTTCAAATGATTAAAACTTTGATTAGACTTAACAATAATATAAATTTGCTCTAATTTTATTAGTAAACCAAAATAATAAAAGTTCTACTTATTTAATATAATAAGATTAAGCGTAAAAGCTAATGTGACAATCAAAGCTTTTTCAGTTGACTCAAAACATATATTCATGTTAGATGAATTATTTGGTAGAAAATACTAACATTAGATAAATAAAGACAGACTTTAAAATAGCAAACTAACTTAAAGATGAATGTTTTGCAATTAATTACTGATTCTATCAGAAATCTAATCTTAATGAATATGAAATGTAAGAAAATAAATGTTTATTGGTTTATTACAAAAATCAATACTATGATGACACTTAATTTTATAATTTGAAACATCAATGTAATCGTTATTTTTATTAAAGCATTTTTATCGTAAAGCTACTTAAAAGAACAATTAAATCCAAAGCATTTTGATGTAACAAGACTTTTTTAAAGTAGGTTAAGGTACTATCATTATAACTTTCAGCTTCTTGTTTTACAGTTACTCAAAGTTGAACAAGAGATTATGACGTTATAGTATTAGAAAAAACATCTATTTTTATGGTCTTTTACTTTTATATAACTTTTAGGGCTATTAACGCTAATATACTGCATAACTTTATATTGTTTTGATTGCTGTAGACCTGATATAATTCTGGTACTGAATTATTGCTTATCCTAAGTAAAAATGTTTCAAATTAATAGATGTTAACTGATCACGGTCGATGGTTTGAAAAGATGTTTGAGCATTCAAAATTAAACAATTTTATATAAATAATGTACAGATTAAAATATGGGTTATATAAAACAGCTAAGGCCTATATCAATAGCTTAATATTTATTAAACCTAGAAAAATGTTCGTAAGATTTGTTAAAGTTTGAAAATCAACACTGAGTTAAACAGTTTAAAGATGTATATTTATATAGATATAAAAAGCTAGTACTTAATTATGAGCATTTTGTTGTTTACAGTTAATCGCTAACTTTAAACTTTACAATTCATTTTTTCAAAATTTCTAACTTCAGCATGTAAAGTACTGATTGTGAATTCAAAATTTCTACTGATTTGCAACTTTAAACTTTTGTCAAAAACTAATTTAATCCTAACTAAAACTGCGTATATTTATAAAGATCTCAACACCAACCTTTAATGTAGCAAATATTTTGTACTTCTTAATTATGAATACTATTAAACTTATTGCGTGGTTACGTGAAAATATTAAGAACGATATCTTAAACCATATCTTGAAGTTGCTTGCAAGACTGATATAAAAATCAAAAACTAAATATAAATAGTGATCAATGATGTCTTGTAATCTAAATGAAGAGCTTATTTCAAAGCTATTTGTTCGCCTGTAAAAATTAAATTGGATCTCTTAAAGAATCTAAATCTCAAAAAGTCGCAGCATGAAGATTCTATCAACTTTGCAATCTCTAAGAGCATTCTTCAGTTTTATAAAAAAATCTTCTCAAAACTTCAAAATTTGTCCAACCAGGAAACACTATCACATAAAGTAATCTAAATGGTCCAAAGCCCATCCATATTGATCAGAAAACCCTAGTTAATATTAAACTTTTTGGTTTACAAAATACATAATCGTCATTTTAAAACCATTTAAAAGAACACATTAATTCTTTAATTCATTAAATGCAGCTTTGAGTAATGATTACATTTTTGGTATTTGAACTAAATAAACAAATATAACAAACTCAGGTCTACTTTACTACCATCAAACAGTTTTTGTCACACAGCAAAAAAATTCGATAGTTTACAAACACTTCCTTCTTTATTAAAAGAGTCAAGCTTTAATCGAAAAAAATCGTGATACAATATAATGTTTAATAATATATAATCAAATCAAAAGATTTACTAGTGTAGATGAACCTAATCAAAAATTAAAACTAAACACTGTGATAGTAATATTAGAAAATATAAGGCCACATATTCAACATAATTACAACCAAACTAACATACTAATTGGTCAGTATGAAATTAAGCATCAGTATCAACAACATCTTTAATTGGCTGATTATTCATCACTGAATTTGTAGATTGTAACCCACCAATCAGTCCTTGAGCAGTATTGAAAAGATTAATCGGAGATTTTCCATCAGTAAAAATAGTTGATTGGATACCAAGACTTTGGAGAAGCTTCACCTGTTGACAATCGAGTTGAATGTGGCATAAGAGAAAAAGAATTCTGAACTAACCTGATGATCAGGACCAGAGGTTGCAATTGCCTTGATAGTATCAGCTCCAATTGCTAAGATTAACTTCTCAAATTTCTCAATCTCAATCTCACTCAGCTTTTTTGTCTTTCCAATCTCCATCTGATCTTTCTCATTCAAGTATTTTAACTCAGCTTCACGGGCCATAGTTAAACGTTCCAGCTCTGACGCCTAGTGATAAAAATGATACAAATCTTGCAATAAAAAACTTGTATATGAGGTTACATTTTCAATCTCAGCTGCTTCAGCGGCTAAGCGAGCTTTCTCAACAGCTGCCTGTCCTTCAATTCGTGCTGATTCAGCTCTTGATTGAGCTTCAGCCTTTGCTTGTCCTGTACTCTCTATAGCCGCACTCATTGATTGAAGCTCAAGAAGATCTCGACGTGATCTTTCTGCTGACGCTTGGTCTGCAATCTTCTGACGCTCAAGACGACCACGAGCTTCCTGTTCCATTCTATCTGCTTCGTGTCTAATATTTGAATAATTATTAGTAACAGCCTTGGAAACTATCAACAGCCTCACTTAGCAGTTGCTTCCTGGGAGTTAGTGGTGATCTCAATGGCTAGTTGAACCGACTTCAACAGAGCATCTCTGGTTCGTTGATCAACTGGTTCAACTGATTGAATGTCAATCGAAGTCACTCTCAGCTTGTTTTGAGGAAACTCGAACATGTCTCGAACTTTTTTATTTTCATCGACACCAAAAACTGACGTACGAATGATTCGAGATGAGTTCTACGAAAGAAAAAGTCGCCAGTTGCAACTAAAAACCAGATTAGTTGACCAGATTTAATTTACCTTGTGGAAATCATCAAAACTGACAGATGCTACTGCTCCACGAATTCGTGAAGCTATTGCCTTACACATGTCACCAACAAAGTCAGGAACACTAAAAAGTTTGGCAGCAACGTACTGATTGCTTACAGCAGTTGAAGTGTCAAAATGCCTGAAAAAAATCTAAGTAAACATATTGTGTTAACGAACTATATGGTTATAAATAACAAATGGTTATTGTCAATAAAAAAAGTAAATGAAAGAATTCTTTGTTCAAATTATTTGTAAATGGTTTTCAGAAAGAAAATGTCTTTGTCGTTGAACTGTAGAAGATTTCAAAGTTGAACTGATTTGTCATTAAAACAAAAATTGTTTAAACTTTAAATTGAACAAAAATAGAAACTATATAATAACCAATAACTGCACATCGTCTCAGGTTCTTAAATTAAGATGAAATTCGACGGAATCAATAAGACTTAATTTTTAATTTTAAAACTATCCATAATTTAGTTGACCTTCAATTCAATGCTTACTTTTCCATTAGTCCTTCCCTCAAGTTATATAAACTCAGACGACAAACATTACACCTTAATAAGCCTATATCACCTAGTACATTGGTCAGAGCAAATTTTTTCTCAAACCGCACAATTATTACTTGGTACCAGATACCATCAGATACTGTCATATCATAACCACTTGTGTTGTTTAAGCAGAAGTTGAACCGATATAATATTGCCAGCACTGCCATTTATAAACTGTGATTCTTTTTTGCTTCTTTATGTTATTAATATTCTATGTAACTGTTCATAGTTATATGTTTTGGGGACTACTGAAATGTCATGTGTCACATCTTTTTTTTCTATATTTCCAACTTAGTTATATACAATAGGTACTATTTGTAAGAATGCGTATTAGCAAAAGTGTTTTTTGAGTCAACTTTCTTTGTATTTAATGTAATAAATAAATATTATGCTTGTTAATATATTTCAATAAAAATAAGTAAATTGGGTTGTACCAGTTATAAGCAAGTTGTAGAGAAAGTCTAGCATGATCTGATGTCTCAATCGTAATTATATCGGTGCAAAAGTCAGGTCCAAGCAACAATGCAAGTGATCGAATGGAGTTTGTTTGTTTTGGTTTGCCACCAGATAAGGAAAGTTGAGTAAACTGTTCATCAGGGCCTAACATCACCAAATGAGGTCCAAAAACAACTCTGTAAATTAGATAAGTATTTTTCATGAATATTTTCAAAAAGTTTGTAACTGAGAAATAATAAATCTGATTTATTGTAATCTACGATAATAATAACCTTGCTTTCTTATCCTTATAATCATATATTTGCACACAAGCATTATGGGGAACTCTGAAGGTAACTACTCGAGTTTCATCTCTGACTCTCACTGATTCTACAAAACAAGATTTGATCATCAAATCAAATCAGACAAATAAACAAGTTGAGTAGATTATTTTGATCTACTATTTGATTTAGTTAAGGTAAGATTCCTAACCTTGATTTTTACATCTTGTGTTTCGATCAGTCAATGGATCAACAATCAACAGTTTCTCTACTTCTTTTGGCAGCTCTTTCTTCCATAACTCTTCATCTTGATTAAGGAGATAAGTTTCACCGCAAATACTACGCACCTTCAATCAAAATTGATGATTAATGAATATTATAAAGCCAATTGCCAAATGTAAAACATTCTGAAGGGCGTTGTTAACATTTAACAGAATTTATCTATTTGAGATATTTAAAGAAATATTTCATTTAAGCAACAAAAAATAAACATTTCAGATAAAATCTACAAATTAAATTTTTAAAGAACACTGATTTACAATTTTACTGAAGAAAAAGCTTCAATTAAATAAAGATAATGTAATCAATGTAAGCTACTTTCAATTACTGATACAAAATAATAATGCTATGTTTTAGATTATTGGTTTCATAAACTGTTTCTAAAACTTTTAAGCAATGTTATTGAGTGAAAACTTTATATAAAATTATAGAAATATGATGAGAATTTCAGTACTTGTCCATTTTTCATATTCCGAACATAAATTCCTTCGTTTTCGTCTAATGAGATTGTTTTTCGTTGTGCAAAAACACTTACTGAAACCGTTGGTACATAATCACATGGACCTCGAATCAACCATCTATAAATAAATTAACTTTGTCATTTTGATATTAATTTATAGTATTTTTTGCTAAAATCTCAAAAAATATAAAAATAATTAAAATTATTAAAATAGTTTCTCATGGTTTTTGCAAAAAATAAGTTTTACAAAAATAAAGTTGAACTGCATAAGTCATAAACGCAAACTTTGATGGAACCATGTTAAATATGCAAAACTAACAGGCTTCTACATATACTACACAGTAACAAATAGTTCCAACTTTTCTAACTCAATTTTGCTTTTTGTAACTCACTTATCTCCAGGCTTTCTTTCATTACCTTCTTCATCGACACATGATTCAATTGCTTTTAAAATCAAACCTTCATCTTCTCCTAACACATAAACATCCTAAGAAACGGACACATACTTTAAGAGGTGTATAGCAAGAGTGATCACATAAAATAAATGTGTAGTACCTGAATTCCTGCTTCAAGTTCTTCTCCAGGTTGTAAAAAGAATGAGCATTCTCCTTTCACCAACCGTTTGCTTCCTAGTTGATTTTTACCATTTTCATCAACAGGATTCAGAATTACACAATATTGACGAGAAGTCAGTGTTGTTATTTCCACCACACCAACCATCTAACACTTACATATTTAAATTAAAGCCTTCAATATTTAGAACTGATATAGAAACAAAAATATTCAATTAACCTCTTCAAATACATCTGGTATATGAGACCCAGTTTGCTTAATTGTAATCAACCATTCTTCGCCATTCTTTCGTTCTACTCCAGTGAAATCAGTGAAATTTTCAGTTGCTCTCATATGTATAGCTCTCTACAAGATTACAGTTAGTTGTTATAGCAACAACTCGCAAAGTAATAATGTGCCAAACCTTTTCTGTTAAAATTACTGATGACACTACTTCTTTAACTTCTTCAAACGCTCCAGGAAGATATGCTCCTACCTTTTTTATCAGCCATACTTCACCTACACACAAATAATTATCTTGAAACATCTACTAATCTTATAGTATTACATACCAGTTACTCTTGCACACCCTTCCTTATCAACCATTTCTTTTCGAGCCATTAACTTGATGGCCTGATTCTTCTTAATCACAGTTGCCTTGATAGTTTCTTCAACAGAAACTTCCTTTTGAGGGATGTAAGTTCCTGTGAATGATTTTTATTTAAAAGGTTTACTTTAGTTTTTGTTTTAATCTTACCAGGTCCTTCAAACAACCATTCATCACCAGCCACCCGTTGATTGCCACTTGAATCTACAAAGTCCAAATCAGCTTTTAGTCGCAATGCAGTATTTGGCGAAACTATTGTCAACGGAGTAACTTCCTGTAATTAAAAACTTTTGTTTGACGACAAACCTAATTTCCATTTGAACCACTTCACCAACCTTCTTCAAAATTTCACCAGGATACAAAGGAAATGGTTCTTGAGATAATCTTACTTCTTTGTCACCATGAAGTAACTTAACCTGTCCATGTTGATCAAGAACAGCTTTTCCTTCTTCATTTCTCATAACTGGATTCTCAATGATGCAGTAAAATCGTGGAGGAATTTTGATCATTCTTTCAGGATTAAACACTACCCTACAAGAGTAAAGTTTAAGACATGGTCTTTGGCAACAGTAAAGTTGATTATTCATCTAATGTTACTTTTGATTATCTTGTTTAAAGAAAGTCTTTGGTCCAACATCCAAACTAGTCACATTTGAGTTCAAATCAAGAACATGAATGTAGAAGTAGGGTGGAATCCGAATAATGGAGTCATTATTGACTGCTGAAAAAAATTCAGATAAATTTTGTCAAAGATTGTAGATATGAAAGCAGCCTTTTTAAATACTTTTGGTGTAAAAAAATTACAAAAATTCTATGTTTATAAAGTCAAATTAAATTAAATATAAGTTTATAATTACTTTATTTACAAGTTTATTAATTTTAGCAACTCTAAGGAAGTTTAAACCAAAACTAATACAACAATATTACCTGTAGACAAACTCAGAATATTTTTTTTGCTCATGGCCATCTTTTAAAAACAATTTAATTGCTAAAAATTTTAACTTTATGAAAATAACAATACTTCACCGCTAAAATAATTTTTAACAAAACAAATACATCATAATTTGTAATAGTGGATACATCATAACATGAAATCATCATTATTACTTGAAAATTAGATTTTAGTACAATTTTCAACAATAAAACTGACAAAATATCAAAAATAATTGTTTTATTTAAAAAAAAAAGTAAGAAGAATGTTTGAAAAATCACCCTTCTATAACAACATCTTTACAAATAATATAATTAATAGAAATAATTAAGAAAGAAATGCAGAACAAAATAGAAATTATAGATTATATTCAGTTAAAATTTAGTATAAGTTTATCTACAAAAATAATTATATAAAAATCATTGAGAATTTAAGTAACAATATCAATAATAAAAGTATCAACTACAAAAGAGTAACTTTACATTGATCCAATTGTTTAGCGATTTATATAAACAAAACCGTTGCTTACGTTTTCATGATTTTAGTTACGAAAATGACGTTTAAACTTTATTCCTTATAAAGTATTTTGGTAAACTTAAGATACTCAATGAAACAACGTTATTGTAATTTGGATTAAGATGAACAGAAAATAAAACAGGTAACAAATAAGACTTAAAAAATATGTATATTATTTAATTCTATAAACATTTAATCCACAATAGTCAAGAGCTAATTTTTAAACAAATCTCTCATTTAAAACAATTGCACATTGAGTTTTTTATGGACTGAAATTAAACCCCACTGCAACAGTATTCTTCCATTTATTTAATTTATAAGATGTGTGCGACCTGGAAAACCCCCTAAGAAAAGCCTTGTTAGTCTAGTATAACTATAATAACACTTCTAGGAGACGCAAAACTCCGAATTTCTCCCAAATACATGAAAGCATTGGCTAAACTATGCTAATTGTCTCAAACAATTTTTTCATCTTTTTCGATAAATTGGATTATTTACTGAAAGAAAGAAATCTTTTAGCTAAATAACAAAAAACCAATTAAAAATTAATGGATTACATTGGTATGAATTTTTCATTTTTAAATATATCTTTTAAATGAAAAAAAACAAACTATGTAAGGAGTTATATAGCCCAATATCTGATTTCATTCGAAAACTTTGTGTTTTTAACAAGAGTTAAAACATCGTCTAAGCTTCTTAAATTTGGAAACTTTGAAAGTTCGACGGATTAAATACGACTTAATTCTTATTTAAAAAATCATCTACAATTTAATTGACCTTAAATTCGATGCTTTCCTTTCCATTAGCCCTTCTTTCAATTTATATCAACTCATATGACACACTTTACACCTTCTAAGCTCATATCATCTGGTACGTTAATCAGAGCGAATTTTTTCTCAAACCACACAATTAGTACTTGGAACCAGCTGCCATGAGACATCGTCATGTCAGAATCGGTCGCGTTGCTTAAGCAGAAGTTGGACCATTATAATATTGCCAACATTGCCATTTCTAAACTGTGATTTTTTCTCTTTTTTATATTAGTAACATTCTTTGTAATTTCTTTCAGTTATATGTTTTTGGGACAAGTGAAATACCATGATTCACATCTTTTTCTTTTTATATTTCCATTTAATTATATATAATAGGTACTATTTGTGAGAATGCGTATTAGCGAAAAGTAGTCTTTTTAGGCAACCTCTTTCGCATAAATTGTAATACATAAATGAAACAAAGGTCTCTGAGACTTTACTGAAACAAATCTCTTTTTAATCCTTGTAAATGTAACCGACTACCAACGGACACAAATTCTAATTTGATAGCAAACACTAAGATGATTCTGCATTGACATACATGTTTATTAAATCAATTTTCAGTAGGAAAATAACTTTCAAAATTACAACTGAATCTGCACCAAGAAACTCATTAAACTTAAGGAATTCTTTTTTTATCTAAATATTTCCTTACTAGTACACCAATAGTTTTTCATTTGTGTTGTTAACTTATGTTCTTAATAACATCTAGATTTAAACAAATAGTTTTCAAGCCGTAAGAAGTTAAAAACCCAAGAGTTAAATGCTGATATTATACAAAATAAAAAACTAAAGCTGCTTATGCATGATTAAAAAACATATATTTTTGTAAATAAATATGAGACTTTCTACTAGAACCATGTTTCTAATCAAACTGTGTGAATAGAGTAAAACTTAGCTCTTTTTCAATTTAATAATACTTTTTGTGGCACTTATAAAATTGAATAGTTCCTTTACAGACGATTCATACGCACACTGTTCTCTTTAAAAGCTTGTGGTTATTGTCAGTGAAAGACAATCCTTTAAGTGTGTGCAATCTATCTGACAACGCAATCTTCAACTAAAATTTTTACTATTTTTTGTAAAAAAACTTAATGTAAAAATTACTTATTGCTTTCATATATCTCAGGTTTAAAATAATTGTATGGAGATGAGTATCACAAATTGCACAAACTTGAGTTTTGAAGCTACTGGTGGTAAGTTCTATTTGCTAATTATACTTAGAAAGAGGATCAACAATTTTTTCACCATAAATAAACGCTAGAACATTATAAAGTTAACATTTTAAAAGATTCTTTCAAATCCAAAATCTTTGAAAAAATTTATCTGAATTTTTTTCAGCAGTCAATAATGACTCCATTATTCGGATTCCACCCTACTTCTACATTCATGTTCTTGATTTGAACTCAAATGTGACTAGTTTGGATGTTGGACCAAAGACTTTCTTTAAACAAGATAATCAAAAGTAACATTAGATGAATAATCAACTTTACTGTTGCCAAAGACCATGTCTTAAACTTTACTCTTGTAGGGTAGTGTTTAATCCTGAAAGAATGATCAAAATTCCTCCACGATTTTACTGCATCATTGAGAATCCAGTTATGAGAAATGAAGAAGGAAAAGCTGTTCTTGATCAACATGGACAGGTTAAGTTACTTCATGGTGACAAAGAAGTAAGATTATCTCAAGAACCATTTCCTTTGTATCCTGGTGAAATTTTGAAGAAGGTTGGTGAAGTGGTTCAAATGGAAATTAGGTTTGTCGTCAAACAAAAGTTTTTTAATTACAGGAAGTTACTCCGTTGACAATAGTTTCGCCAAATACTGCATTGCGACTAAAAGCTGATTTGGACTTTGTAGATTCAAGTGGCACCCAACGGGTTGCTGGTGATGAATGGTTGTTTGAAGGACCTGGTAAGATTAAAACAAAAACTAAAGTAAACCTTTTAAATAAAAATCATTCACAGGAACTTACATCCCTCAAAAGGAAGTTTCTGTCGAAGAAACTATCAAGGCAACTGTGATTAAGAAGAATCAGGCCATCAAGTTAATGGCTCGAAAAGAAATGGTTGATAAGGAAGGGTGTGCAAGAGTAACTGGTATGTAATACTATAAGATTAGTAGATGTTTCAAGATAATTATTTGTGTGTAGGTGAAGTATGGCTGATAAAAAAGGTAGGAGCATATCTTCCTGGAGCGTTTGAAGAAGTTAAAGAAGTAGTGTCCTCAGTAATTTTAACAGAAAAGGTTTGGCACATTATTACTTTGCGAGTTGTTGCTATAACAACTAACTGTAATCTTGTAGAGAGCTATACATATGAGAGCAACTGAAAATTTCACTGATTTCACTGGAGTAGAACGAAAGAATGGCGAAGAATGGTTGATTACAATTAAGCAAACTGGGTCTCATATACCAGATGTATTTGAAGAGGTTAATTGAATATTTTTGTTTCTATATCAGTTCTAAATAGTGAAGGCTTTAATTTAAATATGGAAATGTTAGATGGTTGGTGTGGTGGAAATAACAACACTGACTTCTCGTCAATATTGTGTAATTCTGAATCCTGTTGATGAAAATGGTAAAAATCAACTAGGAAGCAAACGGTTGGTGAAAGGAGAATGCTCATTCTTTTTACAACCTGGAGAAGAACTTGAAGCAGGAATTCAGGTACTACACATTTATTTTATGTGATCACTCTTGCTATACACCTCTTAAAGTATGTGTCCGTTTCTTAGGATGTTTATGTGTTAGGAGAAGATGAAGGTTTGATTTTAAAAGCAATTGAATCATGTGTCGATGAAGAAGGTAATGAAAGAAAGCCTGGAGATAAGTGAGTTACAAAAAGCAAAATTGAGTTAGAAAAGTTGGAACTATTTGTTACTGTGTAGTATATGTAGAAGCCTGTTAGTTTTGCATATTTAACATGGTTCCATCAAAGTTTGTGTTTACGACTTATGCAGTTCAACTTTATTTTTGTAAAACTTATTTTTTGCAAAAACCATGAGAAACTATTTTAATAATTTTAATTATTTTTATATTTTTTGAGATTTTAGCAAAAAATACTATAAATTAATATCAAAATGACAAAGTTAATTTATTTATAGATGGTTGATTCGAGGTCCATGTGATTATGTACCAACGGTTTCAGTAAGTGTTTTTAAAAAACAGAAGTCCATATCACTGAATGAAAACGAAGGAATTTATGTTCAAAATATGAAAAACGGACAAGTACGATCTTACAATACTTCAGTTGATGCTAACTATTAGGAGTTGCCTATTTATTTGAATTTGAAAGTCTTATAAATTTTTTATTAATCGTTTTTTTTTATCAAATCAAAAATAAAGCATAATTTACGATTATTTAATAACTTTAACCAATATTTTTTGTCAATTCCTTAATAAAAATATTCTGCAATGCTACTTTGTATCAGTGTAAGTAATTAATAGTAGCTTACATTCATTACAATATCTTTAATTATTTAGCTTTTTTCAGTAAAACTTTAAACCATTGCTCTATAAGAACTCAACTTGTAGATTTTTCGTAAAATTTTTTGTTGGTATAAATAAATTATTTCTTTAAATATCTCAAATAGCTAAGTTCTGTAAAATGTTAACAAAACCCATGAAAATGTTTTACATTTGGCAATTGGCTTTATCATATTTATTAATCATCAATTTTGATTGAAGGTGCGCAGTATTTGCGGTGAAACTTATCTCCTTAATCAAGATGAAGAGTTGTGGAAAAAAGAGCTGCCAGAAGAAGTAGAGAAACTGTTGATGGTTGATCCATCAACTGAAAGAAGTAGAAAGAGAAAGAGCTCTGATGGTCATTAATAGTTTATTTATATGTAGTTAGCAAGATACAATAAAACTGTATAGTTGTTTACTGTATAAAAGCAAATATAATGAATAGATTATGTCTTTTAGATTCATTGGAAGTCAGAGATAAGACTCGATTGGTTACTTTTCGGGCTCCCCATAATTCTTGTGTGCAAATATATGATTATAAAGAAAAGAAAGCAAGGTTATTATTATCTTAGATTACAATAAATCAGATTAATTATTTCTCAGTTACAAACGTTTTGAAAATATTCATGAAAAATACTTATCTAATTTACAGAGTTGTTTTTGGACCTCATTTGGTGATGTTAGGCCCTGATGAACAGTTTACTCAACTTTCCCTATCTGGTGGCAAACCAAAACAAACAAACTCCATTCGATCACTTGCATTGTTGCTTGGACCTGACTTTTGCACCGATATCATAACGATTGAGACATCAGATCATGCCAGACTTTCTCTACAACTTGCTTATAACTGGTACATTTGAATTTAGTAACTTTCATTCTTTAAGATGTTAGTTCACTTTTAGACTTCTATAAATGATACTTGTTGTTGTTATAATTTTCATGATTCAACCTATTTTTCATATTTATTTAAAGTAAAAAATGTTCTGAAGGTTTTGGTTGATTACTTACCTACTTGTATTTTTATATCTAGTAAAAAACTATCCTTTTAACTTCAGGCATTTTGACACTTCATCTGCTGTAATGGATCAGAACCAAGCTGCCAAACTTTTTAGTGTTCCTGACTTTGTTGGTGACATGTGTAAGGCAATAGCTTCACGAATTCGTGGAGCAGTAGCATCTGTCAGTTTTGATGATTTCCACAAGGTAAATTAAATCTGGTCAACTAATCTGGTTTTTAGTTGCAACTGGCGACTTTTTCTTTCGTAGAACTCATCTCGAATCATTCGTACGTCAGTTTTTGGTGTCGATGAAAATAAAAAAGTTCGAGACATGTTCGAGTTTCCTCAAAACAAGCTGAGAGTGACTTCGATTGACATTCAATCAGTTGAACCAGTTGATCAACGAACCAGAGATGCTCTGTTGAAGTCGGTTCAACTAGCCATTGAGATCACCACTAACTCCCAGGAAGCAACTGCTAAGTGAGGCTGTTGATAGTTTCCAAGGCTGTTACTAATAATTATTCAAATATTAGACACGAAGCAGATAGAATGGAACAGGAAGCTCGTGGTCGTCTTGAGCGTCAGAAGATTGCAGACCAAGCGTCAGCAGAAAGATCACGTCGAGATCTTCTTGAGCTTCAATCAATGAGTGCGGCTATAGAGAGTACAGGACAAGCAAAGGCTGAAGCTCAATCAAGAGCTGAATCAGCACGAATTGAAGGACAGGCAGCTGTTGAGAAAGCTCGCTTGGCCGCTGAAGCAGCTGAGATTGAAAATGTAACTTCATATACAAGTTTTTTATTGCAAGATTTGTATCATTTTTATCACTAGGCGTCAGAGCTGGAACGTTTAACTATGGCCCGTGAAGCTGAGTTAAAATACTTGAATGAGAAATATCAGATGGAGATTGAAAAGACAAAAGAACTGAGTGAGATTGAGATTGAGAAATTTGAGAAGTTAATCTTAGCAATTGGAGCTGATACTATCAAGGCAATTGCAACCTCTGGTCCTGATCATCAGGTTAGCTCAGAATTCTTTTTCTCTTATGCCACATTCAACTCGATTGTCAACAGGTGAAGCTTCTCCAAAGTCTTGGTATCCAATCAACTATTTTTACTGATGGAAAATCTCCGATTAATCTTTTCAATACTGCTCAAGGACTGATTGGTGGGTTACAATCTACAAATTCAGTGATGAATAATCGGCCAATTAAAGATGTTGGTGATACTGATGCTTAATTTCATACTGACCAATTAGTATGTTAGTTTGGTTGTAATTATGTTGAATATGTGGCCTTATATTTTCTAATATTACTATCACAGTGTTTAGTTTTAATTTTTGATTAGGTTCATCTACACTAGTAAATCTTTTGATTTGATTATATATTATTAAACATTATATTGTATCACGATTTTTTTTCGATTGAATCTTGACTCTTTTAATAAAGAAGGAAGTGTTTGTAAACTATCGAATTTTTTTGCTGTGTGACAAAAACTGTTTGATGATAATAAAGTAGACCAAAGTTTGTTATAATTGTTTATCTGAACTGAATACAAATTATTTAATCAAAACTGCGTTTTAAAAAGGATAATTAGGATTCTATCAAAGGTTTAGTATTAACTAGGTCTTTATATCAAGGTTTTCAGAAAAGTATTCTTTTTCTGGCCTGTGTTAGCCGAGAACAGTCTACATATTTATATGCCTTCCATGTTTACCAGGGAAGTATGCAGCAGGATTCCACTCTCCACGTTAGCCAAAGTAATAGGCGGGTTGATGCAGCTACGTCTGGTTGGAGATGCAGGTACTGCCAGAACGACCCAGCGTACAGTGACCGTTTGGGACTCCAACTCCGACTGTAAATTTGTGTTTATAAATGTTGTCATTTACCAGTTTCTTGGGGCCCTCTTCTACCTTTACCCCTTCTAACAAGGCTTTTCTACACGGATTTTTATGGAATTTTCGTTGTCGCCAATATGTGTTCAGCTGGATTTTAACTTGGAACCTTTCGCTTGGTAGGCGATAATGGCAACCGCTACACCACAATGATGAAAAAGGATAATCAGATTAGTTTAGAATTCGAGTTACTTTTAAAGGCAATGTTTTGCGGCCTCTTATTTTTGCAAATTTTACCCAAATCCAAACTAAGAAAATACGACTCTTGAAAATAATTTTCTTGGAGAGATTTCTTAAATTGTAAAAGACGGCTGATAACTGCAGTAAGCAACGATTGTATGCACGACTACAGAATTAAGTAGTTATTTGGAAATATCCTGAAATTTACAACCTACCCATGTGGCTAATATTTCTCCATCCTCACATCACTATATACAGCGAAATGACTATGAGGCACTTCATGTATCAGAGTAGAAAATATAATTTGATGCATTTATAAGAAAGTAGTGATGAGATTAGCAATATACTTGTCAGAGGTAAGTTGCCCAGTATCAAACCCAAAATCCCAGAATTCTCATAGAATACAGATTTCATTTGATCTGTCACGTTTCCAGAATAGAGAATAATCGCTCGTCCAAAATTGTAATTGATGGCAAACCCTCATCCTGCTGTACAAACAGAATAAATTCTAAAGTATAAAAAAAAGAAAGTGCAAGAAAAGTAAAGACTCTCAAAAGTAAAGACTCTCAACTTCAGCCCTATGTGAAATGCGGCTAGGTGTGTCTTTTGTTCATTTCGACATAATCAAAGCCAAAAAACATAAACAGTAATTCCATCTTTATTCTGGATGTTTTCTTTCATTGCATGGTAATCTAGGCATTATCGTTGGAAACACTAAAACTAAAACTTGAGGTTAAATGGCAAGCTTCAATTTAGAGTTTTTGTCAAAAACGAAATATTTGCTTTATCAACAAAGTTGCAAGGCCCGATTCAGTTCCTTCTCTAAATTAATTAGAGATCAGGAATAATATCATATATAAAGTAGGTTTTCTTAAACATGTTTATTGGTAAGATCTTTCTTGGTAATGATCAGCTGCTCAAGATGAAATAGTTTACTGATCTGTATATTTTGCAAATTTATTTTCTAATTTGTTATAGCCGTTGCTATGTAAACATATTCTAATGGTCAATAATCGTCGCTGTGTTATTTTCTTTTTTAAAACCAAAACATTTGACTGAAAATAAAATGTGGTGCTTTAAGTAGTTTTCCAGATAGATATTAATAGCACTACTTGAGGTGTCTCTTTTTCTTTTCTTGTCTACTGAAAATGTTTAAAACTTTGTGAATACTAAGAGTATTTACAATTAGTTTTTAAAGTTCTCATTACTTTCATAAAAATAAAAATTTAAAGAATAAAACCTTTTTTCATTTATTCTAAACTTCAAAGTGCTTACTACAGGAAATAAGCAGAGATCAAAGTATTCATTTTTATATCGTATCCCTCTTCTACATTATTAGGCTTCTGCATTCTCTCTAATAAATAATGTTATATAAATCATTTATACAAAGATAACTAAATCTTTTTTCTAACTTTTTGGCCTGCTTCAGCCAAGAACAGCCATGCATAATACATTTGCATACCTGTCAGGGCAGTAATTATGGAAATCTAGTTGTTGCTCATAGAGCAAGATTCCACTCTCCACGCCAACAAGTTTGCAGCGGAACAAATGGATTGATGCAGCTGCACCCGACTGGCATCGCAGGAGCTGCCAGAACGACACTGAGTACAGTGACAAACTGACTACGGAACTCCGGCTTTAAATTTAGAGGTTTGCGTCTCTTAGGACTGCTGTCATTAATTAGACTCACATATTCTTCTTATCCAATTTTTTTGATGTACTTTTCCTTGTCGCACCTATTTCTGTGTCCATTTGTTCTCGAACCCGAAACCTCCCGCCTGGTAGACGGTTGTGGTACTATACTATACGCTACACTATATTGATGGACAATTAATTAAATTTATTCTAATTGGATTTAGTTTTGATGTACAATGATAATGTACTTTTTCTAGTATTCTTGCAAATATTTGCAAAATTAAATTCAAACTTATGAGGTTGTAGATTATATTCTATGAATGCAGTTTATAACTTTTGATTTTTTATGATTTTATTAATTTTCTCTTGTATCATGTATCTGGTAAAGAAAGATGCCAATGCTTTAGCTAGCACCTGCTGTGTATCTTTGATGACATCAATGATAAGAAATTATCTGAAGGTAAAGTATATCATACTAAGGTAAATATTTCCAAAAAAAACCCTCTTCTGGTCTTCCTACATGTTTGTGTAAAGACTGAAATTATCCAGACCAAGGAGCTCTCATATCCTGACTAAGAAAATTTTGAAGATTCAAACTAAACAGGTTAATCAAATGTTCTCAGTGAAGAACAACTTAAAGGCAATATCCTCAAAGATCTATTCAACTATAAAGTCCATAGCTGAAGTTTCTACAAGGAGCTTCAAATCTCTTAATCGAGTCTATTATGGATAATCTCACTAATACCACTAAGTAAGTATTCCAAACCAATGCAAGTATACTTTACAAGATATCTCCGACGAAAGACGATGTTAAGATATTTTATCGAGTTGCCAGAAGATCTTATAATAACAGACCTACTATCATGAGACTTTCTAAACAATTCTAAACAACAGTCCTGCTTAGTGGCGAAGCGGTTACTACACCTACCTTCTAGCTAGGAAGTACCGGGTTCGACCCCAGATGGAGACATATAAAACTCCTGAGAAAAACCATAAAAAACTCGTGAGAATGTGTGTTAGTGAGATGTGCTCTCTTTAAGCACCCTCCTTCGCATTTATATATATAAATAAATTAATTAATTAATTAATTAACAAGAAATAAACAGCTGAAACTCCAAAACCTCAGTATTGATTGCTCTGACCAAGCTATCTGTATTCATTTTCAACCTGACCGAACCAAAGAACCTTAAAAGAGACTAGTAAAAGAGCTACGTGAAAAACGGAAAGCTACCAAGGTGCATAAGAGTAGTGATACATTCGCTATCATCAATAAATCAGTTAGCAAGCTTCAGTCTTTGTGTTTTGATCTCACCTTCTTTGGGGTGAAACTAATATTTCTAATTTTGATATCATAAACCACCTAAGTTAAAAAAATTGACAATTAACTATTGCAACAACAGATTTATGGTAAGTAAGATAGACTTTATTTCTCACCATCTTGACTTCAATTAATGCATTGTTTCTAACTGAGTCTTGGCTATTTGATAAAATCTCAACTAAATGGTATGTCCCCAATGGGTATGATATCGTTAACCATGATCTCGTAGACACTAACAGATGCGGTATTTACTTATAAAAGTAACTTAAAATTCCAACTGGTCGATATGAGTTTAAACTCTTTTATTTTTTCAAAAAACAGTAGTGAAATTATTTGTGTTGAGCTTTTTAACTTCAAATCCAAAGTCGGATTTTGTCGTATTTATACCCATCATTTAACGTCTCAAAACGCACCAACGTTATGTGACATCTGCTAAGTTGTTAGTAATACAATGCATAGCAATATTCCTTTCTATCTGTTAGGAGGTTTTGATCTTTCTAATATGGATTAGACTATTTCTCTACGTCGAGATGATTCCACCTATGACACCTTTCTCAATTTTGCAACTACCAATTCTCTAACTCGATGCATTAATGAGCCCACTCATTCAAAAAGTCATAAATTAGATCTTTTCGTTTGTAGCATCTCAGGACTTAACAAACTACAATTTTGCTCAGTTATATCTTCTTTCTCTTCCACCTGCGAGGATCTTGTTATTTCTTTTTAAGTTCAGTTGATATCACCTATAAGTTTTCTCAATGGTGATATTGCCTGTTCTAACTTTTAGAGAGTTTACTTTGAAGAGATTAATACCTATCTATCCGCCTATAACTTAAAAGCAAAAATAATGAAAACAAAAATATTTATCTTAGTGATCTTTAGAAAGCTGACTTTTTAACCAGAGTTTTCAGGTCATCACAATAGACGATGACTGTAAAAATATTACTCTTAAAGCAAAAAAATATATTCTCATGAACGACTTTGTTATCACTGAATTTGACATTTTCACTGCCGTTCACAACACCGAGAAAAAAATTAACTTGAACACGTAAACCATTTCTTCCTAATTGATTAAGAGATCTACCTATTCTGTGATACAACCTGCAATGTTTCAATTCCTAATTATTCTTCTGTTACGTACCTTGGGAAGAGTTCTATCATTATTTCAGTTCATTGAAAAAAGATAAAGATAAACGAATAAATTGCCGACTAATTTATCTCATTAGTAGCTTTTATCTAATCTAACAAAAATCTAAATCTAACAAGCTAAAACAGACCCTTCCATCAAATCTCTGTACAAAGATCTTTGTATAGTTTACAAGAAATATATTTCTAATTTCTATTTAGGAAGAGAAAGTGCAGTTTTATCTTCACCTAGCAAGAAAACGTTTTTTGGCTCCATAAATCACAAGCTTAAGGCGAGATCTCAAATACCTCCCTTACTTGATAACAGCGACCAGTTTGTGATGGAACTAGAGAATAAAGCTGAGTTGCTAAACAATCAAATTAATAGCGTTTTTATAACCGATGATGGCAATATTTCTTCTGTTTCCTACTCCGAAATTCTTACAAATGTCTCTGAGATGATAAATCTTGACATAACGGTCGACATTATATCTAAGGCTATTTCTTCTTTAAAACCATCAGTTTCCAACACCCTAGCTCTGATCCCAGCTTTATTTTTAAGAAAAACTATTTCCTCTTTATCACTACCTTTATCACTACTCTTTAACATCACTCTGAGGCGAGGAAGAGTTCCAAAAATTTGGAAGAAAGCTATTATTACTCCAATTGATAAAAAGGGTCCCAGAAATACTGCACTTAACTACAAACCAGTTTTGCTGACTTCAGTTATCTGCAGAATTCAAGAGCATATCATTCACAATCATATGACCAGTCATTTGATGGATCACTATCTAATATCTGATGACTTTGTGAAACGGAGATCTTCCCTGACTCAACATCTCACTTTTCTTAATGAGCTTACAGCCCATCATGACAGTATTATTCCTTGTGACATCATATACCTCGATTTTGCTAAAGCGATTGATTCTGTCCCACACGCTAAGCTCATTACTATATTGAAAAACTTAAAAATCAACAGCTTTATCTTACAGTGGATTGAAGATTACTTATCAGGTAGAACCCAACAAACTCGTGTAGAAAGATCTTTATCTACTTTTAGTCAAATCACTAGTGGTGTTCCTCAGGGTTCTGTTCTGGGTCCCCTTCTCTTTTTTCAATTTTCATCGAAGACCTCATCAGAAAATTAGTAGCATTAGATGATGTTAGTGTGTTTGTGTATGCAGATGACATCAAGCTATTATCTTGTAATCCGTCAAAACTTCAAACTGCACTACACACTGTAGAAAACTGGTCTGCGAATTAGCAGCTCAGAATCCAGCCCCAAAGTCTGAACTTATAACTTTTTCTTGTGAACTAGCTGTAAATTGCTTGAACCAATACTCCATCAATAGATTTATTATTCAACGAGTATCTTTGGTTTTGACCTTGGTATTATTCTATCATCGGACTTTAAATGGCGCAATTATGTTTCCAAAATCTTTGGAGAATCATTCAACCTTGTCTTCCTTATTATAAAGACCTTTAATTTTAAGGATCCATGCTTTTTTATCAATCGTTTCAAATTGTACGAACTTCCAATTCTAGAATACAATGTCAGTGCATGGATGCCATATCAAGCTAGTGATATCAAAAAAATCGATTCTGTTCAGGCAACATTTACGAGATTGGTATGCAGGAAACTTAATATTAAATATGATAGTTATAAACATCGTCTTAGTTTCCTTAATTCATATAGTTTGGATAAACGATAGATTAAATGCGACTTAATTCTTACTTCTAAAATTTTCCAGATTTTAGTTGACCTTCAATTCAATACATTTTTCTTAATTAGTTATAAATTCAAGTTATATCAACTTAGCAGACAATTCATAAGCCCATACCACCTAGTATTTTCATAAAGCAAATTATTTTTCGTACTGCCCAATTAATACATGGAACCAGTCACCATCAGACATTGTCATGTCAGAATCACTCGTGTTGTTCAAGCAGAAGTTGAACCGTTATAATATTGCCAATATTGTCATTTCTAAACTGTGATTCTTTTTTACTTTCTTATATTATTACTATTCGTTGCAATTACTTACTGTTGTATCTTATGGAGACAACTAAAATGCCATGTGTTACATCTTTTCTTTTTATATATGTATCTTAATTATACGCGATAGTAACTATCATACTTCTTTTGAGAATAGGCGTCAGCGAGAGGTGCTCTGTTCAGACAGCCTCTCTCGCATTTATTGTATAATATTTTAACTTTGCAGATGTCAGATAATATTAATTTATTTTGAGACGTTAAAGGAAGGGTATAAATACAATAAAATCTGACTTTAAATTTTAAGTTAAAAATATTAACACAAAAAATTTCAAAACTATTTCAAGAAAATGGAAAGGAAACTAAATTCATATCGACCTATTCAACTTTTAAATCACTTTTATAAAGTAAGCAGAAACTACCTCCTTAAGTTCCTATGCGACCATGTCTAATGCCTAATGATATCATACCCAGGGGGACATGCCTTCAATTTCGAGTTTTTAACAAATTATTTGAGTCTGAAGTATAACCGAGGATTTTAAATGTAATTTTGATAAATCCTATCTAAATTTTTTTCGTTGCTTTTATGCAAAAGACAAATTTTTCTGATTAATTTGCCTGATATTTCATTTAAAGATATTAGAAAAGTGATACTTCCTTCACGTTTTGCATAAACTTTTATAGAACATTTTAGTATTTTAACTGAATCATGTTATTCTAACTGAAGCAATATAAAGCCTATGTAGTAGATGCAGGAATATTTACATCCAAATTTCCTTCTACTTCCATATCAGCTTTGAGTACGGTGAAGTTCAGTGTACTTCGCAATTGAATAAATTTCTTTTAAAGTATTTTTATCATTACGACTGGTGACTAAGTAATTTTGTTTTTTATTCTTCTGATTGTTTTTTTTTTCATTCAATTTTTCTTCTTTTACTATCTAAGTTGTTCAAACATTTGCCATAACTTTATTTCTTTAAAAAGGTAAGATATCTAGTGTTCAGTTATAACGGCTTTTAGAAATTATAAAAATTTGATTTGTTAAAGAAATTACAAATATGAATTGATTTCTTGGTAGGGATTATTTTGTCTTTTATATCGATTATAAATTTCTTTGTTTAATTAACAGCCTCTTGCATCGCTTTATTTTTCTATAATTTTAGTTTTTATGTTTTGACCCCATTAAAATTTGGCGTTTCAAGATTTTGTTTCTTAGATTTTAGATTTTTACACTCTAATGTTATATGACCCTTTGGCGTTTAAGCTCCTTACCATTCTGAATTTTTACTTTTACAATGATCTGTCTTTTACAAGACCTCAACATTTTTACAATTGTCTCTGAGATGACTGATAATAGCGTTTTAAAACAAAATCTTTGTTGGACTTCTGAATCAAATCTGAGAAAGCAAGTTTCATTTGTATTTTTATTAAATTAATAAAAGTTTAGAAGAAAAATAACTGAACATCTAACCCAGCAGCTACTTGAAAGTATTTACTCCTCGATAACTTATTATTTGCTTAGATATTATTTTTATTGGAAGCGTTTCACAAGTCCGAAGATAATGCATAAATGAACAAACAGTAAAAAGAAGTATGTAAGATACACCGAGAAAAAAAGCGACTGCAAGAAGATAAAACGATAGAGTCACAGGATAATTTTCTTCTGATGAACACGTTTGCTATCATAACATGCAAGACGCTTTCTACCGGATGTATCTTCTACAGGTGTGTGGTTAACATTCGGTGATCAGGTAAGCTTTATCTTCGCCTTCATTCATCTGCAGATTTGGTTCTGGCTTTGTTCGCAAGAGATATGGATGTAGTTTACTCTTTTAGTGCTTAAGGATGCTTGTATTCCTTTAAAGTAAAATAAAGTCCACATCAGAAGATCACCAAAATTGGGTGATGCAAACCTGGCAGGGACTCATTGAAGAGTACTTGATTTTAACTGAAGGAGACTCAGCTGAAACTTTACCTATACCTCTTCTCTGTGTTGTTGGGCGAGATAAGTATGGTGTTTTCCCCATCGGAGTAAACCACTCAACGTTCGTAGTGACGTCATCACTCCATTTGTGTTTTTAAAACACTTTAAATCCAAATCTAGATTCTTCTAACCTTCAAACTATAACAGCTTCTCTCCGAGTTAGATCAGAAGATGAATTGACAAGTTCATCGATGACGCCACACAAGTTTAAAGATGACGTCACGATTTAAAAACATAGCATCAAATTAGTAAATGACGTCACTCACCGAAAGTCGAATTCCATTCAGATAAACTTTTGTACCGAAAGTAGAGTCAACAGTGTCATAAGCGCGATGCAACATTAAAGCAACGATATCTGCATCTAATGATTTCGTATTAAAGTTTTTTGCCAACAAGGTGCTGATAACAAAAAGGACGGGTTGTGACTTCATCAGTAGTTACGGTAAAAGTATAATCTGTCCGATCAGTTTTTGTAATTTCTTTGTCACCAGCTACTTATATTTTTGCTCCAAGTCTGAAAACAAGATATTTTAAACATGAAAAACCAAAGTGTAAAAAGATCAAAAAGTAAAAAAGTCAAAGTAAAGATTCAGAATGATTCGAAGCCAATATGTAAACGGGTCAATCCACAGTTTAATTGACCTTCAGTTTGATGATTTCTTTTCCATTAGTTCTTCCCTCAAGTTATATCAGCCTAGACGACACAAATTACACCTTATAAGCCTATATCGCCTAGTACATTGGTCAGAGCAACTTTTTCTCATACCGCACAATTAGTACATGGAACCAGCTGCCATCAGACATTGTCATGTCGGAGTCGCTCGCGTTGTTCAAAAAGAAATTGAATATTGCCAACATTGTAATTTATAAATTGCTTTTTTATTGACTTTTTTATATTATTGGTATTCTCTGTATTTGTTCACTGTTATATGTTTTGGGGACTACTGAAATGCCATGTGTTGCATCTTTTTTCTTTCTAATAAATAATTATTAATATTCTTTTGCTGGCTTTACAGGTCTTAGTTGCATTTGAACGATTGTATGTAACTTTTTGTAAATCTTAGAGCTTTTAAACCTCTTCTGATCTACAGCGAATTCATTAAAACCCGTTGTGGCAAGAAAGCTGAATATTTAAAATATTTGATCTGTTTATCTAGTTGGTTGAGACTAAGATGAATTCTAAACATTTAAAGAACTTCTGTTACATAATTTTTTATTTGTTGTCAAAATATTTATTCAATTTGGTACTAAGAAGTATATTTTTTAATCCCAAAAACATTAAAAAGCCTTCATTTTATCTTAATATCAAACCATTTTAAAATTACTTTATTGAACTAGAAGTATTTAAAATGCTTTTTATTGATTAGTTTTGATTTCGATAATTTTTTTTAACTCAAACAATATTTTCAGCTTTACATTAACGTTAAATAAATTTACAAACTTCTTACTGCAAAATTTCCACTCAGATGGCTTGTAATTTTTTTGACATCTTAATAACTCTAATGACCTTTTTCTATCTTATACTTTTTCAATAAGATTTTAAGTTATCTCTTGTAACTTTTGATAGAAATCTGTATTTATATATATTCATTATTATATTAAAAACAAAATCCTTTTTAAAAATTCTAATTGAAAGTTTAATTCTTCGTAGCAACAAGTTTTAAAATGCTTCAAAATTTAGCAAATAACTTTAGCACTAAATGAGGTACTTCATGTAGTGAATGTTCCTAATTTATTTTACTTGAGGTTGCGTTTCAAATTTTTGAAAAACATCTACTAAAGCAAAAAACAGCTTATAAAAATTCAACAAAAATCTCTATTATTAACAGAAATAATTCGTATTAAAAAAGTATTAAATTGTCAAAGTGAAAATTTATTCTTTACAAAGCTTCAAATTTTTTTACAATAAATCGTACCAATCATGTAGCTTTTGATTGGAGTTTTGAATATCAGAAAAATAAACTGTAAAATGTGAAATTAGCTAAAATTATTAAAATATCAAGATGAGCAACTTCATGTAGTAAAAAATAATTGAACTTTATTTTATCATTTGAATAAAAACTCATAAGTTTTTATATTTTTATTATAATCAGTTCAAAAAGTCTAAAAGTTAATTGCAATAAAGCTGTAAAAATATAAGATTTTAATGAATTAATAGATGAATTGATCTAATTACACCATTTTATACCTTCTATCAATTTACCTAAATACAGTTTTTTGGTTTACTTATACCTCATGCTGCTGTAAATAAGAGATAATTTTGAAAACTTGAAATAGTTTCAACATCACATTAGTCTGTAATGATAAAAACTTTTCGTAATTTGGAAGGTTGTTGGTTTGTATAGATCAAAATTACAACTTTAATTTTTGAAGTTCAAGCTACAAATTAAATCGTATCTTCCATTTGAGGTGTTCTTGAAAATGCAACTTTAAATTTTAGTTTGTATATTTAAGTGGCGACAAAGTTAAGAGAAATAAATTTTCATAACAAAAATAAGAAATAAGGAGACTGAATCATAATGTAGTGTGTTTTTTGTGATTTTGACAGATATTTATAATAATAATTACTGGTAAGTAGTAGTTTTAACAAAAACTGAAATTGAATTAATTATTATTTTAAATTAAAATCAAAAAATTTTGAAATTGTAAAAACCAGAAAACTTGTATAGAAGTTTAACAAGACATAAATTTAAATTTTAAGAGAAGAAAATTTAATAAAAGCTGTTTGTTGTAAAATATTAGCAAAATACAATTGACAAGGAAATTTTGTTGAAGATGTTGAAAATTGAAAGTAATGAAGAATCGCTTGTTGCTAGCCATACTTTTGGTAAATCTAGATAACCTGCAAACATTTCTTTGAAAACATCAAACAATCTTTCTCAGCTTGTTTATTGGTTTAGAACCGACACTGTATAACTCTGAAAATAATTTGAAGTTGACAGATGGTGAAACCTCAAAGTAATCGCATTATAACAATTCAGAACAAATAACAAATTCTACAAAAGAAAAAAGCTGCAACAAACATTTTTTGTTGTTTCCTTGATATAAATTTTTAAAAACTTTGAAATCATACCGACATTCAAAAACTTAAAAAAATTTACAACTAATAAAAATTAACTTTAATATTTTTAATAAGTATATTAACAAAACTACAAGTAAAGTAAAATGTAAGATTTTTTTATTCAACAACTTTCAGAAAAAGCTAAATTTTTAGCTTTAAAAGTTAATTACATTCAGTATTTGACTTTATTTCTATTTTTGTAATTAATCTTATTGTAAATTTTTGTGGTTAATTAACAAGGCTGCATGAAATTAAAAACTATTTCAAGAGATGGTACCGCGCTTTCTCGCTATATTTTACCATCTGTTTATAGTTTTGTTTTATCATTTTCTTTTTATTTCAATTCATTGCTTTTAACAAATATTTTTCATATTGGATAGAATTCAAAAAAAAAACTTTCAATTACCAAAATATGAGTTTAACTAAATAATTAAGAAACAATTCTAAATTTTTAGATTAGAAAATTTTTATTCTGAGTAAAAATGAAAATTACACTTATAGCCAATTTCTTTAAACAATTTAGATTAAAAAAATATTTTTCATTTTCAGATAAATTTTTTAAATTTTTTTTTCATAAAAATCAGTGATATAGAAATTGAAACAAAAAAAAAATTTGGTAAAAGATCTTATAAATTACTAAATGTGTTCCAAATAAATATTCAGACTGTTTGATGCAAGTGGTGGAAGAAATTGGTGAATAAAGTTTTAATCTCTTCAGCAAATGATAAAAATCAAAAGTTGTTTCAAAACTAATTTCAAATTCAAACAAAAAATAAAACATTGTTAATCTAAACTTTGAACAAAAAATGTTTTACCTTTTAATTAGTTTCAGATACAAATAGATTTTTTTGATTCAGAAACTTGATTTTGATGATTGCAACAAATCTTCTTGATTAACTTTTACAAATCTTCTGATGACTTCAAGATAAAGTCAATAACTCGGATGAATTTGACCGAAAACATTTTCTTCATTTCAATTTAATTTCATTTTGATTGTCGAATGATGTCTTAAAAAGATTGTAAGATTTATACAAACTCAATAAAAGAATAAACTAATCTCTTTGTTTTATTTCAATAAAAACATTTACAAACTAAAAACTTTTTAGCTTCAAAAATTCAATTTTATTTAAAATCAAATTATCAAACAACACAACCTTTTGGTGACCTTCTATAATGATTTCTGAATACCAGTGATTTGAAACAGAGACTTCATTGTCTACTAATTGAATATGAGAATAAACTTTCTGGCTTGAAAATAAAAATTAAGTAAAGTTAGAGATCATTTTTCCAATGATCAGGCAAGTGTTTGATCAGATCAAACAAATTGGAAGAAATAAACTAACCTCGTTAGTCGTCCGAGATAGATATAAGTTGTTTTTAAAACCTGCGTTATTTACAAATTCTTTTTATTTCTGCATTCAAGTGCAGTTTAGCTGAAGCTTCTGTCAGTAAAAGAGCATCGTCTGCAGATAAACGATTTTTTATCTTAGAATTGCAAATAGATCCTGCAAAGTTTTCCGCAATTTCTTAAACCATCTTCTGTCGTTAAATTAATCCTTTGTCTTTAATGGTTTACTGGTTAAATACATTTTATGCGAAGGAAGGTGTCTGAAAAGAGCACCTCTCGCAAACACACATTCTCACTAATAATATCTATTATTAGAAATATAGAAGTCAAAAAATGTAACACATGGCATTTCAGTAGTCCCCAAAACATATAACTGAAAGAAATTACCTAGAATGTTAATTAAATGAAAAACAAAAAACAATTACAGTTTAGAAATGACAATGTTGGCAATATTATAACGGTTTAACTTCTGCTTGAACAACGCGAGTGATTCTGATATGATAATGTCTGATGGCAGCTGGTTCCAAGTACTAATCGTGCGGTAGGAGTAAAAATTCAATCTGATTAACGTACTAAGTGATATGGGCTTATTAAGATGTAATTTGTGAGTTATTATAAGTTGAGGGAAGGACTAATGGAAAATAAATCATCGAATTAAAGGTCAACTAAATTATGGATTATCTTAAAAATATGAATTAAGTCGTATTTAATCCTTCGAACTTCCAAAGTATTTAAATTAAAAAAGCTATGATAATGCTTATAGCTATCATATTTAATATTAAATTTCCTGCATACTAACTTCGAAAATGTTATCTGAACAAATTCGATTATTTTATATCATCAACTTGATGTGGCATCCATGCACTAAAATTGTATTCAAGAATTGGACGTACGTACAACTTAAAAAGATTGTAAAGAAGTGTAGATCCTTAACACTAAACGTCTTTATACAAAGGTTGATTGATTTTGCAACAATTTTGGAAATATAAATGCCATTTAAATGTAAATGTGTCACGATAGGGTAATGCTAAGCTCTAGGGCCGAAGATATTCGTGGAATAATAAACCCATTGATGAAATAATGGTCCAACGAAATTGGAGCTTGTTTACGGGAGAAAGTTATAAGTTCAGACTTTGTGGGCTGGATTTTCAGCAGCCAGCTCATAGACCAGTTTTCTACAATGTTTTGTGTAGCTTACAGTTTTGAAGGATTACAAGAAAATATCTGTCATCTAACACACTGACATCATCTACTGCTACTAGTCTTCTGATGAGGTCTTTAATGAAATTAAAAAGAAAAAGGGACCAAGAACAGAACCCTTAGGTACACCACTAATGAATTGACTACGAGTAGATAATGATCTTTCTACACGAGTTTGTTGGGTTCTACATTATAAGTAATCTTCAATCCACTGTAAGATAAAGCTGTTAATTTCTAACTTTTGTAATCTTTTGTAACCAGTTGTGTGGGACATAATCAAACGCATTAGCAAAATCGAGACATATGATGTCAGAAGGAGTATTACTTTCATGAAGAAATTAGAGACTGTAAGCTCATTAAGAAAAGTGAGATGTTGAGTCAGAGAAGATCTTCACAAATTCATGTTGCACATCAGATATTAGATGGTGCTCCATCAAATGACTGGTCATGTGATTGTATATGATATGCTCTTGAGTTCTACTGATAATTATAGTCAATAAAACTGGTCGATAGTTAAGTGCGGTGTTTCTGGGACCCTTTTTATGAAAATGAGTAATGATAGCTTTCTTCGAAATTTGTGGAGCTCTTCCTCGCCTCAGAGTGATGCTAATAAGTAGCGGTAGGGTATTTATAAAGAGGAAGTAGTTATCCCTAAAAATAAAAGATTTATTTGATCAGGGGTATTGGAAACTGATGATTTTAAAGAAGAAATAGTTTTATTTACCATTTCGACCGTTATGTCAAGATCAATCATCTTAGAAAAGTTAGTGAGAATGACGAAGTAGGAAAGAGATAGATCATCGGTTATAAAAACGCTATTAAATTGTTTAACAATTCAGCTTTATTTTTCGTTTCCATCACAATTTGATCATTGTTGTTATCAAGCCCGGGAGGTAAGTTTATGGCCTGATGACAAAAGTTTGCTGTCTAATTATATATTCTACTTGTAAGAAACCAAACTTAGCCATGATAACAACTATTGGTATTTGAAATTCTTCTGCTTCTAGCAGATTGCTGCAAAATAGTTACCTCAGAGGTAGTGACTAACCGCTTCACACAAGAACTACTTTGATATATATGCCGTAATTAATCAAAATTTAAATCTTTAAAATTTTTATTTGAACTCTTATTCTTACAAACTAAATGTTTCTATTGAAAACAATTTTGTGGATAAGTTGTAGCAGGTTTATGTGCAACTTTTCTAAAAGTTGGAAATATTTCTTCTAGCTTGCTTTGGATTTAGTTTGACAACTTTATTGAAGACACGTCAAGTAAGAATTTATACAGCTTCAAGGTATTTATTTTTGCTTTCAATTTATAACTCGTTATGTAAGACAAATAAAGTAACGTTTTTTTATCTACCATTTATTCCTTTAATATATAAAGTAATTATTTCAAGTTCTTCATCAAGTTCTTATAAACTTTAAGACTATTTTTTTATTAAAAAGATATTATATTAGCAACTTTTCTGCAATTATCCTTTTTAAAATCAATTATAAGATTAATTTTTTATGACATAACCGAAGAAAATTTTTGGAAAAGTTAGGTAAAATAAGAATTTGTTTTTTATTTGGTATGATCACATAATTAGGTTAAAAGTATCGGCAAAAATATTTAATTTAAGCTCATCTTCTAAATTTCCGTGAAATAGTTATTACATTATACTTTGAAATAGGTTTCTATTTATAGCGACAATAAGCTAAATCGACAAAGAGGTCTAAGAGAAAGATTAAACTGATTTTATTGTACATTCCTAAAGTTAAAGGATTGTACAAACATTTAATGAATTTTTTTTTAGTGAGAAAAGAGCAAATATGTATTCAGCAAAACAAAAATTTGTTTATAAGATCTCATGTTTTTGAATACAATAAATATACAATTAAAGATTAGATCAAAAAAAGTTTGATCGAATACTATTTAAACTACAAAGAATTTTTTTAAATGTATTGATAAAAAACTTATAGTATGTTTTTCTAACTTAATTAGTTTAAATTTGTAAAATACACAAAAGAAGTTTTGAATTTAGCTTAGAAAGATTATATCTTATTTAAAAATTGCAAATCATTCTGAAAAATTTTATTTTTTGTGTAAAATGTTTTGTGAAAAAGAGCAAAATTATAGAAATAATATTAGGTTGAAGAGGTTTAGAAAAGTCAAAAGTTTTCTTTTAGTCATATTAAATAACATTTTCTTCGTTATAACATTTCTCTTGGGTTGATATACATATTTGTTAAATCAAATATATAAAATAATCGATAATTTGATCAATTAAAGCTTCAATTCTTTTATAATCGAAAACGAATTCACATTATATATCAAACTTGAATTAAAAGATGATTATAAAGTAAACATAAAATTATTTTCTAAAGTTGAGATATAATGTACAAGAATTTTATATTAAGTACGAAACTATTAAAACATTTATTTCTATTAATCAAGGATAGAGCTACAACCATGACTTGTTGATAAACAAATTTGTATTTCACTGGATCTAATATTCTATTTAAGATTATTTTATTCAATCGTTTTTCTGATAGGAAAATATCATATAAACCTCTACCTAAAAATTAAAGGCTTATTTCTCTTCGGGTATAAAGTAATTAACCTTTGTGCAAGTATATATGTGGCCAGGACAACAAATACCAAATAAAGAGTTTAATAAAAGGTTGACATTTTTAGCCAACTTGGTGTAAAAAAAATATTAAAAATGTTTTGAACTTTTTTAATAA
The DNA here is from genome assembly GCA_034620365.1 of Pegea sp. RAD2-039. Taxonomy (NCBI): domain Eukaryota; kingdom Metazoa; phylum Chordata; class Thaliacea; order Salpida; family Salpidae; genus Pegea; species Pegea sp. RAD2-039. The sequence continues at coordinate 765,224 of JAQGEQ010000058.1, read as the reverse complement.
AAAATTTAATGAAAAATGTTATAAATTGAGTTGTTGTCAAACAAAAGAATAACTGTATCAAATATTAAATTTAAATTTAAGCAAATTTATAATAACTTTAAAAACATGAAACTGCCACCGAATTATATTGATGGTGTGCTGTTTAACCTTTAAAAATGTTTGACATTCTATTTTATAGTTCTACCATATCGAAAATAATGACAATCAAACTCTATACAACGGTTAACCCCAATTTAACGTTAAAATTTTGCTTAAAGTTATACTAAGCCAGTAAAAATTCATCAAATAGTTAGATAGTAGTCGTTTCTTCTCTAGTATAACCGTAAATGAACTAACAGTATGGTTTGTAGTCGAATTTCGAGAATATAAAACAAAATAAAAATATATTTAATTTAAATCTTTTAAAGAAGAAATTTTGTTTTTTTAGATATTTGATTAAATGAAATAATTGACAATAAATGATGAGAAAACTTTAACTATGATTGTGTAACAATATAAGTACTTCGGCCTCTCAATTTCGTTTGTTGTTTCCCTGATTTACAACCTCCTGTGGTTACTCAAGCTTTACCTTGCTTACAAATAACCAATTCATAAAAATCAAAGGCTTTTTAACGTCATGTTTAGAAATATATTTATCCAAAAATGTTTTTATAATATGCTGTTTGAGTCTGTATCAGCAGAGTAACAAAAGATTTAGTAACATTTACATAACTACTTTTTATGAAACATTAATTTCTTAAATTATATTCATCTGATAAATAGATGTACCAAAATTAAAGATGTTCTTATTGTAGATTTTTTTTCTATGGTACATTTCGACAATCAGTACATTTAAACATTGATCATAAATAAAAAAATACTTTTTGGTTATAAAGAATTAGGTAATTATGCAAAAATTTGATTTATATTTATATATTCGAAACATTTCCAAATCTTTTTCAGTAACTCTGAGAAAAAATAGATGTTTCTAAGAAGCTTAACTTTGATAGATTCCAGGACCAAACTGTGGTCGCGATTGTGGTAAAACAACGAAAGATTTCTAACTGCCTCAAGCAACAGATTTAAAAATGGTTTAAGAAAAGTTTCTTTTTAAAATGTTCGGAACTTTTATCGATTTTGTAAGTAAAAGTGATGACCACTCTGGTAAACTGTTTCCTTGAAAGCCCTATCTCTCAATATCGTAGTTCATTTCAATGAAATCTATATCCAGTTTGAATATTCAAAAAGCCTATTTTGAAACAAATATGACTGGACCGAAGCAAATTACTAAATTGATAAATAAACACTTAAATTTGATTTAATAATTATTTTTTAATTCAACGTAGTTTTTAGATTAACATATAATACCTAAAGTGTTGAGTTTTCATTAAACGCTTAATGTGGGCTTAACTTGTCAAATTCACCATAATTTTTTTTAATAACTTTGCCAGTTTGTTTTATAATTGTTTGAATGAAAGTTTAGTCATTTCATTTTTAACTTTTATTTTTAATAGTTTCAAAGTAAATTTTTATTTCAGCTTTTTAAAAAGTATTCCTATTAATAGTAGATTTGTTAAACCTGCGACTTCCAAATATGTATATAATGCTGCATAAAAAATATCTTAAGTCTTTTCATGGGATATTTTCAAACTTTTGTAGCCCATGAGCCGTATTTCAATCTAAAAAGTATCTTGAGACACAGATATTTAAAAAAAAATCTTTATTTTACAAGAAGTTGTGTAACATTCTTCAGCCTTAAACGATTGAATAGTTTTATTGCCATAAAACACAACAAGGATTGCGCTTTTTGGCCTGTTTTAATTTGAAAATAATTTTCTTAATCCAATTTCTTGCTATTTCTTAAAAACATTTCGGTGACAGTAAAGAGTTTTTAAACTAAAATTGTTGTTTGCTTTATTTTGTAAACCAAGAAACACAACCAACCTAAGTTCTTTTAATCATATGGTTTTAGATATCTCACAATTCTTAAAATAGAGAAAACTTGAAAATAAGTAAAAAATAAATTAAATTTTGTTTCATATACAAAATGAAATTTGATCAGTTTCAAATTGACAACTTAATAACTTTGTATGTCAATTATGGCTGAATATTTCTCGACTTAATTTTAAACGCAAGCTTGAAATATTGTTTTTAAAAACTACTTCCTTAACGTAATAACCCACACCTCTTTACTTTAGACTTTTATCGCAGGTTAAACTTATTTATTTGCTAAATTTCATTCTACATTGAGTCTGAGAAAGCAGCAAACTATGATAAGAATTGCAGAATTATAACCATAAAATTGATAAAATAAATTCAAATTGCGGTAGCTTATATCAACAATAGTTAGCTTTAACAAGCCAATTTTTTGAGTATCTTTAAGATTAGGTAAATGCTTGTCAAAAAGTAGTATTATTGGTTTAAGATTTGCTAATTGTGAGGTCATTAAGTTCCAAAGAAGGAATCTTCTGGACAATCGTAAGGGCTTTCATCAACCACAAAATTAATATAGAATTAGTTTTCTGTCAATATAATAGAATAATTTTATCTGAATATGACTATATAGGCCAATTAAACCTTTTATGACTGTAAAAATGAAAAAAATAATTTACAGAGGTTAAATTACAGTGTATTGCTGAAGAGAAGAAATCGAAACCAAGCATATCATGAAAATTCTTTTGTTTCAAGTTATATGCAAATATGCAGCAGTATTTTACCAAAATACTTCAAAGCTATCTTTATATATTCAAGACTGATTTACAAAAATCTTATTAGTTTCAATTGAATAATTAATTTGTATTTTTACTAATGATTCAAAAAAATTGATAGAAACTTTTCCAACTATTAAAGTTATAATGATTACTGATAATTGAAAGATTTGATAAATGATTTTTTTTTGTTCTATTTGCTATTAAAGGGTTTTGATGGAAATGATGACTGTAAATGAACTAACAAAATGTTTTTTTAAACAAATTTTTAGATAAGGTTTTCAAACATGATAACTTTTAATGTAAACATGCTAGACCAACTGGAAAAACCCAACAATATTTTAAATTCTTCCGGATTGACAAAACGGAAAAGATTTTCCCTGCTGCTTAGCATGAAAAGGTTTGTGAAATTTATGAAAAACTATATAAGTACATAATTGTGTAATTGACTTCATTTTAGTTAAATTACCTAAAGTCATATACCTTAAAAATCAAATAATATTTTTAATTGCAAGAAAATATTTTTTCTTAGAAACGACTTTTACATTTAGGGAATATTTAACATATCTTATTTTCAAAATTTATCAAAAATTGTTATGAAGCATTCGAAATGAAATATTACTGATGTATCTGTTAAAACTTAACTTTTCGTGCTTAAAAATTTCTTATAACTTTTAACATTCTTTTCGTTGCATAATTAAGCTTTTAAGTTTTATAATTAATATATATACTAAAATTAAGTTTGAACTATTTTAAGGCTTTGTTGAATCTACTGTTATTAAATCTTAGATATTTAAGTACTTGAGTTAAATAAAACAAAAATATATTTTTGATTCAATTATTGTCATCATAACCCTTTTACTCCAATTCGTTTGTGGCTTTCTAAAAAATGATTAAACGATGATAAATTAGTTTAAAAAGCCATTAACATGTCAATAAAATCAAACTTTTTAATGAGACCTTTCATTATAGCAAACTTCAATTGGCTTACATAACTGTTACATAATAAATTTTTTTTAATGAGACTGTTATTAAGATAGGAAAAAATTCTTTATCTAGGAGTAATAACAATAAAAGCTAGGATAAAGTTAGTTTAAGTTTCCTGTTTGTGGCAAGTTTTCAAGATTTGAGTCATACTGTTGTGAATAATGTTTACAACAGTCAGTCATTTCAAGATCCCTTTTTAATGCCCTATTTTAATTTTACAACTGCAGTATGTAACAGCATGTTAGTTGTTTAAACTTTTTGGTGCTTGATTTTGTTTCATAAGATTTAATCAAGTAGTTTAGATAACAAATTTATTGAACTTTTGCAACTTTGTTGTAAAATTAATCAGTTTGAAAGGTTTAAAAAAATGGATAGTTTTAAGTATTATCAAAGGATGGAAAAAGCACTAAACTTTCTATCATAAACTATTTATATATTTGTAAACTGTTTTAAATTGATCTAAATAGATCTTTGATCTAAATATCAAGCAATAGCTACATTTATGAAACTAAAATTGTAATTTAAAGTATTTATGAGCCACTTTTTTGATTCAAATGATTGTGGATTTCTATAATTTTTGTTAATCTATAAGTATAAAAAATGATTTGCAAAAATATCATAAATTTGTGAATCTGCTACTCAAAAAATTAAATAACTTCTTTTTAATTATTATTGCCTGAAGAGGTTCCATTTTTCTTTCGCACAATAGTTTAGATTTGTTTATTCGCACAATATTTATTTCTTCAGATAAATTTATGTTGCGACTTAATTCTAATTCCTTACTCATCAAAACAAAAAAAAATAATTATAAGAAATTTATTTTTCATTATCCTAATACAAAATATGTTTTTTTTGTTTAATCGTTTTGTAAAACTCATTTGACCTACGGTGTATTTCTACATATTTTTGTTGTTTATGCCACTGAAAATTTTCATTAAAATCAAGTTATTTTCTTCTTCTGGTATTTTTGTATGTGGATACCATGATTTTTTTTTATAAAAATATGTTCAAAAGTTGTTTTTCATTTTATTTACATGTAATCTAACAAAAATATTTATAATTGATTTTTATTCAATTGTCTCATAGACTACAGTCCATCTTCTAACTTAGTTTATGTAAGCTACGTGTGTTATGTCATTTCCTTTAAATTTCTCCCAACGCTCATTAAAACTAATTAAATATTGTGATAGGCAAAATCAGTACATATGACACGTACTATGATATAAATATCATCTTGTGTAATTACGTATATTTACCTACATAAATAAGGAGACAGCTTAGAACATTTATTATAATGAAAAATTTTTGTTCTAAAACTTGTTTTTCAATCCTCAAGGCTTCAAATGTTTTTCTTAATTCTTAGTTTTTTAGAAATTTTTTTTATCTGGAAAAGTGTTATTAAAATTCTTTAAAAGAAACGTATAAGTAATCTTATAACTAAAAGTTCGGATTAAGACAATCGGTTGCTAATCGTACCAACTGGATTGTATGGTACCCTGTCATCAACGAGTCTTAACGTATACCGCGATATATAACGCCACAAGTCGAGCGTAGAAAGTTTCCTCCCACTTATTGATAACAAATGCCACTGCAATAGTAAGTCGCAACAGTATATTTTGTAGTTACTAAATACTACCTTTTTATAACTTAGAGAAAAGCAAAGGCTTTGGTAATAACCCCAGACAGTGAACCTGTAATCCGTTGACTCGATGTCATTATCTTAGGTCACTAGGATGTGTCAGCGAGCGTTAGATCTAAAGAGTAGAGGTATTTCAGTTCACTTTGCTGCTAACTACAATTAAAGCCTATGTGCAGACAGTCAATTTCCTTCTATCTCAGTTTTCTATTTACGAAGCAAAAAAATTGTTTTATAATTTTATCCAGTTGGTAAATAAGTAATAATTTGTAATTATCAAAAATAACTTAATACTTTTTAGATTTTTTGCTAAGCTTTTATTTTGAGTTATTACATAAACTGTCTTTTTAATAATTATAATTATTTCATAATATCATTTTATTATAGCTTTTCATAAAAATAATTAGTACTTAGCTTCCAGAGGTAGCCACTAGTAAGTTTGTATTGTTCTTATACCTTATATTTTCACTTGTGTAAAAGCTGCTCATACATCTTTTGTCTTTTAATCAAAAATCTCAAAACTTTATTTTGAATTATAGAGAACTTAATAACATTTGTGAAAACACTCACATTTTAAATACAGACAATTTCTTTTTATAAAAACAATCTTATCTTCTAAATACTATTCTAATTTTAAAATGCAATCGTATTTTGCCAAAGTAAATTTCATCTCGTAATTTTAAAAAGAAAATAGAGAAAGAATATAATAAAAAAATGCTTTTTTTACTTTTGTGGTTTCTTGGACTTTTTTTAATTCTTCTTTTAGAACTAGTATAAAAAGGTCTTTTTCATTGGTTTGGTAAACATTACTTTAAGGTTTACTCATAGTTCGATTAGTATAGTTTGAAAGGCTTTTTTACGTTATTTTTAAATTTAAATGTTTATTTTAGATAGACAAATTTGTCAGGAAACTTTATTTATTATAGTGTAGGAAGATATCTTTATTTTTGTTTTATAATTTAGGTTATAAAATAAAATTTTGATTTTTTTTTTGTCATAAAATTACTTTGCATAGTCAATTAGTTGATGTTTAAAGTAAAAGATATTAAAAAATTAGATATTAGATAAATGAATATAGAGAAACATTTAACTTGAAGTCTACTTTTCTATAAAGATTGGTTTTTATACTGAATAGTTATTTTTATTATTATATATTCAATGATACTTAAATTATATTTGGTATATTTTAAACTTATAATTTTTACAAATATATATTTTAATTTCTTAGCTATATTAATTTTGTTGGACTTGAATGTAATATTTTGGTATAGTTTATTTATTATTATATTTTGTAAAAACATTTTTATTTTTTTGGTGATTTGTTAATATTTTTCTTTTTTTAATAAATAGCATAAACACTTATAATAAAAGATATCAAAAATATTGATTGCTTATTTTCTATTTTTCTAAACATTTTTAGGTTACCAAACTGTTATGAACTTGTTGACTTTTATGATTGTTCAATGAATATAATGCTTAAAATGAAAACAAATCATTTTTTCAAGTTTTTATTGGATTTAGGCTGCCTACTATTGCGTAAGTTTTTTTTTTTTATTTATTATGTTAAAAACTTATAATTAATCAGTTTAAACGATTTTTGTTTGAACAGTTTTTGATAACTTTCATGATTTTTATTAACTTTTTCAGTTGGTATACCAATGTGGGCTTTTAACGCTGATATAGTTCCCGTTGCTAGAATGGGGTACTTTTGTAGTGATAATGGTATCAGATATCCATACAAAAAAGGGCAGATACCTTCGTATGTACTTTTCTTGGAAGGTTTTATGACTTTTTTTGTGATTGTAAGTTTTTTATAATTTGTTTTTTTTACCTTCTACTTTATAAATAGGTTATGGTGCAGTTGAAGCACTTAGCAGCTGGAAAATCTACTTTAAAATTATATTTTTTTATTCACTTAAGCTTTTGTGTGTTTTATTAGAATTGATTTACATTTTGTATGACCTTTATATCCGAAAACTAAATTCTTTTGTTCTATTTTAAATTTATTACTTACATATGAGTTTTTTAGTAGATAAGAAGTATATTGGTGAAATTTGTTATATAATTAAATCACAGAAGCTTTAATGCTGATAACATGTGACTTAAATTGAAAATATTGATCTTTTTACAGTGCTGTGTGGTAGAGTGTTTAAAACTGTATAATAAATCAAACAATTCCTCGAAGTTCTACCAAATTTTCTTTGAAGTTTATCGAACGATTGGTAAGTTTATAAATGATATCTGAAAATTTACTCAATTATATTTTTAATTTAATTTGAGTATTTTACATAAAAAAATTAGAAAATATTCATTAAAATGTCAACATTTATATAAAAAGACTTTTTAATAAAACGTTTTCAAGAGATAAATAAACTCTGATTTATCTAAAGGTTACCTCGTTATTGGGGCGGCGGCAAATACATTTTTAACTGATATCGGAAAGCATACAGTAGGCAGACTACGACCTCATTTCTTGGATATTTGTAACTCTTCTGTTGTATGTAACGAAAATAATCAACACGCCTACATCACCGATTACACTTGTCTCAATACTGAACATCCTTTAGTCTCGAAAGCTAATTTTAAAGACATTTTGCTTGATTCTCGGTGAGATTTTTTGTATATTTTGCCCTCACCTTTTCTAAATTTTCTATTTTTTTAAACTTATTAAAATCATATTTCACAGAAAATCTTTTCCTTCGGGTCATTCATCATTTGCTTTATTCGTCTCATTTTACTTTGCGGTGAGATTTACATTATTTGATGACTTTAGACTGATGATGTGTTTGTTTTAGCTTTATCTTGAATATCGCTGTTCCAACTTTCGACGATTTCGTCTTTTACGTCATTTGTTTCAAATTGGCGCCTTGGTTTGGGCATTATGGACCTGCTCAACCAGAGTTATAGACTTTAAGCATCGCTTTTCTGATGTAGCCGCTGGGCTGGTTCTGGGAACTTTTGTGGCAGCATGCACTGTAAGTTTGTAATGTTTGTATTTCCAAACTATTTTGTTAATCAAACTCATTGTAACAGTTCTATTTTTACCGATCTTCTGCTGAAGCTGCAGAAAAACAACTAAAAAAGAAGAAATCCGAAACAACTTCAAACCGTTCTTCTTTAGTCGAAGTTAGAGTACAGACATGATATCAACCTCTTTTACTGATCTTTATCTTCATCTGATTAAATTAATTTTTCTCTGAACATATTTTGGACTTATCGTAACAGCTTCTCATCAAGCAATTCAAATCTTCAAGTTGTTGGCTATTTTTATGAAACACAATTATTCGAAATTTCTTTTAATTTAAGAAAGTCTTAAACTTTAAAAATTTTGCAAATGTTCTAAAATTACATTCTTTTTTTTTCTTTTAAAATTTACTAAAAGTTTTGAATTTCTACAATTTAAGCTCAATAAGCAAACATTTTTTCTATTGTTATATTAACTCCATTTCAAAATAAATATTTGTTTTTTAGGCCTGCTCTAAAATAAAGCAAACTTAAATTTGCTACTACTCAGCACATCTTTTGTTATTTTCAAATAATGCCTCTATTGCATTTTACTTAGTTGCGTTATTTTTCATATATTCGCTATTTAGTCGTTTTATTATTTCTGTATATTACAGCTTTTGCGACAGATGCTATCTCAATTTACTAAAAATAAAAACTTTAATGACCTTTTTGCTTGTATTGAATCAATCACTCAACTTGTTGAGATTAGTCAACAACAACTTTTTTCAAACAACCTCGTATAAAAGTTTATTATTTCCTTTAGAAGTATATCAAGTTTAGTATGAGAATTTATCAGAAAATTATTATTCAACATACAGACTCGTTGAGTTGAAACATTTATATTATATTTATTTTAACAGCTTATATTTTCAGAAAAACTTTTGCTCAGTTTGTTTAAACAATTTGAATAAATGTTTATCTTCTAAATATGTTTTGCTTATATGAGTTCGTTAAATAGTCACTGAAATCAAAACAAATAATGTGGTTCACTTGCTTCTGAAATTATTTTATTCCCACGCGTACTTCAGCAGAAATCTAATAAACTACAAATTTCAATATCGGTTGTGAAAACTCAATTTTCAACTTAAGCAAAATGGTAAAAGTCCAATCCACTAACACAACCAGAAATAAACAATTTTATTAAAAAATCAATTCAACTAATTTAGAATGCCAAATACTTTGCATAAGACCAAATAAGCTAATTATATTTCGATTAAAAAAGCAGTTTCTCTTAAATAATCGTTATTAGCACTACTTACAGGTTCAATTTAACTATCGTCTACCGACGCCAAATAATTTCCAACATTTTTAACTATTACTGCAATTGAACTGAACTTCGTTTATAAATTAATATGAAATGTAACTTTGAATTCTTCTAAAAGTTTATATTTTAATTAACAGATTACCTAATTTCAAACAATAAAAGAAACTAAAACATTTTCTTATACATTAAAGATTTTGTCAAGTTTTTAATTGCGTGACGAATCAATTTGAGAAAAACTTTTTCAAGCTAAATGGTGAATATTTAAAAGAACAATTATAAAGTGCAATTATTAACCAAAAGGTTCAGTCATGAATTGAAAAAACATTTCAATTTGTAACAAACTACAAACACTTCTCTAAAAGACTTTTAATTTCATCAGCAAATGCGATTACAACCTTCAAGTGAAATTTAGTATTTTGTTTAAAAACAAAATTATTTCATAAAATATTTCAAAAATGGTTCTTCCATGAGTTTATAGCGTATATTTTATAGAAGATATTTAAAGTTGAAAAGTTTCTGTCGTAAACAACTATAAATACCTTGGTTTTATTTGATTTATTCATTTAATTATTTATTAAATTTATTTATTTATTTGAAGTTATCGAAATATCTAATTAAGAAATAAAAAGCAAGTAACCACAAATTATGCAATAAAGAGAAACAAAGAAACTATCATAGACTCATATTCGATCTCTCTTCTCCTAAAATTTTGATTAAAAATATGTTGAAACAATTTCCGGAAGTGGTTATCATAATCCTTTTCTCTTCTTCATTTATTCGGTCTTTTAATGTTTTTGATTTAATTTGTTATTTGCAGCTATGCGTTAAACAAATAAATATAATAAATAGGAACTGTTATCATAGCAAACTTTATTCTTAGATGTTTTTAACTTATTTGTATTTTACAAGAAATGTATAATAAAATTCACCTAAGTCATAAACTTAAAAGTCTTAAAAACTAAATTACAATGAGCAAATAACTTGTTCTACAATTTGTTCAATTTCTTCCATTGCACCAAACCCGTCATCACCACATGCTAGTTTCTTACTAATAGGAGCAATTTCTGTATAGCCCCAGCTCTTCAATTTATCCATATTTTCCTTTGTCACTGGGTGACGCCACATGTAGGTGTTCATTGCTGGACACACTAACACTGGTCGCTCATTTAGCATCCATGCTCTTAAGACACATGTTAAAAGGTTGTCACAAATACCAGAAGCAATTTTTCCAAGCGTATTAGCATCTAATGGAGCAATGAGTAACAAATTCGCCCAATTTCTTAGTGAAATATGAATGATATCATCTCCAATCTTCTTCCAATTCATCCATTCATTTTCATCCATATAAACCTTCCAAAAAAAATTGATTAAATTTTCCTGTTCATAATTTTGCAAATTTAAATTAGAAGTTTTAAATTTTCTATCTAGTTCAAATATTTGTTGCGTAGTAATCAGGTAAGATGTAGATGCACTAAACACTATTAAATATTTTCTATCCTTGTATTGTTAGTTAAGCAATGTTTATAAAAGTTTACTAAAAATTTAAATCTTATAATTTATTAAAAGTAAACCAAGTACTCACAGGTACTTCAATCTGCTGCAAATTTATAAACTTTGCTGCTGTTGATGTTAAAATAACTTTTATATCAGCACCAGGGATTTTTTCGATTAGTTTTTGGATCAATAATGGAAGTTTTATAGAAGCAACACTACCTGTACAGCCAATTAAAATATTGACCATTTTCGAACTACGGACTTTTACAAAATCTTCAATAATATAACGATTTATTTATAAAGTTATTTTTATGGCAATTGATTGATGAATCGTTTTTAACCATTGGTAAAAGTATAATAAATTTATGTAAATATCTATTGAAACTACTACAATACCAACAATAATAGTATTTATTGGTTAATATGAAGTTTAATCAAATATCTATTCAGTTTTTATATTAAAATGCAAGAGAATAATGGAAAACTTTCTGATATATATTTCGAATCCAAATTTCATAAAAAATGTTTCAATTTACCAAATATATATTTATAATTGATAACAAACAATGAAAAGCAGAGTGTTAACAAAACAGCTCTAAATATTTATATATATGTATGATATATATTTTACAGAATTTTCAATTATAGAGAGAACATATTATTTTCAATTAAAAAATCTAGTTTGCAAAACTATAAAGGTCTTCAGCATAATTCAAACTGCAACTTTTAATTAATTCACATTAGGCAAATTAATTGAGTTTAATAAAATCTAATTTGTGAGAATGTGTGTTAGCGAGAGGTGCTCTCGTTAGGCACCCTCCTTCACATTTATTGTAATAAATAAATAACAAATAAAAAACTTATTTGCAGGGTATTCCCCTTTAGTAGGCAGCCTTGTGTGAATTTAAAGATATAAAGCAATTTCCGTAATTGTAAAGGTACTCTTATAAAAAACCTGCTTGCATTTAACTATTATAAAAATAATGAATTATCACTTTTTTTAGAACTATATAAGCTCAAGCCAACTAATCTTTGTAAAAATCTAAAAATAAAATTTAGTAATACTTGTACCGGTATAATTATCTCTTTTCTTCTTACTCTGATTCAAAAGTTATAATTTATAAAAATGATTTAAGTTTACTAATTTTAAGTTTAAAAAGTATTTTGTTAGAGAAATTCCAATAACGGACATCTTTTTATTGATACATTTCATATTTGCAAAAGTGACGAGACAGACAAGTCGATTTATTTTGTAACCTTCGTAACCTTCTGACCCAAAAAATGAACAATATATATATAAAAGAAGAAACTTAAGGTTAACACTTGTATTTGTTTTGTAATGACCTTAAACTACTTAATAGCGCAGATAATCTGATTAATTTGTTTAAACGATAAACAAGACAGTCAAATAAAAATAATGATTACAACTGAAATTGATATCTACTAGAGAAAGTTTAACATAAAAAAGCTGGTAGTCAAGTAATTTATGAAATAAAATAATAAATAGAATATCAATTTTAAAAGTATTGCTTTGAAATTTAAAGCAGTTTTCTTAAAAAATAGTAATTTAGATTTACCAGTTGTCTTTGTTTTATATTTTACAGTTGTTTGTACATCTTAAAAAATTACAAGAAAAATACAAACTTGGAAAGTTTTTGATAAAGTTGATAAAATATCTTTAAATTATCAACCAATCACAATTAGTTCAATAATGGTTTTAATTCAACTGCATAGAGTAAGAATCTACTTTGACCAAAAAGAGTCATGCTGGATATACTTTAAGTAATGATGTTAAAAGCAAAACCACAATGAGATGCAAAGAAACTAATCAACCAAGACACATCAAAGTGCAGGGTTTCTTGCTTTGATTTATTGCTAGGAGCACCAATTTACAGTTTTCTAGCCACAAAATACTGCTAATTTTTAGGCATCAAATAAAAAAGGTAATCTACGGTGGAGCAACATCCTATGTACATAATTAAGTAAATCTTCAAAGTGTCTATCTTCTTCACACAATTTAATTATCTAAACCTTCATCAACTGTATTATTATTATAGAAACAAATTTAAAGCAAATTTATTAAATGTCCTCTTTAGGAATAAAAAACAACTATTAACGATATAAAGTTTAATTTTCCTTAAAAAATGTTTTTTGATAAAAAAATTAGAGATTTTTGATGACGGTTCCAGCATTAAGAGTAAAAACAAGCAGAAGAAATGAATCTTTTATAGTTGTCTCAAAAAACCTTTAGCAATATCAATGATAGGTTCTAATACAACTTCAATCAAAATAAAATATAGAAGATAAAGAAAGGTGTTCAAAATAATCAATCAAGTTAATGTAAAAACTTTCTATTATTTTATTCAAAGTCACTTATAGAGAAGCTATTCGACCAATTTTAAGAATTTGTTTTTTTATGGTTTTAATTAAAAGGCTAACCCTCATATAAGCTGTGGTCTGTACACCTCAATAATTAGGAAATTATTCAGTTTCTATTCATGAAAGTGTTAAAAAGTGAACAAAACGTTAAACCATTAGTACAGGGCGATAGGATTTAGTTTTCAAATCTTCATTTGTTTGTGCATAACCTGTTCCCCCTCTATGAATCGGTATAATATCTCTTCCAGTCATCTGTTGCCCCGTCAACGGATGAAGCATCTTATCAATCCCTTTAGAATCTTTAACTAAATCTTTCTTGATGATCTTTTCAACGCAATCTGAAGTAACTACATCTCCTGTTTGTCGAAGAACAACACAAGGTATTGAATTGCCAAGTGTATCATGAGTAACCGCACACTGCCATCTAGCCTGGATATAAACCAAGTATTTAGATGAAAGCAGATATAATTTGATGATCTCACTTGTTTTGATATCATTGAAGTTTTCTTATCTCCATCTGATATCGGAGTAAATTTAACAGAAATAAGATCTTTAAATTTCAGAGGTTTACCAGTCATTGGGCATAATACCTAAAAATATCACAATTAATTATTCATCAGGATATAAGGTTTACATAATATATCTTATTTGTTTCAATTTCAAATTGGCTTAAATTAAAAAGAACTTATTTAGTTTCATAACAATTAATTTTAAGAATTAGGGGTTTGCTTAGAGGTGAGAAAAGTGTTAAATTTAGATATGAGGTGAGGTCATTGTTTCATACCACGAGAAGAAAACTGTGAACTATTTCAATGAACCAAAAACAAAATGTCAATATTGTTTTGTTTAAAGAACCTAGCCTTGCTAGATGCAATATCAAATAAGATAGAATTACTTTATCATTTGGCTTTTTGATCTTGCTCTTATCTGCAGCTGGAGTCAATGACGGAATCCAAAAGCTTGGAAGAGTTTTAGGATTGCTACGAAGCTGAAAAGTTGGATCAATTGTTTCTGAAAAAGTATTTAAAAAATGTTGATAATAATGATCAGTGAAAACCACTGAACCGTGAAATAAGTTACTTTTTTGTCTTGATTGAAAAGGAGCATCATTACTTGAAATTGATCTCTCATCCTCAACAAACTTTTGTATTTTTGATTCAGTTTCTGCTTTTGCTAGTTCCTTCAACTCAGCAGCATCTCTCTTTTTCTGTTTTTCATATTTCTTCATTTGTCTAGCGATTGTTCTATACACAATAAAATCGTTAAAAGTTTTAAAGATCGACAACAAAAAACCAAGTCAACAGGTGATTGGTCAGTTTGAAGAGCCCAGAACATACACATTATGTTTATTTATTTTAAAAATCAACATTTCTGATCAAGTTAAAGTACTTTGCCAATTGTTGGTTAAAAAATAAAATATGTTTTGTATCTCATATATTTATTTATTTATTTATTTATATATATAAATGCGAAGGAGGGTGCCTAAAGAGAGCACATCTCACTAACACACATTCTCAGGAGTTTTTTATGGTTTTTCTCAGGAGTTTTATATGTCTCTACCTGGGGTCGAACCCGGTACTTCCTAGCTAGAAGGTAGGACTATAGATTTCTTAGTAAAGTTTTTAAAAGGATTCATTATTCTATAAACTTAATTTGAGTCAATGAAACTAGCAGTAAGTAGATAGATTAAAAAACAACTTTAAATAGCAGGTTAGTTTAACAGAAAACAAGTTAATAACAATTTAATTTAACAAACTTATAACAAATACTTTATGACAAAAAACTTAAATATTATTAGAAAATTATATTTATTGGAAAATAAAATATAATACTTTTTTTGAGTGATGATATATTCTAAAATAGCTTCTTTGTCAAACAAGTACCCATCAGGTGATATCATAGGATTCTTACATGGTTGTAAAGTCAAACAACAAGCATCAAACTCCTATTTTAAATATTTAAAAGTAGTTTAGAAATTATAAAACAAAATTATATAATTAGAGAAACAAAATATAATATAATTTTTTTATCTAAAACATTCTAATTTCATTATATTTCTAAGTAATACATTTAAAGCAATCTACAAATATAGATTTTATTACTGATTAAAATTATTTTAACAGTTTTTAATGAAAGTACAAATTACATAATTTTATAAAATCTTTAATGATAAATCCTTATTACCTTAACAGAATCTTTGCCCAGCCTCTCAGCTTGTGTCCCATACTCAGATTGTTGAGCATCTTTTTGTTTTTCATGATAAGAATAAACTGAGCTTGCAGTTGCATTTTTTCCATGTCTAGTCATTTTGGCAGTAAAATATAAACAATCCCTGAAAAAAAAAAAAACTAAATTTTATTAAAATGAAGATTTAATTGGGTTGTAACTTTAAAAAAAGAACTTTTTATATCTAACATAATAAAAGTAATCCTAGTAATTAAAGAAATAAAACAAATCTTGTATTATTATAATTTATAAAAAATAATCATTAGTCATAACTTTGTAATTAAAAAAATTTAAAAACACAAATTAAATTTAAATTTTCTATTAAATATTAATCCAAAATGATACATGAAATATTGAAATATAAAAAAAAAACATTTCTGAGAAAATAAATATTTTTTAAATGAAAATAATAATTAAATATAGTTATTAATTATTTGTCGTTAATACTAGCAACATTATTTTATAAGATATTTATCTAAATAGTAATGATAATTATAAATCAAAACCTTCCAATTTAATATAGAAAATATCAATGAAAATTAAATAAAGAAGAAGCAATTTGATAATAACATTTATAATAGGAGTCGTAAGAATTATTACTGCTAGGGCGAAATTGTTTATTCAAAAACAATTATTTTAAATTGTAAATGTGGTTAAAATGTTAAACCAATAGTTAAAGTTAATTAATAGATTAATATTGAAATATGGAAGAAGAAAGATGTTAAAAAAAAATTTATATCGAGTTTAGAATTAAAAAATATATACATCACAAAATATACAAAAAGTCGATAGTTTTATAAGTTAATACTGTCTATTAACTGCTGCTGCAATATATAAAAAGCCATATGCAGCGAGAGATTGTAAAAATATAATATAGATTATTGATTTGAAGTGAAGATCTCCCATTATCAACGAATGAAGAAAAAATTCAAATTAAACAAATAATTTATTCTGTATAATAATCACATTATCGACAAAAGGGTCTTTTTGTTCAATTAAAATATTTATCCAATCCAAGCAGCAGTAAATAAGAAGAAAACATATAAATTAAAAGCTATATACGAACCATGCAAGGACAAATTAAATAAAAAAGCTTTTATTTGATGCTTGAAAAGTGGTGACAGAAAATTAAAGAGCTGGTTCTTACAAATTAACCATAGCACATATTTTTTTAAACCAAAACTGAAAATAAAAAACTATCCACTTAAAAAAAAATAATACGTAGTTTTCTTTGCAGTGATATGAAACACTACCAGTTTCCTCACTTAGTTTTTCTTTCTTGGCACATCAAACAAATTTTGTTGCCTAAATAAAAGTGAAACAGTTTAGCGGATGCTCACAGGGAGGACTGATAAATTCCTATAAAAATCACTCTTTTGAGATATAAGAAAACTCATATTTTCAACAAGCTGTTGTAAAAGCTTTGCTGTAGGAATTCATTTGTTCGGTTTACTGCAAACCATCAGCAGACAATCAACCTGTCTCTTGCTGTTCAACATGGTACCTAACAAGTTTACCATCCATCTACTAACTTAAGCTTTCGATCTATCCTCGTGTGTTTAGATAAAAATCAGGTTATGTTGGGCTATGCTGGATTTATTATACTTAAAGATTTATGTATATATTTATTTTAACATTTTAGTTATTAATAATTTAAGATAAAACATATTTATTACAATAAATGCTAACCATGGTGCCTCTCACTAACTCACATTCTCACAAATAATATAATTTTATTGCATCAGAAATTTTTACTAGAAACTGAATAAGTACTTAATAATGACATTTTAATAGTGATATAATTTCAAATGAATAGTTTAATTCAATAGTTTAAATTACTTGGCAAGTTAGCAAATATTGTCAAAAAATAAACATCTTAGGTTCAAAATATTCGATATGAGTATTTAAACAGTCTATCAAAAAATCGACGATTTAATGAATAGTTTGTTCTGTTGTTTCTTCACTATTATCGTGAAAAATGCTATTCTTTATGTGTAATGATAATAGATCAAAATAAGAAAGCTTACTCAACTATAAAAGGCAGCTAATAACAATGGTAAGCAACGATGAACAATTCAACTATCAGCATACTAAAAGTACTATCAACACGCAATGCACCATTACGACACTTGGATTTACATTTACAAATGCGATAAAATAATCTACTGTAATACTGTTCAACTATACCACAATATGATAATGAAAACAATTATTTGAAAATTTTTACTTAGTTTTGTTTAACTATGTACTCAAATAATACTAAATATTGAGACATAAATAATGTAGCTTAAGAAGTAATAAGTTTATAATTCCATTGTTGTCACTACTTTCATGCTAGTATTTGGTCCTAAATACGAAAACAGCATTAATTAATATCAGTTAGGAACTTTAAAAATTATTTTGTTCTGTGTAAAATGAATTACTAAAAAATATTCAGTTAAATTTTTCTTAGTAAATTAAAAAAAAATTATAAAGTTTGAAACAAATACTATAAAAATAAAATAATTTTAGCAAGTTAATTTTTGATGATATTTAAGTATTAGGACCAAAAAAACTAAGTATTCGAACAAAAATCAGATTTCTTTTGTTTTCTACTATTTTTAAAATAAACTCAAATGAGAAAATCCTAAAGCTTTTCAGTTTTAATCATTCATAGTATTGTATTTTTTGCTCAGCTAAATTTTGAAAACATAAGTTTCCGTAATGAAATATGATTTTCTTATTAAATATTTTACATTCTTTGTTATCTTTTTAATCACAAATATAAAAGTCTAAACAAATCTTCATATTTTTTATAGGTATTTTCTTGCCACCGTAGTGTGTATTAGATAACCAACAGATCTTTATACCCTGATAATAACTATTTTTTAGTTAAGTTTTTGCTTGTTTTATTCTTCAGTGAAGTGTGGTTTTCAACAGTCAATTTATAAGATGCATTTTAGCTTTATCGACATATTTGCACCTTGATGTGCTCCATAGCATCTATGAAAACATTTTATGACTTTTTTAAATGCTTCAATTATTCATGATTTTAAGTTTTATAGCATATTTATAAAGTATGTTGATTTTCGTTTTTTTTAAACATTGTTTTCTGTAGATAGTTTTAAATTTTTTATCAGCAAGAAAACTGCTTACATACTCTTTTCATAATTTAAGTGGAAAAATTACAACGTTTAAAAAATTGTTAGTTTTTCATACTTTTAGCATTTATTATGTTTACTTTGTGAATTACTTAATTTTCACTTTAAAAAGGGTTTAAAACCACTCAAATTAATTCAAAATGAGTAATTTTAAATTAATTTCTATATTTTCATCATCTAATTTTAGAATTTAGTGTCAACTCTCAATATATTTTAAAAGATAAAAGATTAAAAACAAATACATAAACTGTTTTTTCGATTTTGCTACAATAACTTACAACCATTTTAGGGTTTATAGGTAGAATTCGTTAGTGTTATCGTAATCTTTTTCTTTGAGTGGTATGTATTCTCTTTTAAACTTTTTTTACTGGAAACCAGTTTTCTAGTCGTAAACCTTCAAAATTAATTGTAATTGAATCTCCAAATATGATTTATCAAACATCTATAAAAACTTTTAACGTAGCTTTTAATTACAATAATATTTGATTTCCAACGAAATTTACATTTTTATGGAAATCTATAATTCTGAGTGAATATTTTGACGTGATGTGATTTCAAAAAATATTGAAATTTTAACGCTTAGATAAATATCATTTCAAGTAAATTTTAATCAAAGGTAAAATACTAAAAATCATTTTGTTGCTTCAAAGTCATGAATTCAAATAAATTTCCAAAAAAAAATTTTTAATAGGTTTATTTTACAATTTTCAAATATCATTTGAAATTGATTATATTTTTACTTTATATATATTTTTTAATATTTTAATATCTGTTTGAACTTAATGGTGGCAAATTATTTTTTTTATTTAATTTATTATTTATATAATCGATTTTTTAGATTTTTTCAAAATTGAGTTTCAACCTTTTCAAAAAGTAAGAATTATTCAAGTTTTGTACTTTTGATGTATATTGTTTAATAAATCTTGTAATTACTCTTTTTATAATGGTTTTTTATATCTATTTTTTATAGAAATGATAAAAGTTTTCAGAAATTAGTTACATATTTTTAGTGTTTACAATAATTATTTATTAAAATATGTTGTTAAATGTTTTGTTCAAACTCATGGAAATTTTGTTATTTGTTTTTGCAATATTTTAATATCGTCAAAATTTCACAATATTAAATGTTTTATTATTTTGTTATTTAAAAAACGCCAGTTAAATAATATTTTGCTATTGCTAAACTAAGTTTAGTTTCAATATTTCTCTTAATTAAATGATTCTTATTTATATTTTAGTGCTATTTTGAATTATATAGTGAAATATTATTTTTAAAACCAACTAAAATTATGTTTAAATTTACTGAAAGTTGTTTTTCTTTTACAACTTTATGCACAAAAATAATTTATAATGTAATTGCTTTGTATGTTTTTTATTGTTTTAAAAATGTTTTAAATCAATTTAAAAATTGTTTTGGTTGTGGTGATAAAATTTTTCTGTGATTTATATAGATATAAACTTTTTGTATTTTGTTTAATTTAAATTTTTTTAAAATAGTTATAATGTAGTATTTATTTATTGTAACAAAATATATACCTTATTAGGCTAAAGGAAATTTAAATTTAAAGAAACTTTATTATTATAATTTATAAATAAATAAATAAATATTTAACAAGTTTATATTTGGTTTGGTTCTAAGAATTTATAAATTCTTAAAATAGTTTCATACTTGGCAGCATTTTTAACTCTTTGATTCAGAGAGTTGTTTATAAATTTTATTTTTGACAATTTTTAAACATGCGTTGTGAAGTTGATAAATTAATAATATAATAACAGTTTGTTTTATGAAAGTTATTTAGTTTTAGTTAGCTTCTTTAGACTTTGATTTAAATAACCTTATTTTCAGCAGTAATTTAGTTTTAATATTATTGTTATAATTCTCAATTAAAATACTAAACTTTTATTCACTTTTTAAAGAATTATTTGTCTATAATTTCTTTTATTAATAAACTTACTATAATTTTTAATGTCAATAAAGACTATAGATATATTGGCAGCCTCTAAACAGGCTTCCAGTTGGAAGTTTGAAAACTTGAAAAAGACACAAACAACAAATTTACAAATCTTTGGCGGAAACTGTAATCCTGCTATCATTATACCATTTGGTGATGAATCTATTCATATAGTAACTGGTCATGATTCAGATCTTGATAGTTTAATTCAGGAATATGATCCAGGTATGGTAAAGATTGTTTTATCAGATGATGAAGCCGACAAGTTAAGTTTGGAAACTACTGAATTTCAACCTGCAATGCTGAAATCTATAGTACAACTTGTGATTTTATTCATGAAATCTGAACAAGCACAACCAGGCCAAACTTACTGGTTATATAAAGATAAGGATTGCGCAAGAGTCTACAACCTGTCTTCTCTCTACCCGTTACATATGGATTGTGAAAAAGAATCTAGTAAGAATTCCTACATCATTCCCGTTGCTTCTCTTTTCTACCACCTCGCCATCAAAGTGGAAAACAAACGAATTTTATCAGATTCGAAGAACCGTTATAGACACATACATCTCATTAACACTTGTGTAAGTTTATTAAAAACAGACAGACAGACTTATTTAGCACCAGATCTTTTAACTGATGCTCTCTATCTGTTTTCAATGTGGTGTCTGATTGAAGGGAGTCTTATCACTCACTCTGGGATCAACTTCTCTTCTGATTCTTACAGCAGTGGTGGAATGAATGAACAATCGAAAATTAAGAATTTATCTGATATGGTCAACGATATTCCTCTTGGAAAAGTCTTTAAGTCATACATAAAAAATTGTGAAAATGAAATGAACACGATTGTAAAGAGTCCAGCAGCACCTTCGTTTGCTCACATACCATTAGCTCTTGATATCGCTTTTAGAGGGCTCGAAGTGTCTTATAATCAGTTCAAGAAGTCATCAGTCGACAAATTCCACCTTTATGTCTGTAAACATCCGGTAGTTTTAAAATTAATCAACTACACAAAGATGGTTTGTACAGCTCTTGCACAACAACATCTCCAATCAAATGAGCTAGCTTATGCACTTACCTATGTCAGTTTAGGATTACATAATCAAGAGCTACTCGAGTTGTTAAGTGATAAACCAACTTCGCCTTTGGCATCAACTAACAGCAGCATCAACCAAAACAACGGTGTCAGCAACGCAATGGCTCTAAAACTAGGTCTTCATAACAATGATCTCTTTTTTTGTATCCTTATTCTAGTAGCTGGTGAAATCCATTATTCACTTGCAAAGAAATTACTTCGGGATCAAAGTACTTTACAGAAATTTTACGCTCATTTCGACAAATCGTTAAATGCTAACGACCGATATTTTAGCATCATCAAATCCATTCATCCCGTTGGTGGTGAGAAATATGATTGGGCAACCACAGTGCTTGGAAGTAGGAAGCAGCTGTTTGCATGCAGCGGTCAATGTTTTACTGTTGTAGCTGCTCAAAACGAGTGGAAGTGTTGTGGTAATAACCGCAATAAAAATCTCCTTGTGAAAAATATCGGATGTAATGGGACTTCAAATGATAAAGAGGATTGTAAAGATTATGTGTCTTGTTCTGGCAAGAACGGAAATCGAAAGAAGATGATCAGCAGCAGTGGAAGCTCATCAGGTTCCTATAAATTATCCAGTTGTGATTTTACTCTTCAACCGAACAAAACAGATTTCATTGTTGATGTTCTTGATCCATTTATTTTCATAACTTCAGAGAATGATCTCACAAACCCTCTTGACAGTGAAGAAGATTTCAAAAAAGCCTATGCTACCTTAGAAAAGGCCTTGGCAACTTATCAGACGTTACAAAACGCCTCTAAAGAGATGCTGGTGTACGCCAAGCTGGCGTTGGTTACACGCATCAATGCAGTTTGGTTAAAGGGACAGAATACTCGGTTGTTGTTTAAGCGCGAACAAGAACTACTGCAGAAAGCTGTTGAGTACTTCAATTGTGCCCTAGTAGTCCTTCAAATGTTGACCGTCAAGACAGGGGACAAGGGCAAGAAAGAGGTGGTTGTGACCGACATTGATGTCCATAATCGAGATGCAATCAATTGGAACCTGGGCGACACTTATTATCAACTTGCGAATCGTTTATTGAACAATTTACAAGAAATGCATACTACAAAGGAAATGGAATCTCAAATGTTCGACTATCTCACTAAATCTATCGAAATTTGGGGTTATTTCACCGAAAACCTCAGTGAAACGTCAAACAACCTCAAAATGGCAAGAAATCGGATCGCTGAAAGTCATCACATGTTGGCATGCCAACATAATCAAGCTTTTCTCGAGAAAGGAGGCGGTTTGAAGCTGATCAATTTCCGAATGGCAATTCAACACTACCAAAAAGCCGCTAAATATTTTTCATTGGCTGTCATGCCAACAGCGGAGTTCTTCTCGCGTGTTGGAATCCTCAATCTGCTTGCTAGCCAATTTGCACCAGCCATGTTGAGTGGACCAGCAAAGATAAAACTCCTCGATGACTGCTTCGGTGATGTGTACGCTTGCTCCCCTTGTCTCGAGGAAATTGTGAAGAATCTAGAAAGAGTGTCTCGCTCCCCAGAAGCAGAGATCCAAAGTGATGAAAATCTGTTGTATTCTCCAACTTTTTGTCAGAATCTTCACTCTTGGTTCAGCATCTTTTCATACATCATCACAACGATCTTCAAACATAGTGTTCAAAGTGGAGTGTCTTCTACTATCAGTAACTCTACCAGGATGCTTTTCAAAGAAGCTTATGATCATGTACTTCGTATTCTTCAAGATGCTGATCTTTTAGGAATTCAAGGAGGTAGAGCTCTCTCAACTGAGATCAGCACGGAGTTATTATTGAAGAAAGCTCACGCGTTAGTCCGCGCTATCGAGCAAACACCTCAGTATGGTCCTGGTAGTACAGATACTCGCTAGAAGTCATGACGTCATTAACCTACCACTTGATTTATCTAACTAAACAAGTTCATCTGCAGTACAAAGCAACTTAGACAGTTTATACAAGTGTTAAAACAAAGTTAAAATCTTTTGACATAAACTCGTGCCGCTGCTATCAACTCACTAATTGTGTTTGTTTTTTCTATGTTCATATTCTGTCAATTCCACCAACATTATTCAAAGTTTTATACCGATCGCTAGTTGATACTTTGAATGATTCTTCTAAACAGCGGTTTAGATGATTCAATTTTACTGTTTTTAGTGTTATAAACTCTCTTAGTAATCCAAATATTAAGTGAAACTGTTTTATCCTTTCTTATTAACAATATCGCTATTTTTTTCTTATCAATCTCCTAAGAAAGTATTTGATTTGATAACAAGTGCCTCCTAAAATTCCTCCGCCAGAAGATGCACTGCTCCATTATCCTCCTGAAGTGTTGTATTGAACAGTAAACAGTACTCTGATTTTCACAAATCATGTTAATTAAATGAATTGTTGCTTGTAATATTTGACTTATATAAACACCACAGGCAAATTTCAATTAAATTTTAGGCTTTTTATTTAAAATGTTTATTTTCATTGAGAACTAGTTGAGAAGAGATTGGATTACTTTGAAAGCTACAAAGATTTCTACTTAATAAAATTCAATTGTGGTAGCCAGGGAGATTACAAAATAAGGGTCTTTGAGAAGATTATTCGTTAGACGAAGTGACAATGAATAGATTTTCATTTAAACTTATCAAGTTCTTGAATTTAAACCTTCCCTAAATACTTTTTTAAGATGTCGTCTACGACATTACAACTAGATTTATGTTTTTAGCTTTTCTTGTTCATGATATACATGTACATACCAAACTTACGCCATAAAGATATTTAAAACGCTAGATTTAATACACGCGAACAGTTACTACTAGCTCCTTGATGCACCTTTTGCCATAAGAGTCTAAAGACTAACTAGGAAAACTTTGAACGTCCTTGCTCTTAATCTTAAAAGAAATGCGTTTTTGCTAACATCAAATAACTCAAGTAAAAGAGACAGATTATTTGTTAAAAAAGTTATATTTAGATATTTAGGGCGTATACACTTCTAGTTTTAATTGTGATTTTTATAAAATAAGAATATATTAGAAGTTTTATCAACCCACGTTTCAACTTCGATACTAGTACAGCTCAAAACTAACCCTAAAATGTTTAAGGTCAAGGTAGTAAACAAATTGTTAATTTCATCAATATTAATCTGATTTTAAACGTTTTAAAACTTTAATTATAATTTTAATTAAAATATAAATGTTCAAATTATTACCTAAACTCAAAATTTAATCAGATGTCAATGAAAGTCATTTTGTTGTAGCAACAAATGTTTTGTTTCTATCAACAAAAGTATTTTGTCGAAAACTGAAAGCTGTCAGTACAACAGGCGAAGAAAAAAGACTTCAAAGTAATAAACAATCAGAAAACAACAAAGAAAACACTTTTGACTTAAATTGTTCTTCTAAAAGCTTTTATCGAATAATCTTCATATTAAGCTAACTTTTGATCTTTCTGATCATGACGTCATCTCAATCTTTTTTTCTTTTTGTTTTTCTCCTGAAGTTTTTGGCTTCGACGATTTCGAGTCTTCTTTGCTTCTTCGCGGCTTCTATTGTTCTTCTTGTCTCGACTTCGACTATCCGTGGCTTTTTTTCTTTTCGAATGTTGACTATTAATTTGATTTCTTCGTGATTTCACATAAGCAGTGGGTTCATGACGTGATGAAGGACGTTGGAGATCAGATGAAACACTTTTATTCTGCTCACTGGACTTTCTATCTCTTCTTCTTCGCGAAAGTTTCATTTCTTCTTCTCGTCTCTTTTCTTTACTTCTTTTCTTCTTTTTAAGATCTGGCTTTGACCGCACCTCTCTGGTCTCTACACAAATTCAACAAATTATTAAACTTCAGAAATAAGATACAAGTACCATTGAATTAGATCTTTTATTTTTATCAAATTATCAGCTTTCAACAACTTTTCATTTACAGCAAATTTGTTCTTAACTGAAATTAAAAAAGTTTGTTTAATTGACTTGCTGAATAATTTTTTTTTAATAAAATATGTCTTTCTCTACAAACATTATAGTATTACATTTCCTTAGAGTAACTGAAAAGATCGATCGTAATCTTTAGATTTTTGCTATGAAATATAATAGCTCTTGTACAATTTCAGGATGAAACTCAGAGAAGATATCGAGTTGCCTTTGGTGGATTTAATCTGATATCAGAGGTTTACGAAACCGAATAAAAAATTTGAATACAAGTTTGCATTACCATTTTTCATTTTTTGAGTTTCAACTAAAACCTCGTTATTCTCCGTATAAAAAATAGGATTTGGCAGCTGAAGTTTCTGATGATAAAGATTATTTTAGGATTATTTTGGATTTAAATGTCCAAGTAAAAAATACCTCAGCATTACGTACGGTTTTCACATTTTCTTTAATTTTATTTTCATATCCATCTTCAGATGGCTCCTAAATGCATTTTTACAAACAGTAAAAGATTATCACAAGAAAAGTTACATTCAAACTGATTAAAATTTCATAAAATTTTTGAAATTAATCTAAAATTAAATAACTTGAATAATAAAAGATAAAACATTAGCTTTAAGCGATGATTTAACATTAGCAAACTACCTGCTGCTTGTCGAGTTTATTCTCTTTCTTCTTCTTTCTTTTAAAATAATACCTGATTTACGAGTTAATTGCAAAGATTAATAAAAAATGTAACTCATTTCACCTTCTTATGATGAGTATTAAAATAAAAATAACTGCAACTCCGCAGATGATGAAGATTACTAGGTTACCAGGTTTTGTATGCTTTGATTCTGGGGGTACATCTTTGTCTTGAAGAAAATGAGTTTAACGATAATCACAGATATCTGTAGCATTTATCTTACCTTCATGATCATCAGGAGTAGTAGGTTTTTTGTTGATACTGTAACACATAAAGTTTTTAAATTCCAGTAAACTTTGAAACAATGCAAGCTACTTTTAATATATATAAAATAGAAGATCTTTTTTGAAATCGGTCATATTTTTGGCAGAATTTAAAAATTCAAAACTAATTGTGTTTCATTTGAAAAAGACACGCTTAAAGTTAGAAGAAAATCTAATAAGAAGATGTCAACTTGATGAAACGTATTAAAGATATCTAAGAAGGTTTAGTTACCAGGATAAGTGCTATTCGCAATAAAAATAGTTTAGTTAGTCATAGCTCACAAAAATTCAAAATATTTGAAACATCGTTTATCATTATTAAAATTCTCTATAAAAGTATTGTTAGTTCAAACTCAAAGTATAGATAAAACGTTATTTTAAATTTTGTAGTTTCTTGTAAAACAGCTTAAATATTGTTCATAAATTAGTTGAAATGTTCATAAGACTTCTAATTCTCTTGTAAACATTAATTGATTAATTGAATAAGCCTTCAGTACTTAAAACCTTCATGTTAAAATTTGATACAAGAGGTTGTATAAGTTTGGTATTAAATTTCTTAATCTATTATAATAAAATTACTTAATTTTTCAGTCTCATGTAAGGTACACTTTTAATAAATAAGAAAAACAAAATTAGAGTCATTAGTGAAGTTTAGTAAATTGTTCAGATTTTACTTTTCTAAAAGGCCTTTTTCCATGACAAGAGCTTTTGACAGCTGCCTGAAATGTAACAACTAGCTGGTCAAGTATTCAGGATGATACAACTTACTTAAAGCCGGAAATCGCTGCTGTAATTGCGCGATAATTGATAACAAAAGGGTCTTTCTTTGATCTTAAAAGATGGGGGAGTTGATATTCGCCTTGTACATCGATTCTTACGCGATTTCCTAAAAAAATCATATTTTTTACATTTTTTCAAAGTTTTTCGTGAAATTAATATCAGAGATAAATAATGAGAATATAAGCGGAAGTAAATTGCTTGTAAACAAACCGATTGAGATGTAATCTGTTGTTTGTGAGGGTTTACAAAATCTTCCTTGATTTTTACCTTGATCGATTATCTATAAGTTAAGATATTAATAAGTTTTCGATTAACTTGCATAAAGCAAAAAAAAATAAAAGAAGAAGAAATAAAAGCAAGTTGTATTTTACTTACACAAGTAATATAAATAATTTAAAAAATTCAAATGAGAAACTTTAAACAATGAGTAACTAATTTTTACAGAACTTGTTTAAAATTTAATAAGTGAGTAATGAAACGGCAAAATGAACAGCAAGTTCATTATAGTATTATTCTTAAAAAAGATTAAAACTTGCCTTGGGCTTAAGAAATTTATTTCACTTCTTTATTACTTATCAATAAGCAAGCTTTTTTCAGGCAGAAAAAAATTTAAGTTAAAGAATTATTGTCAAACTACGAAAGCAATTGAATAGATGGTTTGTATTTGGTTTAGTGTCATGTGGTTAGTTGAATTTTATAAAATGAAATACTTGTAAAAAATCACGACCACAATTAGAGTTTTGACTGGCTCCTTTCAAAAATATTTTAGGAATTGAAATTGCTATTTTCATGTTAACAGCAACTTCTATACTAGAGAATATAACTTGTTTGAAACTTTTAAAAACTAATTTTGGGTGAAGCAGCAAGAACTTACTTCCAAGTACATTGAAATTGTTGTAACTGGGTTCTTGAAAAAGATTTAAAGTTTATATTTTTCCAGTGGTTTGTAGCTTTTATATTTTTTACGCATTTCCCTGAAAATAATCTTTTATAATTCTAACTGTTTTATACTTTTTATAACAAGCGATTTTAGAAGTTACATCTTATTTTATTTACTGAAATCTAGCAAAGTTTACAAACTGGCTTAACATACTTTTAAAGGTCGATACATAAAAAAGTTTCTTGAAAAAAAATGTTTTTGATAAAAACATATCCAGTTAAGAAAGAATTCAAAAAGTTTTGAAAACACTTCAGTTATTTTCTGATAAGATTTACTTTTATACTTTACAAAACTCAAATTGAATGAAAATAATTAAACTCACAGCCGGGATAAGGAACCTGGTTTTGATTCGTTGAGTCGTTATCAGAGACTGAATCTGTAAAATATAAAATAAATTTGGATGTTTTTCTAGACTTCTTATAATGATTTTCAGATCTATAAAATTCTTATCTAAAAAAAGCGAAAAATATTTACCGCTTGTTTTTCTGACAATTGATATCCTATTACTATCCACTAAGAAAAATAAACAACATACAGAAACTATTTTTGTTAATTTTTGTTCTCGAAAATTCATATATTTTCAAACTGCTTACTTTAAAAAGAATAGTTCTGAAAGTTTGCAGGAAATACCAAACGAAAAATTTCAATCAAATAATTTTAAACAAATTTTTGTTAAAGTAGCTAATAGTTAATCAATTGTATTTGTTGAATTGAAATGTGAATAAAGTATTTTTTTGAAACTCTAAAATGATTTTAGAATTAATAACTTAATAATTACCAAAACATTTTATTCATAAAAAGAAAATTTTTCTAAGATTAAACAAGTAACCAAAACTACTGCAAATGGATTTATTTATATTTATTTATTTATTTATTTATTTATTTATTTATTTATTTATTTATTTATTTATTTATTTATTACAATAAATGTGAAGGAGGGTGCCTAAAGAGAGCACCTCTCGCTAACACACATTCTCACAAATTAGATCAAGTAGTATTTAGTAGTGATTAATTTAAATTAACTTATCAAACTTTTACTATAATCTAAAAAAACACTTTTCTATAAATATCAGAACAGCAACATTTTCTCTCATTCTGTTTGGTAACTATTTAAACAAAAATCTTTTCACGTTTATGTAATGCAACTTAACTGCAAGACTAATAACCAGAAAAACTGAAATTACTCAAAATTTTTAATTTAATTTTCTTCTGGCACTTGCCTAAAGAAAGTTTCGCAAATAACATTATTCAAACTAAAACAAATTGTTTTATAAAATTTACGCTAGAACGTCACATTCAAAAAACTGCCTTAAGCGGTTTTTAGTTTTTTCCTGTAGTTATTTTCAACCAGTTTTGGTATTACACCAGTACTGTTGAAATTTGAAAATTTATTTTTATGTCTAAAATTAATCAAAAAAATAATGATTTTAAATCATAAAAATGATAAGAGAGAATTATTTTTCAATACTTAAATTATTTTTCGATAAAATAGATGAGTAAGCTATTTAAAAAAAGATTTTAATTAAACGATAATAGTAAAAAGTAGAAATTTCATTTAATCATAAATATATTCAATAAATATTCAATCATCATTTATATGCAGCCGAGTTTTATTCTTATCCAAAAAATTTTGAAAAGTTTAATTTTTTTTTTAAGATTAAATCAAGTGAATATTTGAGTTGTAAGGTTCTAAAAATAAATTTTTAAAACTTCATCTAAATTCATCGTTTTTCGGTTTGATAAAAGAAATCTTTGTATTTACAACTGAATTATATAGCAGATATTCATCACCACTAAAACTGTGAATGAAAGATATTTTTGAATTTTTATAAATAACTATTTAATTACTACTAACTATTTTAACTGTAGCATAATAATTAACTTTTTTGTAATAGGGTGAGTTAGCGTACTTGCAACCTTGGTTACAATCTCAACTAAATAGAAATATCAATCTCAACCCACAACACTTAAACAAGATAAATTTTAAAATTAAAGCATGGGAGATATTTGCAGTGACATTTGAAAACTGAAAGGTTACTGAGATGTAGTAAAAATATTCTCGAAAAATTGTGATTTTTTTAATTCAGTTTATTTAATAATTATTTGTACAAGTTTCGTGTTTTATTATTTTTATTGAAATTATTAAATAACACTCTGAACTTAGAAAAAAATTATTTCACCAAAACAGGTTTTTCTTAACTAAAAAATATTTATTTACACTAATAGCTTTGGTTTCTAAAATAACAAACGTTAACAAGGTTGTTGCTATTATTGATGTTTACTTACTCTACAATAAATTAAACAACGAATGTTGATATTTTTGTGTATAAAGTAAACACAGTTTTTTCCAAAGGTTATAGTCACTACTTTAGAATTTTATTTTCAATTTTAATGGAGAAACACTTTTACTGGCTGTAAAACATTTAATGCAACAAGGTTTAACAAAATGTGTATAATTTATTTCTTAAGAAATTCGCTTTTATTTATTTAAATTAAAAACATATCACCTTAAATATTTTGATTATTTTCTTTAATTATGTTTTTAAGTTGTTATTTGAAGAAATAGTTTTAGTTTTTTCTGATTCATTAGTAAAGCTTTCAAATTGTTAAAACTGTTAAATGTAAATCTATCCAGCTAAAGTTCATTAATTTGGTGAAATATGAATTCAGTTCTTTCTGGCAAGAATTTTTTATAGAAATAACTTTTGAATATTATTCGTAGTTTTCAACGTTTGATCTACTTTTCAAATAATTAATTTTAAACGTAAATAATTTAAATTGTTTGATAGTTTGTTTAAATAGAGCTTAAACAATCAGAAATAAATTTGTGAGAATGTGTGTTAGCGAGAGGTGCTCTTTTCAGGCACCCTCCCTTCTTGTTTATTGTAATAAATAGATAAATAATGAACACATATTTACATGACGTTATTGAAAAGTTAATTTAATTTTTGATTTTATTTCTCTTTATCAAGTCTTATTTATTTTTGTCTGTAATTCTGGTTGTCATTCAAGATTTTTATTAAATAATGATAAGTTATTTTAGTAAGACAGAAACATATTTACTTCTAGTATATGTTGATGGTGATCATACTGTTAGTGATATATATGATTTCTTAATTTATAGTGTTACAGGCTAAAGGTGAATTTCAGTTCAGTTTTTACTGCTACATGACAAAGAGATTTTTAAGAAACAGCAGTCTTCAGCAAGAAATTTTTAAACACATCAAAAGGCGTCATCTCTTTTATCATGCAAAATAGTGCATTTAAGTATCACGAGAAGTTAACAACTTACAAAGTGAATCATTTATCAACCCTAGGTATGAAACTATATCAAGATGGCAAAACTATTTAGAGAGCTATCGTAATTTTTAAATTTTGTCTAAAAAAAACTCAACTTGAAGCTTAAACTTATCAGTAACACATTAAAGAGACATTGAAGATATATCTAATGACCAAACTGTCCATCATGGTTAAAATTTAAATAAATTGGTGTAGTTTTTAGTTATTGTTACCGATTGATAGACGAGCACCTTAAACGGTTTTTACAAGCAGTATCATTTACAACTAAGCCCTGACTCAGCATAATTGTAATAAATCAAATATATTTGATATTTTGGTAGAATATTTGTATAAGGTTCTCAAGAATCTTATTACAACAACAAAATAT
This sequence comes from Pegea sp. RAD2-039, assembly GCA_034620365.1. NCBI lineage: Eukaryota > Metazoa > Chordata > Thaliacea > Salpida > Salpidae > Pegea > Pegea sp. RAD2-039. The sequence continues at coordinate 733,132 of JAQGEQ010000058.1, read as the reverse complement.
ATATTTTATTGTAAAGTAAATGTTAGACTGAAAGATAAAAATTCTATTCAATCACCAATAAGTTTTATGAAGAAAAATTATAAGTTCAAGAAAAAATACTTTCAAATTTGTTGCAAGGCTGGTTAATTTTTGTTTTAAAACAGACTTTGCAAACTGAATAATTTACTTTTTATCAATCGAAATATTTCTAAATTGAAAATAAAAATTTGTTCAAATTAATTTCGCATATAGTAAAATATTAAGAGCGAAATTGTATTCAGTTAATTTCAAATAAGATTTATGTAATATTTATAAATTTACTTAAAGTAAAGATGTGAGAGAAATATTTTAATTTATTCATAAGCAATATTAAAGAATAAACTGTACTAAAAATATTTTTATGATAATAAATGATTTAAAGAACTTTAAGATAATATTAAAAAAAATAGGTCCTACCGAGATTTGAACTCGGATCGCTGGATTCAGAGTCCAAAGTGCTAACCATTACACCATAGGACCGCACACCTCAGTTTTATTTTATATATATATTTATTTAAATTTCAAAATAATTTCTTTTCAATTTTAAAAATGTAAAATTTTGTTACTGGTTATATTATAACTACACTTTATTAAAAACAAAAATTAAAATAGAGCATAATAAGATAAAGTTAGCTAAAAAAAGATTAATACTTTCTTAGATAAAAATCTAGCTGTGTTTGCTTTCACCGGAACGAACGGAACGAAGTACGATGGAATAAACTCAAAAAATTTCATCATTTATTTTGGGTTAATGTAATTAGTAGTACTCTGATTACGGCATTACAAAACTAGATTATTATTATCATTTTGTCTGCAAACTTATAGCTTATCAAAATCTTCTAAAATTAAAAATTGTTTTAAGAAAGAAATCCAGATTTCATGATAGATAAAAGACTTTCTCTATGATATTGAAACAAGTTGAAATTGTAATTGAATATTTTCACTTGTAATAATGAAAACAAACGTTTTATTATTTGAAAAATTATTTTTATTGAGTTCTACATTAAAGTTTAATATTTAATCTTGTAATAAAATTTATCTTTATTTATATTAATGGAAATAAAGTGTTTTTAAACTAAACTTTTATTTTTACTGTAAATGAAGAAAATATTGTAGAAGTAAGAAATATACAAGCATTTATTGAAATTTTAGATTTAACACAAATACTACTTACAGAGTAAAAAGTTTTATTTACACAATATGCAGCTTTTTATTGTATGATGACAAACCATTTCTTAAAATTAAGTGATTGTACTATACATAAATAGCTAAAAATTTTAAGAAAATAATTGGTTTAGTTTTACATGTGATATTTTTTCAATTACATTAAATATTTGCTAAAAGTTTGATATTTTAAATCTAAATAAGAAGTTTTCAATCAATTTGACAAATAATATATCAAATATTTAATACAAATTCTAATAACATATACAAACTAAGACCGAATTTTGATATACAAAATATAAGTTAAAGTTATGCACGTTTTCAAAAAGTTTAAATTCTTTGAATTCTTAACTTCAACGTTTTATCAAAGTTATTCGTACCAATTTTCGTAGAGAAAACTTCTTAAAACAGAATTAAAAAAGCTTATACTTAGTCTAAACCAATTAGTTAGCAAATGTTTGCAATGAGATAAAAAAAGAAAATTATGGCTGTATGCCTATGATAGTCAAAGTTATACGTGAGCAAATTGTGTAGCCATCTAAAATCAGCCTAATATTTGCATAATTTGTTGGTACTAATTGAAATTTTAACTATAAAATGTTTCACTTTCATTATTTTGTTGACTGATCATGATAATTTTTCAAGGAATGGTTAACTTATTGGCTAATAAAAACCAACAGAATTTGTTTTCTAAATCAATTGTATATAAAGTTGATTATAAATAGTTACAACACTCTTTGATCATGTAAGCTCAAATGCTAAAGATACAATCTAGAAGTATACAGTTTACCAGTAAAGCAACAATAATTTACAAAAAAGCTTAGTAAGCTTAACTTGTTACAGCTTTAATCTAAAGTATCTAAAACTAGAAATATTTATTTACGAGAAGTTTAATTTTAAATCGTTGATATTCAATTTCGTGAAAAACTAGTTCTTAATTGCAAAGATTTTCAATTTACTATTAAAAGTTTGTTATGATCTGCATGAAGCCGAAATGTAAGATAAGTATAAAGATATAACCAATTATTTACAATCTTTCAAAATCACTACGTTAATTAATTTATGTTTTATGTATGAGGTGCGTTTCTAAACTTCAGCAGTAACTAGTATCTAAATATATGACTAATAAACGAATAACATCGGAGACTTTACAATACAATAAAGCTAAAATTATTGCAAACTGCCAGTGATATCATCGTATTTAGGAGGGTGCAGATGATGACTTTCGTCATCGTCTCTATCTTGGTTAGTCTCATTGTAAAAAGGTTCCATTTCCAATATGTCCTGATTTTCACCTAAAGATAAATGATTTTTAATGTCTAAATTTAAAACATCTGTATATAGAGTAGCTTAAAAAAGTATTTTTAAGACTAAATCGAAGTATAATCTACAAATTAGCATTAATAACTAACTTTATAAAAGTTTTTTAAGTGAAATTCTTAGTCTGCAAATTCGTTTTAATGCCATAACTTAGTGCAAGCGTTTTATCTAAAACCAATTACAAAAGTTTTATAATTCATTCATTGAATTTAAATGAAACTTTAGTATTTACCAATTGGTCGCATTTTGGAAAGTGAAGCTTTATTCTGAGGAGTGATACATTGTTGCCAACGCTGTATACAAAACAAAATAAATAACGTTTTAATCGACCTTTCATGATTCTCAATATTTCATGCTTCTCTTTAAACACGTTTGAAATACATAATTCGATTTCTAGATGTTTCGATATAGACGAAAGAGAATTTTAATTTACCAAAATTCAGTTTTAGCTATTAAATTTTTGTTGATGGTATGCAGAGATGAATTACAAAAAGCTGTTTGTTTTAAATTATGATGTTATCGATGTAGTCAAAACAATATAGTTTCATAAAGTATTTTAATATTTCACACTTAATTATTTAGTTTATATATTGTTTTTTTCTTTAATAAAATATCAAGCTTATTTCATTTATTAGAGGTTAACAATATTCATAAGCAAATACATTTTAATATAGTTTAATAACTAATACCTCATGAAAGGTTCCGTTTGTTTTGAAAAAATAGTAATACAAAGCATATCCTGGTATCCAGAGAATAGATGAAAAAGTTAAAAACCAACAAACAGCAAGTGCCCAGCCAGGATAGACATAGTCCCCATATTTTAGGGGCTTATAGAAAGCTAAACTTACCAACATCAAGACCTATTGTAATAAAAACAGAAAGCTGAAATTTATTTTTTAATTTATAAAAATATAATTGTATTTCATAAGTTTATAATTTCTAAAGTTAATTTGTTAACATGAAAGTTGACAAGTTTTAACATTTAAATAAGAGCTTAACTAGACAAATACTATATTTCTATATTTGACCTAAACTGATTGGTCAATGACATCAGTGCATGTTCACACACGTAATAAGGATATATAACATTACTGAAGTCATTTCTAATTAAGTAATTCCTTGTCAAAAATAAGTATAACAAGCGTTATGATTTAACACAATCACTAACTATGACCTACAAAGTTTTAAATAAGATTTTACTTCTTAGCTATACACTTATAGAAGTTTAAATAGGCATTTATCTAAAATATAATTAATTGAAATAGTCAATAAAACTTGTCTTTAAAGACAATATCTGTATTTAGCTATACATTGATGTTATACTATTACACGCTAGAACAAGTTTGTTTTATAGAATAATTAAAAAGAATAATATAGCTAATTTAAAACTTGAGTTTGAACTTTGTGCTACTTTTTCTACAACTACTTAGTCGACATCAAACTTAAATTATTTTGAAGGTTCTACAAACATTAATCACAAATAAAATATACTAATACATAAATTTAGCTTGTACCAATTATTCAAATACACATCAACTTACTACCCTGCAAATTACTAAGTAGGTTACTAGTATCTCTTAATAATTGACAGAACATGATGTTTAATTTTTTTAACCTATTTTTTACAAACAAAATTAAATATTGTTTGAAGTTTGATTGTACAATTAAAAGGTGTTTTTTTTTAACTTACAGAAGTACTTAGAGGTGTGATAACAGCCCAACACCATTTAAAAAGTGGCACAGCTGGTACAAATCCTATCATTTCACAGACATGGTTCCAAAATCTATTGATTCCAAACATCCAGGCTATCGCTATACATTCACATAAAGCTATAAAAAGCAAACACCATCCAGCAGCTCCATAGTTGTCAAACATATGAAAGACATAGACTCCTCCCTATTAAACATAAATCAAAAATGTTCAAAAGTTTTCACAGAAGTTTGTAGCTTTAACTATCAAGAAAATTTACTCACCACCAAGGTGATATAACAACACTCTTTCAACTTTCTTATACGAACTGACAAATATATTTTCACTGACGCTAAAGTTTACAAACACTATCTCACAATCTACTTGTTCCTTTCATGATGCGAGTGAGATGAAATTACTTAAAAGAAAACTAAACATCAATTCTTCAGGGTTCCTTGTGCACAAAAGTGCTTTGAATCTAAGTAGAAGGAAAGTGTTTAAGCACAAACACGTTCAAAAATAGAACCGTTTTGCTACAATTTGGAAGTTTTCTACTAAGCTGCAATTTTCAAGCCTTTTCGTCACAGCTCAAACGATAAAAACAAATAAAAGTTCATCTGATCACCCAACTAAACAGTTGAAAGATAACAACTTACGTTTGTCACCATACTGAGTCCAACCACGAACTGAATAAGGCAAAGAAGAGCCAGAACAAGTTCTCGTCTCCAAGGTTTTGTAAACCAAACCGGATACAAGTCGACAAAAGCAGCTATCAGTGTCTCTAGGCCGACGAACTGTCAGTGAAGCCGAGACAAAAGTTTTTTGGTTAGCATCCTTACTCTTCATACACAAGCAGCTGAAAATTTTATGCAGAGAAAGAAAAAGGATAAAAAAGGAAAGACTTATAGGTATAAAGACTTTTATGTCTTCTATGAGTTAAAAAGAATTCTTATTGGACTTTTTAATAAGCTTAGAAAGACTTACTTCACTATCCAAGCCGAGCATGAACAACATAAAGAAGAAAAGGCATCCCCAAAACTGTGGTAAAGGCATCAGAGTAAGAGCTTTTGGATAAGCAATAAATGCGAGACCAGGTCCAAACTGAACAACTTCTTCGATAGTAACGTTCTGAAAATTTTTGTAAGATTAGAAGTTAGATTTTGATAATTTTAATCTTTTTAATTAAAAAAACAACAAAACCAGCTTTAGGGCTAATAGAGTACCTGTTTCTTCGCCATAAAGCCGAGAACTGGGAATATTGCAAATCCAGCAACTATACTTACTCCACTATTTAGACAAGATAGAAGAATGCAATCTCTAAGAAAGTAAAATTATGAAAATTTAGAGATAGATTCTACGAAAGATTCGGCTTTGTTTATATTTCCACGTGAAAAGTTGTGTAAATAAAGTCTTTCATTAAAAAAAGTAATTTACAAATAATCAAAATAGTTTACCTATAGCTATTGTACTTGTATTCATTGTAACTTCCCATAGTAATAATCATACCTTTACAAAGAGCGTATGAAAAGAATACCTGGTTTGCAGCATCCAGCCAAACCTGTAAAGTTTTTGTGTTATAAATATCTTAGGATCTTGAATTACTAGATCAATAAATAGTTATCTAAAAGCACAATACTTTCATAAGCTTGCAGATTACTTATCTGCCTTAAGTGTTACAGAATAAAACTAGAAATGGAAAGATGCAAAAAGCTTAATTTGATTAAACTTATAATGTTGAAAGGGTTTTGATAAGAAAAAGTTGTTGGTAACAATTTTAAATATCCAATAATTGAGTGCAAGTAATGTTGGTTTTTGTAATTTCCATTAACCTGAGTGTTTTTAAGTTTCTTTAAATCTGGTCTCAAATACCAGATAATCCCGTCTACTGCTCCATCCAAAGTGATTCCTCGGACGAGAAGAACAAGAAGAAGTAAGAGTGGAAATGTTGATGTGAAGTAAACCACCTGAGCAGATATCAAACAGGTTACTAAAGCGTACTTGGTCATAATTGGCTTACAAAAACTTAGATGTTATTTTCACATTGATACTTTTGCAATTAAAGTATAATTTTGTTTTTAGCGTTATTATGTTTGTAATAATTTTGTTTTTCTATTCCAACCAAGTTATTGCTGAAGTAACATTATAGAAAATGTTAAAATATCAGATTAAAGTTGATTTCATCTCATACAAATCATAAATTATTATTCCTTTTTTGAGATTTATCTAATTTTATTTTATTTTTAGCTCTGTTACCAATGTCTTAAATGCGTGAAGTTCAAACTTAAACTGACTTTGCTTGTCCATCCAATACCCTTCCATATGCAAAAGTACATAACTACCCATGTGAGAAGTAAACACAAAAGCAATTCCCATTGAATCTCACCTATTTCACTCAAACCACTCGACTTTGCTAAGACACCTCTTCTGTAAAATCAATTATGTTTCAGTTTGTGTCACCACTATCATTTTATTCAATTCAAAAACCAAAGCTTACTCCCAAAATTCAACGACTGCTGAAGTTGAATTTCCTGTTGATGAGTTTCTGATCTGAGTTGAGTTGAGGTAGCTGGTGTTTTTACCAAACACAAAACAGTTCTCAGTATTGAAATGATTATCGCAAGATTCCCAAGGGAGTACAGAAGCCATTGAAGCGAAAAAGTATCGAGCGCTCCATGCCAAGATGACAGCATAGTAAGTATTAAGATGAAAGTTGATCATGTTCACTGCAATTCCAATACCTAAAACAAATCATCTAAATAAACTTCTACACAAATGAGCAACTTAACCTAATGGTATCATAAAACAATTAATTATTTTTGAGTGCAGACGAAAAGCCATTAAAACTCGAATACACGTTTAACTTACATATAGATTATGCTTTCAAGCAGTTAAAACAGCCTTCAATGGCTGTAGACTTGTCTTAACTTTACTTATAACCACAGTACTTGAAGCTACTCAAACATATTGTCTTTTACTTTTCTTTCTAAGTACTAAATAGAACATTAAACATAAGCTGTTTCAAAACATTTACCTATTCGAACTATTTTTAGTTACTTGATTGTTTTTAATGAGACTTTTCATTATTTAAGTAGCAAGAAAGTAATTGATTTGAGCTAATAAGCTTTTCACTAAAGCTTAAGCTGTTTGAAAAAAAGTTTTGGAATTAATTTCCAGTTTCATGATTGGTAAATTCGATTAGAATTTGTGTCAGTAAATCGAATTTATCGTTAACTTGGTTCAATCAAAGGTTATTTCAGATTAAATAACTCTTTTAACAGATAAATAGGCAAAGTTTTAAAACTTTTTTTTTGCATTTTGTAAACTGTTGTCATTTACTCTTGAGATTTAATTAAAACTGCTAAACACAGAAACCTCAAAAAATTTTTATCTAAAAAAAACGTTACAATTTTAGAAAAAGACTTAAACTAGCTAATTTATACGGTGCATGAAATATAAGTGAGCTATTATAAGCAAATAATTAAATTGTTTCAAGATTCATAAAGCTCAGAATCATCAAGACATCAGAGGTATACAGTTAAATGAGTTTGTTTCTCTCAATTATTATATAAAGTATTTGATGCTCTAAGACAAATAATTTTACCTTTCATAATAGGAACACAATTAAAAGCCAATGAGCTTCCCATACTGGTGTACTGCCCAATAGCAACCTCCAAAAAGAAAATTGGTAGAGATCCGAGAAGAACAAATAAAACGTAAGGGATGAGAAACGCCCCTAAAGTTGATGATGAAAATTTAGTTTTACAATTAACTAAACTAATAAATTGATTTCAAAATATTTTAATTGTAATCTGTGCATGATATTTTAAAGCTCAGTAAAGTACTAAAATGATATTTAATTACCACCCCCATTCTTGAAACAAAGATAAGGAAATCTCCAGACATTACCAAGTCCCACAAAACCTCCAGCTATCGAAAAGACAAAATCTATTTTCTTCTTCCATTTCTCTCTAATTCCTGTTGAAGTGCTGCAGAAGATTTAGAAATTTCATTCTCTCAAATCTCATTAAAAAAATTGAATAAAGTTAACTCGTTTATTTCTTTAATTTAAATTTCAAAAAATACGATAAGTATATATTGGTGGAAAGTTTTTATTCTTATTCTGAAGTTTGATCAATACTAAAAAGAATGCAAAATATTTTATTTGAATTAACTTAAGTGTATCGTAAAAAGCTTTTTAAAGGATTAGATTCAAAAATGAAAATAATCTTATCAAGTTAAATCTTGTAAGGAATAGAATAAAGTCAAATGAACAAAAATTGTTAAAATTAAATCCACTAAAAACCAATTTAACTAGAATATATTTATCTCATTTATAAAATACAGATATTTTTGGTATTATTCTAATCGATAACTTTGTTGGATAAATTCTTGTAAAGGATTATAGTTTATAGATAGTTATAAATTAATAATAATTTAAATATACTTTAGATAAGAATTTGATAGTATAAAATATAAATTCTCTTTGATTTTTTTAACTCACTTTTTGAGATCTATACTGGTGTCTTCTTTTGCCATTACAAAGACTTTGAAGAATGAATTGATTCTAAAAGATAAGTAAAAATTAAATAAACAAAGACATAGTTATAGAAAAGCAAAACAATCTTTTATATATTTATAGGTTAACAAGATTGTCTACAAAGTTTTTAAATTTATTGTTTTAAAAATAACTTTAAGAACCCATCAAGAATAAAACAAACGCACATACCTTAAATGAAATGAAGTATTACTTAAATAGTATTTTCAAATATAAATTCCAACAGATTCTATTTAAACTTTTAACACAACAGTCGAAGTCTTAAGATAATTTGTGTAAATAAGCAAGTAAGTTTTGAAAAGAGTTTTTAAAATTTTGATCAAAGCTTATTGAAGTTAAAGAAACTAAGTTAAAAAATAAATATTTCTTACAAAAAACCAAAGATTATTTGATTATTTTATTCATAAAATAAAAGAATAACTTCTATGCAACTTTATCTTCTACTCTCTATACTAACAGTGATAAGTTATAACTAAATATATCTGCAAACGTTTTATAAAATTGTTAAGGATTTTAGAACTAAAAAAAGATCTAGCAGCTAGAGTGCGGTTCGGACGTTAATGACTTTAGATCAGCTTGGGAGGTTTTGAAGGACGAGTTCCAAGCCTTTTTCTGATTACAATAGACCACTCGAATTCTACGTCTTGTCTTCGTTTCGATTTAAGAAAACTAAATGAGTAATAAAGATAGTATGGCTTTGAAAAAACTTTACAAAAACTGTGTGGGTATTATGTTCTGCAATAATGTAATTATATTTTTATAGGAAAAATCAATTGAACAAATTTAGAGAATAATTTGTACCTATGATATCAAATATATGTAAATGGTGTAAAGTTATTTATAATCGATTTTAAAATATAAAAAAATGATTCAATGTTACTCTTCAGTAATACTTAATAAATAAAGTTTTATTTTCTTTAGAAAATAATTGTAAGCCGTTTATTCACATAAGTAACTATAATGTAAAAGAAAAATGTTTCAGTTTTGTGTAAATAATTGTTATAAGGATTTATATACTAACGATTAAAAGCAAGATTAAGTGTTTTAAGTGGTCTCATTCTTTTGTTTAATATTTTTTGAAAATAAACATTATAAAAAGATTTCTCATAAACTGTTCAAGTATTTTTAAACATAGAATACATTACTGGTATTAAGTGATTGATTTAAAATAAAACTATTTTTGAAATATTATATTTTTCTAAACGCAGATTTATTAAGATAAAAACAACTGAATGATTGTATTTCAATTTATTTAAATTGTTGCAAAAGTAGTAGCAAATGTTCATTTATTTTGTATAAAGTATATATTTATAACTATTAGTAACAGTTATTTATTTTAAGAGCGTATCAGTAAATTGCTTTGATCATTGTATAAATTCGAATAATTAAAATAATATTTGTAGATATCAAAATATGAACAAGGTACACAAACGTACTACAAAAAATACAAAAAAAATACAACTAAAGATCAAAACAGGGTTTTACTCGGATTAATTTCGACAAAAGAAATTAAGAAACAATACTGCTATATGTATCTTTCTATGTCCTTCAGAAACATAGTCATTAAAACTTTCTATTCAAGCACAATGATCTTTGAAACCACATAAAGTGCTTAAGCTCACATTTCTAGATTGATTTATAAGAAATAAACGTTAAGTTTATAATTTAGACAGTTTTAACAGACTTATAAGCAAGCAAAAATCCACTGTTGTATCGATAACGCTTGTATAAATTTATTAGTAATTCTTTTTCTCTTGTTAGTTAACAAAAGATTAGTTAGGAAAATGAGACAAACAATTATTTATTATCAATTTCACCGTTTTTATCGCTTACTGATCATTCAGACTTGCTGTTAGTAGTTTAGTGGCCGACAACTTTGAATGCTGTTAATAAAAATTTATCATTTTATTCTGGTTTATATCAAATATTTGTTTTATTATAATCCTGGAAACACATACTCATTTATTTTATTTTTAATTTAGCATCTTCATTTCTACATAAAATTTATTTTTTACAAGCTTTGTTTATTAAACAGTTTTTTGAAATAGTAGAAATTTGATTACTCAGTTTTTTTGGTCAGAAACTTCTATGAGTTCTTAAAAATGTAGATTTCATAATTTCACAAATATCAACATTTAATTATCGAAATTTCTAACAAACTAACCGACATAATTAAATTTTATGCACAAAAAATAAAAGATGTCAAAAATGATATATCAAAATTTTAAGAATATTCTTTAAGAAAACTAACTCAAAATAAATTTACTAATTGAATTGAATGTCCATCTAAGCGTGATTATTTGTACTGTGCAGGAAATACTTAAACTTGTAGATTTTTGCAGATTTTGTCGTTAATAATATTACTTTACACGATTTTTAGGTCAAAACTTACACCCCCAAAACGGCCGAAAACATGTTTTGAACTTTCCGAAAAAGAAAAGTTTATTTATTGATAGGACACTTAGTATAAAAAAAATTGTTTCATGACAACTTTAAATATCATTAGAATAAATTTTGTAAACACCATTTAATGAAACTATTTTTTTATCTTTTTTATAATCAATAAATCCTCACACTTTAAAAATTCTACACCTTAGTGTTTCTCATTAAAATTTAAAAAATACTAAACTATTTTGTTTAGTCATATTTAGTATATTTCGTAGATTGTAAATAATTGAAATTCAAAAAGGTTGTTTTGTAAATTGTAAACAAATATTTGCTGCAAACTTTATTTATTTCTTTAATAGTTTGCAACTAATTATTGAAATCCGTCTAAAGTAAATCAAAAAGTTTTTAAAAATGTAAGTTATTAATCTAAAAACTTAAAAGTAATAAAAATTTATAAAAATAATTTAAGAAATTGCTTTTTTGTAGTTAATTAGTCCTTAGTCTATTCATTTTTTAAAGTTCAGATTTATTTTGTTAAAAATCATTATAATCCAGCTAAACTAACTTTAAAGAGCTAAAATAAATCTAAGAAGTTATCAATTTCAGTTTGTGTAATTTTTTATCCGTTTTGTAGCTAAAACTATTTTGAAGCGAAAGTTTTTATTAAATGCTTGCTTCTTGTAATAATTTATTTAATTTTAAATAAAACAACTTATTGCGTGTAACATTGTTAAAAGTATTCGGTATCAAAATTAAGAATTGTTTGATTTTTTATGAGGCTATATTCTTATTGAATATATTTATAATTTATAAAATAATAGTTTTTATTTTATTTTTAATTCACAACAACAACTTTAGTTTTTTTGGAAAGATTCTATCACTAAATATAAAAAAAAATATTTTTATAAGTAGAAATTTCTTTTAAAAGTGGTCAATTAATCTGAGAAAAAAAGCTATTTAAACTTAGTTTTTTCTAACCACTTGGTGATGCCATTCATTACATTTCTATAAATCTGAATAATTTATTTCATGAATTTCAGTTTTGTTGAAGTTTTGAAATTTATCAGTTTTATAAAAGTTTTAAAAAGTTATTTGAATATAAGCAAATATTCGTTGCTTCAGTAAGATTAATCACTTTCACAAAGATCAAAGCTATAAAGAGGGTTCTAATGATATTATCAAGCATGGTTCGATATCTTATCTACACTTTGACAGAAACTAAAAAATATACTTCCACAAAAAAGTATTTGCTTTTATAAAGATAGCATTTAAATAAGATTACAAAATGGATTGCATAAAATTTACTTTTAAAAATAAGTTAGATTTCTTAGCTGATTTTATTATGATAATTAAAAATAAATAAATTAAATATAACTTATAATATAACTCTAAAAGCCACCAATAAAAAATTATAATAAGGCGTTGATTAAAACAGATTCTTTAGACCCCCAAACCTTAAATAGATTGCTATATATATATATTACTAACTGATAAATTTTTATAACTTGTTATGAGCAACTTATATTTTTTCTTAAAGTGTTTACGCCATCAAAACCTAGTGAAACTGATTTGTACCAATAAAAAGTTTACTTTTTCATGATAAAATTCTTGTCGTTGTAATTGATTCAATCACAGCAAACTTAGAGATCTGATGAAACTTCTTAAATGCCTTCAGATAATTAAAACAATTCGATTTATGCAGAGATTTTATTAATTGAGTAAATGTGAGAACGACGATTGCTGGAAAATAAGAACCTTACAATATATAAATCAGAAATTGTTCCGAGTAAATGATTCGAAATCTTTCAAATGTTTAGTACAACCATTTCTCTAATTGATGTAGTTCTTCCTGCAACTTAGTGTATAGGATTTTGTTCCCATCTTCGAATGCTGCTTTCATCAACTCAATCATATTCCGAAGAAATTGTCGAGGTTCTCTGCAAACCAACTTCAGCTCCTTCTGGAATAGATGACGCTGAAGAGATGGTTCTATACTAGAAGGAAGACAGTTTAATTTTGGTCCACAAAAAGGATACTCGATGCTACAAGGTTCATTTTCTCCAAGTGCACAGGTATCACACCATCTTCCATTCTCCAGGACTTTCAACTTCATCTCACAATCTGGACGCACTTCAGGACATGGTTCAAAACCAGAACCACTTCCTACTTCAATACTCTCAAAAATAGGAGCAACTAGGTAGGCTGATGAAGTGTAACGAAGAACCAGAAGGATCAAGAAAGAGTGACTTAAAGACATATTGCGAGTGATGGTCGATCTAGCTGAAAGTTAAAAAAGAGTTTTAAAGAATTTGGTGACCATCAAATACAGTTTAATAAAATAAAAAAGATTCTTAAATAATGACATCAGTAAATGATCAGAATTGTTTTCAGTTTCTCTATTTATTTTACTTATCAGTATTTGTTCACGAAATTGTTAAACAAAACTTGATTCGTATACCAATCAAACATGTATCAAAAGACAGAATATTTTTATTGATACATCAAATAGATTTATTTTTAAATTAAACAATCAATGGTTTTTGATAACCTTCAAAGGATGGTTTATTTGATGTTTATTTTGTTTGTTTTTGCTGATTAAAAACAAATCAAAATTTTGTATAAAGTCTGAATCTTTTATAAATTGTAAACAACTGGTCGTAAAAATAACCGCTGACTGATTAGGTTGCTTTAAATTATTATTGCAACATATCCTATATCATGATATAATTTCAGATATGAAAAAATGTCACTTGCAGAGAAGTTAATTAACTGATAAAAATAGTTTAGTGTTTAATTAATTCCTCCTACAAAAAATACAAAAAGATAAGAATTAAACTAGAATAAATAAATACATTAATTTTATAAGTATTTAAGATTTGCTGACTACTAGTTTTTTTTTATAAAGATCTTATTCTAACAAGTAAACATCTTGTTATAAATCCGTGTATGAGTGACAAGTGAGAAGGAAGGAAGAAGTATTGACTTCTGTCAGTTCACCTAGATACAGTATTTACAAAAGTAGCACCTGTTTCCTTCGATTCATAAAATCTTTTTTTTTCATTTTGTTATTTCCTATTCCTTCTATTTTATATGAAACAAATACTCTTGGCTTTTACTTCCCAACAAACTGTAAAGTTTAGAAAACCACACAATATTTCTAGAGTTAGTCATATGTAAATTTTCTAAATTACTTTTTACAAGTTTATTAAAACCGTACTTTATTTTATATGATTGATTATCTTTTTTTAGATGGGAATTTTTGAAAATTTAAAAATATTCATTTGCTAAAGTTTTAAATGCTTACCACATTTTTGGGTAAATTTTATAGAATATAGAGAACCACTAACAGCAGATGAACTTACGTAATAAATATTTGCTTTAAATATTATATCATAAAACTATTTAAAAATTAAACTAATAATTAAACTGTTTAAAATATATTCTCAAAAATAATGTTTGTTTTGATGCTAAAAAACTACAATAAAATATGTTACAAAATTTTATTGAAAATAGTTTATAATGGTAAAATACAAATTGATTAAACAAAATGGTTAAAAAATATAGTTTTTTGCTCACTACGGAATAAAATACACAAAAAATTTTTTTATCAAACTCACACAAAATTAAAAATGTTTGATACAAAAAAAAACGTTCCTGATAAACCCCCAAAACTACCTTGAAAAATGATTTAGTGAAAGTTTATACATTATTGAATCATACATTCTAGGTTAAAATAAAAATAAAAACTTTTTTATGCTGTAATATTGAGATGGTATTTGGCGAATTGTTTGAATATAACTTGGAACAAAAAGTTTTTTGGTTTCACTAATTCACTGTCAACATACCTTTGTGGTAGAATTAATTTAGCACAAATTAATTTATTTAAACAGTAGTGATATTAATCTCATTAAATAACTTTCTTGTTTCAGAAGGCAGCAAATCGAATAAATTCTCTTGGGTTACTCTATGTTTAGAGAAAATAAAAGCATATTTGATAGATGCATACGTCTTATATAAGATAACAATTTCATAACTATAATTCAAAGTTTTATCAAATCAAACATGTTATCAGATAACAACTTGTTAATTATCAGATGATATAATTTAAAAGAAGTAATGTTAAAAGTTCAAAATATAAGCTGGAAAATTATTTGGTTTGATGACTTTAAATTAAATACTTCTTGAAAAGCTACAATAATTACACAAACAAAACATTATATTTAAATACATTGAATAAGCTGGTTAATAAAACATTTAAAGTAAATTTTACTTGATGTTGTATATGTTGTAAAGAAGTTACTGAAAAGTAGAAGGCCTTAATGTAGAAAATTTCAGTTACTTGGAAGTTAAATAAAATTTCAAAAATCTTTCTTTCAATAAATTCTCTTCATTCCATTTAAAACACTTCCTTAAGATTAATCTGCTGGAACCTTTTCTTCCATGAACAAAAAATAAGTTCTGAGTTGATTGATTTGTAAAAACGTGAACACACCTTTAGCTAATTTACTTAAGTAAATTAGATTAAACGTTTAAAAATTTTTTTTAAATTCTAAAGTGACTTTTTTCCAAAAAAGAATTGAATTGATATTTGAATACTCAAACTTTTGAGTAATGTTGTAAAAACTACCTAATTTAAAACTTTGTTATCCCTTTTTTTATACTAGTTAAAGCTGTGATAAATAAGATTTTAAATAAAGTTTATAAAATCTTTAAAATATTTTTAAATTTATAATTTATTTAAAATCAAATTTTTAACTTTACTGATTAATCTTTTTTAATATAAACTTGATATGATGTGAACGGATTAGAATAAAATATAAAATTTGAAAAGCTAATTTTCATATATGCTTAAGTGAAATTTAAATAAAATAAATTTAAGTTATTTAAAAGTTTAGAGGTTTGAAAACAAAAATTTAAAAACAAAGAAATAAAATAAAAATTATTCAGAATCATGATTTATCTTAAAAATTAAAATTTTAGTTTTGAAAAAACAAATATAAAAAGAACATTTATGATTAAATGTTGACAGACTAGTAATAACAGCTGATTACAAATTGTAGAAAATAGAAAAATTTAAAACATATATTTGTTTAAAAAATGACCAGCAAGGAATTTAAATAATGATTTAAATTGAAAGAAAGGAAAATCATTCAAACTTTACTCTTAGTCTGAATGTTTACCACTTTAAAAATTTAAAAAATTACTGATAAAATAGCATTTTTCTTAATATCCGAATAACTTTTAGATAAAAAAAATATTGTGGTTGAATTCTGTTTAGCATTGATGATAACAACTAGAATGAAACGGATGTAAATACCTCTAGAGTTTATCAGTAAAATAATTTATAAAAAATTCTTTTCTTGAAAATGTTGAATTTTTAATAACAAATAATAGCTGTATAAACTATAATGAACTTTTTTTTGTTTGAAAATTTGATTCTATATAACTTTGCTAGACTTCGTTGAAACTGAAATCTAGTAACTTGTCAGTTCAAACAAATGACTCAATAATAATATTAAAACAATTTTATTGATTTTTAATTTCAATTTACAAAAGTAAAAAACTCAAAAAGTACGTTTTATTTCAAAACAATATTTTATCACCGGCTATAAAGCAATAAATATGGAAACAAAAAAGGGAAAAAAACTTCACAAAACTGAATAATTGACATATAAGCAAACTGAACACCAGAAATATTTTCTTTATAGTTCCAGAATTTACTCTGGTATTCGACCACCGCATGGTGGTGCTGTTCTGCGTACGACGTCTTACATCATTTATCGTTTATCAGTTGCTGCTATCAGGGCATCGCCTGTGAGACTTCTTACTAAAAGTTTTACTCTTTTGCATCCCGTGGCGACTCACACACCAACACTTGTCGACATTATTACACTGAAAAAGAAAATACAAATAAATTGGCGGCTTTAAGAAAAACTGATAACATTTTGATATATGCATCATAAAAAGAGCGAAATTTTGAACAAATCTTTTTCTAAATTTACCTGACGAGAATTTTGATCATAAAAACCATTTGAAGAGCAAATTGGAGACCAATCATTAGTTCCCTTATGAGCTAATAAACGGATGTACTCAACATGACTTGTACATGGGGACTATAAGAAAAAAAAGTTTGTGAATAAAGTCATGAAATGATAATGATGATAGATACCTTAGAGTCTTTAAACATCTTTGGGAGCCTGTTATGGTCACGATGATTATTCAGAACACTTCGTCTCGTTTTATTGTTTCCAATTGGAATATTAGATAAAATACTCCTTAACTCTTCAAAAGAAATCAGCTCTTTGGTGTAAAGGATGTAAGCATCCCAAAGTTTATTGATTAATCTTTCCTGTGTTGGTCCTTCAGGGAGAGAATCAACTGTAAAATAGATTTGTTAGTACCTTTAGTTGATACAAAACAAGCTACGAACTTTCATCATAGAATTTGATGATCAGTTGAAAAACTTGAAGAGTTGGTAAACGTTTCACAGAGTAGGACTCTTGACAAAAAAATCCATTTTGATCTTCACTCTCTAAGCACTGTAGATCACCATAGCAACGATCATCATCGACCGTTGAGCATTCGTCTCCGATTTGTAGGGCACAGACTGGACATTCAAAACCGTCATCGTTTAGAACATTGACGATATCACAGTTGTGATTAATTGGAGGGCAGATATAGTTGGTCTCGACCTCACCATCTAATGCTTGAGCATTTGAGATTTGATGCAGACTTATTAGACTTAACATAGCCAAGTATACAGCAGTTTGAAATGAAATCATTTTATTAGTTTGAACAATCTAAAAAACAACAAAGTTTTGAATGTAAAGTTGAAATTAGCTAAATAATTGCTGATCTAATAAAAAGTTGAAGTTAACGAGAAATTTCTGTCAAAGACTGATAATTACAACTTTTAGTAGAGCCATTATTGAACGTCTCTATCGTCAATGTCTTATCTCAAAATGTTTAGGTATTTAAAGACAATTCCTTTTTTTCTTTTCGTCCTCAGAACGTTGATCGCTTTTTGTATTAATCGGTTTTACAGTCCACTTCTCCTTACGTCAAATGTTCTTTTGTAAATAAAGCTTCTTTCTTAACTTCTGACTCGTGACGTACTAATGGTAATTGGAGAGCTTTTCAATATGTCGGTAGTAACTCAAATTATGTTTTTGTGTGTGATCAACCTAGAGTTAGGAACTGAGTAGGAGTTGTTTGAAAGTGTTACATACTTCCTCTTCTCCTTACTAAACACCCAAAAGTTGTCTCATCTTATAAAATAAGATTTATGTTCCCATACGTCAACCTCCATTAACTACATCTTTAGAAAAGCTTTTACAATTTAACATCTCCTTCTTTAAAACCTATATCTGACGTAGTTTGCTAAACCAGAATTATTTCTTTTCTAATTGGGCAAGCCTCTTCATACACTTTTGATATACTCATCTTTACTCTAAGTACAGATTTATTACCGCCAATTTTACCCAATTATATGTAAGTATTTTAAAGCGTCGGAAATTTTCCATGACGTAGAAATACGGCCTCTCATATTTGTGCAGTAATTTAGTGCATCTTAAAAATGAAGTGTCATCGTAGAATACTACTAAACATTTTAACAACTTAATTTTTATTTGCATTTGTTAATAATGAATAATAAATTTGTGAATAAAGTAGACAATCTTAACTAAAAACTTGTTTACATTTTAATTATTTATTCTACAAACTAAAACTACGATTCAACTTTATAATTATGAACAAAAGACTATCAGAAAAGTTATCAAAATCTTCCACCAAGTTGACCTAAGGTAACCTCTTTTTTAATAACTCGTATGACAAGATGAGATTATACGAAACAGCTTCTAATTGGTTAAAGCTTGATAACTGTGTGTAGATTATCATGTACAGCTTTTGGAGTTGTTGCAACTGATTAACGAAACTGAGCAAACATATTTAGACATTTAATAGATGAATCATCGTTAATTTACATTTAATGTGATGTATGTCGTTAAGATGAGTATTAAATCAAATTGGTAAAATATAACAGATAATTTGAAATATACAGCAGTGTTTTATACTCTCTACAAAGATTTTTAAAGATTTTCAATTTAAACTTTCAGTTTTGTATCTTTAATGTATTTTGTAAATTCCTAAAAATTTTCGAGTAATTGTCGACATTTATTTAAATTTAAAAAACTTCGATTTTTTGTTGAAAGAAAAAGTGGATAATGATAATTTCAAGCCAAGATGAATATTAAGTTCCAAAAAATTTAGTTCTAATGAATTGCGAATTGTAAACTTTCAAATATAAATGAACCAAAACAGTTTTAAAAAATATTTAAAGCTTATCAATTTCATTAGTATCAGATTCGACTTGGCAAATACCAATCACCCAACAGTCATATGTTCAATCACGTGATAATGAATTCGTAGCACTTGTGAAATATTGCATCATATACCAAATTAGACCACAGATTCTTTAAGTTACACACAAACCACAAGCTTTAGTGCTCCAAACCTTTCAATACAAAACGTAATGTTTCTGATTAAAGACGAAATTATGGCTTAAACATCCTGTAGTAAACACGTGACAGCGTTTCAAAGTCAATGTGTTTGCTTTATAATAAACTTTTTCTTAACAAAACTTAATAAGACAAATATTTGATGCATTTCTCACATAAAAGAGGTGGTATTAATAAAAATATTTGTTAAGAGAGCAAATACAACAGAAGAAAAGAATATTTATCTAACACATAAGTATCTACAGCTATCATATTTAAATTTTTTAAAAAGGTTTTTAAATAATTTCTTACAAATTTTTGAGCTGTAACTAGTAATGTTACAAAAGAGCTTTTGAAAAAATTAATTTTATAAGCTTACAAAGATTAAATAAATTATTTAACCAATATTTTAAAAGTTAAAAAATGCGTTTCAGAGAACTTACAACATTCTCATCAAAATACTAAATAAATAAAGTTAGAATCCAGCTGTTCGGAAATTTCAAAGTGTTTATTTACAAAAAAATAAAACTTATACCTTTAAAATGTTTATATATAAATGATACTTATTAAGCAATCAAAGTATAAAGAGCTTACAATAAACTGGTTTGAATAAGTTATCTATTGTTTACTGCTGATTTGGTCAAATTACTAACAATTAAACAATCAGGTTTTATTTGTGATGCCTTATTAACAACCTGAAAAGTATTTATGATAATCATCTTTGGAAACACTGTTCAATAAATCGTTTCTGAATAAGAAAACTATTTTAAGTTTATAGAGCTTGTAAGAAAGTTTGGGACTTTTGTGTATACATGGAATCGTATAAATAGTTTTTATCAGTAATTGACTCAAAGTATGATATAGATTACTTTTTATTTTAAATTAAAGCACGAAATTTTATTAATCTTTATAAAATATAAATAAACATTTAATATTTATCTTCGATTTTTACAAGATAACTTTAATATGTTTATTTACAACCATTTATAAAGCAACAAACATATTTTTATAAAGGTTAATTGTTTATTCAGATTTTTAAATTTAGTTTACAAGCTCTATAATTCCATTTAAATTTCTTTTTAAAAGTTGAATTTACTGATACATTTTCTAAAACTGTTCATTTCCTAAAACTTCGTTTGAATAAGATCAAATTTATTAAACTTTTGAAACAAATTATGTGAAATCATCTTAATTCAACTAAAAATGGAAAATTAATATAAAAACTAGTATACGATTTCTATAAGTACAAAAAGTTAATTGGATACTCAATAAACCAAATTTGTAATTTGAAACCAACTGAATAAACGAGTTCAGACAGCTTATGCTTTGGATTATGTCTTACATAAGCTCGTATATTTGGATTATTTCATGCTTTTAAGTTCAATCATCACATGGTTTAAAATTTTTCCAAATTTTTACTGTATGGTTGATTGGTCTGTTATTTATCTGACTTTCAAAGTACGTCATTCACAAAAAAGAGACGATCTCTATTTCAAAGAGATACATTAAGTAATTTGTCCATTTGTGTGTTGTAGTGGTTACCATACCCGTTGACCAAACGGAAGGTTCCGGGTCCGAGCCCAGGTGGACACAAATTTGCGACAATAAAAAGTCCATAAAAATCCAGGTAGAAGCTTCCTGTTAGTCTGATTGATGATAACACTTCTAGGAGATGCAAATTTCTGAATTTAACGCTGGAATTGGAACCTCGTAGGCGGTTTGTCACTGTAATCAGTGTCGTTCTGGCAGCAGGACGCAGCTGGATCAGTCTGTCTGTTCCGCGACATAACCTGGCTAGCATGAAGAGTGGAATTCTGCTGCATAGGTAACAATTGGATGTCCGTAATGTGTGTCCGGGCATATATATAAATGGTCGTTCTCGGCCGAAGTATTTTCAAAAAAATAAGAAATTTAAAAAAGTTAATTTGATTTTAAAGTATTAAAATATCTGAGTGAAAGAATTTTTTAAGTTCCGATAAATAAGCCAGCATGTGATTGCTTTCAATAATTCAATTGAATCTTTCAAGTTTTATTTCTTTTAAGTTTTACAATTTGCGGAGGTATGCCGGATCTACTCATTATGAGGTTGAGGTAGATTATATAAACTGTCATGTGCTGTTAGATTATCTTGAAATGAATCCTCTTTTTAATTTAATTTTTAGACTTCAAATTTTATCAATAATTTTGTACAATGCTTTTTATTGAATTTTTCTACGAAACTCAAAAATAGATGAGGTGTAGCTTACGTCAGTTAATGCCTCATATATGCGTTCAGTGGCTTGCTTGCGATTTAATTCAATTATAAACACAATTGTTGTCGCTGTAAGTTATACACTACAGATAAATTTTGCATTAGTAAGCTGAACACGTGCTTTTATTTCGTCATTTAATTATTTCAATTACAAAGCTATGAATTGTTTAAAGCACTTTGCTGGTCATGAAAAGTATTTTTACGTTCAAGTTAATTTGAAGCTTTGTTATAAACGTAAGAAATATTAGTTTAGTATTATTTTAAGAAACATTTTTTTCTAAATATAAGCTAATTATTCTATAACTTGTTAATTTGAAATATCAATAATATTAAATAAAGAGATTTTTAGCATTTTAATGATTTTACTACTAGATATGATATTTATTAACATTGATATACTACAAGAATTTCTTTTTGAAGTAAAATGCTTGAAACTACTGATGTAGATCAATCGGAATTGTTTTTAAACGTTCGCAAAAGAAAATTTCAGTTTATATTAAGTTGCCTAGTGAAAACCAAAAAATAAAGTATAAAAAATAAAATTACATAAAAAACCAACATATTGTTATATAGAAACCAAATAACAGACAAGAATTTCTATTATAACTATTTTTTTCTTTTTATAGATCTTAAAAATAAACTTTCTAATCTCTAAGCTATATGAACAATTTGTCTCATTTTGTCACTTTGTTTTACAAATGAATTTTCAAATTTTTTCAAAGTTGTTACTAAATACATTTCTTCAAATAATTTAATAATAATTGATAGCTTACTAAATGCGATGACTAAGAACATTACAAAACCAAAAATGCTATTATCAGATTGTTTAATCAAAATATTTCAAACATAAACTTTTAACTGCTCCTAATTAGTTTAATTTATCTAATTATATATATTTTTATCTCTGCTATATTATAACTATTTATATAGATAATACACAAAGTTAAAGAAATAGATTTTATTCAAGAGAATTATTATATTACAAGAAATACCAAACAACTATTTTATACATCTGTTAATATCATGAGTTTACAAAAAATGATTACTTTGGTAATTTGAAACTATTTGTTTACGAAGCAATAAACTCAAAACATCATATCAAATCTTTTAACAATTCTTGAAAATTAGTTTCAGCTTAATTAAACTTTCAACATTTCAATAAGAAAGCAAAACTTTTTTAATAAATCTTAATATAAGCAGCAAAATTGATGAATTAAACTTTCATGAAAAATCGAAATTGCCAAACAGTATATGTTTATCTAATTGTTTAACTTAGTATTAATCTAGAGAATGGATTTTGACTAATGATTGAAACTAGATTATGTCTTCTGTTAGTATTTTACCTCAATGGTCAACGTTGTTATTGATTTTTTTTGCTCAATAAGAGTTATATAACAAAAATATTTTGAACTAAAGTTTAATTTTTGAACTATAAATTAGCAATTTTGTTGTAAGATAACATCTTAAGCTTATTCATACTTGGAAAAATTATATAATAAAGTTGTTTTCCCCATTTTATATAAATAAATAGACAAAATATTTTTAATTTTTGTTGCACGCAAAACGATTTTTTTTGTTAAACTTTGGTAAAAGTAAAAAATATTTTTATCAAAAAACTGTTTTTGGTAAGCTCATAGATAAACAGGAAAAAAGGAAAAATAAAACTTGGTTTTAAACATATAAAAATAGTTTTGTCAATGTTTTGAACTGATTGTAAATATTGATTACATGCAAAATAAGTTTGAACTAATTAAGTTAGATAGAGTTAAATTGTAACAACCTGAAAAACATGACATGATCAAACATATGCAAATCATTTTTATTGTAACCTCATGTAAAGATTAACTTTATAATATCAAGTTACAATTATCTTTAAAAATGCATAATTTGCGTTTATCGCAATTTTCTAATTCAGTATCGTATGCAATTTAATTCTAAATGTCTTTTGAACTAAAATATTTAAGATTTTACTTGAACGAATCTATTGAGGAAACAAAGATCAAATGCTCTTTGAATCAAGTTTTCTTTGAACAATGAACTTTGAAATTTGACAACTCTTCAATTGAGTTAGTATAAACTGGATTACAAGATAACGTGGATAGTGAATGATGACGTCAATATCTCGTCGATGTGAGCGTAAAATCAATCCAGTTAAAAGGTTTTGACTTTTACAATTAACATTTAAACAGCAACATGGAAATTATTTGCTTTTAATTGAACTATTAATCAGATTGTCTTTGTTTATTTGTAGTTTACAAACCTTCAAGCAATATCATAATGCTCGATATTCAGAATAAACAAAACAACGTTTGGAAATCAGATTTATTTTACCAAGAAGTGTTTGAACTAAATTACTTTTTTTTTCATATTTTAAACAAATTTATTTGTAAAAATTTAACAACTTAATTAAACAATAACTAATACTTTGTATAAAATTATTGTAAAAGCTGTTAGTTAAAAATTATCAATTTAAATATACATTAAGCAATAACAATTTATACTCCTAAAAAAGTTTAAGAATGATGTTGGTATAAACTCGGCTGAAAATTCAATTAATTTTTTATAAATGTTGCAACATTAAACCTCTTGGTAAAATATTTTTAGTTTTTTTCCCCGAAAATATTTTCCAAAACTATTTGTTGTCAAACTTTACAATATTTTTTGTTTTTTTTTTACTTCGTTTGATTTCGCAATTCATGCATCGAAAAATAGAATTAATATTTCAAAATCATATTTATTCTTCTTTTAATTGATTATAATAAACGTTATATTGTATATCTGATTTCAAAACAAAATCAAATATTTGAACAACTTTTCGAGGTATATTAACTAGAGGTGCAGTTGAGTTTTCACAACAATTTACAAACAAATTCAAAAGATGATTTAAAATACGATCTAAAATAAGAAGGTGAAACTTTGATAGTTTATGCAACAATTCCTAAAACAAACAATTTATTTATGTAAATCAATCTGTTTTATGCACATACCTAAAATGTTTAAAGCAACAGCTTCAATTTAACTTGCAGAGTTTTGCAAAACTCTGCTACTATAAGAGTCTGCAATCAGAATGAATTCAAATATTTATTTAAGATAAGACTTCTCTATCTAAACCTAATCGAGTTCTTCCTTGTCATTGTTTGCATTTGTTGGTTGAATTCAGTTTAGCATCTTTTATTTGGTTATCTTTGATAATACATTGATGAGAGTTTTGATTAGAATTTACGTGGTTATCAAGATCTCTAATCTCAATTGAACAAATTGTTCTACAACTTTAAATCAGTATATAGCTTGCAACACTCTCTTTAATTTTATCTTAACTGCCAGAGGCTATACAAATGCTAATTTTTAGAGTCATTTGTAAAAACTTTTTAATTAATTTAACTATCTTAACTTGTTTAGATTGCAGCAGTATGTAACGATCTATTTGTCAAAAATCCGTGTAAAAATTCTTTTAACAATTTAAAAAGTGTATTTAAGACATACTTCATACAATGCTTTTAGTGATAATATCTTTGTGTTGTCAACTTTGTTATTTATTTACAATCATGAGAATTTTTCGTCTATCGCATCTCTGTATTTGTCGTTATATGAAAATATTATCAACAATAAATTTTGTAGGGCTAAAAGATAGATTATTTGAAGTATTTTAATTTACTTACAAATTAAAAAACGAGTTTTAAAGCATTAAGACCTTTGCTATCTTGCTCTCAAACAAATTCTTTCAGAAAATTATAAAAAGTTTTAATTTTTATCTAAACATTTGGGTCACAACACCCCTCATGTTTTATTAAAATCCCAATCTGTGTCTTGTATTTAAACCACCAGAAAATATACTTTAACAGTGCAACAATTTTGCTAGTTCAAAACCAAATTCTAAAAAATAATAAGTTTTGCTCAAGTTATCTCAAATATCTTAGTACAATTCATTAGTTTTCAAATTTTATTCAATATGCAAGAAAATTAATCCAATTATTTATATAAATAAATATTATATTATAACTTTATAATTTTGGTAGTTAACAAAAAAGCCTTGTGATTATGAAAACAAACTTTAAAATTGTTTCAATACAATTTAGTACTCGATCATTCTACATGAGTTGGTGGCGTTAGTCTAGTCACTCCAAGCCTACCATTAGCGTTAAATAGAGTGAAAAGACTGGTAAGCAACACTATCATTTATTTAATTTCATTTTTGTCATCTTAAATTTGTTTCAACCATAAAAATAGAGTCAATTTAGTCGAAAATTCATGGTGATTATTTGAACAGATAAATTTATGAAAAATGGGAGAAATTTTCATGAAGCAAATCTGAATTTGAATTATTAAACTGAATTTATATTGAAAAATTTGGCTTAAAATAAATAATGAATGTTTTCAATGATTGAATGATTTTGAATTTATGATCAACTATAATTTATTGCATGTTTATATAGTTTTTATTAATTTTTTTATTGAAAAATCCTTTATATTTGAGAGTTAGTTTACATTTCTACAGTTTTTTAATATTTCATGAATATAAAGATGATGAAAATAACAATTTTATATCAAATCTTTTATGAAATAAATTTACAGCTTAAAAGCTGGAAGGTAGTTACACAAGTTTATAATAATAGTTTATATATATAGAAAGATTACAAACCAAAATATGGGACCCCCTTGTAGATTTCTTGTTTACTTGAGATACAGCTCAGATAAAAACACTTTTATAAAGTCTTTAGTTACTACATCCTATTTTATTGATTAGGATTCTTCTCAAGATAAAAACATCAATTCTTTTTTGTGATGAATTTATTTTATTTATAAAAGTTATTCTTCTAAATAGCTTAGCTTAGCTTAAACTCCTTAACTCATATTGAATCATTTAAAAGATTTAACTCAGTACAGGTGGTGAAGTGATCAGGGATACAATCTGTTGGATAATAATAACTTTATATTAAAATGAACAAAATTATGAAAAATGAAATATAATTCTTTTAATATTCTGACTTCCACTAATCTGTAAAAAAATTCTTTGAAAACATTTCTGAACTTGTATTCACGCAATCGTTTTGGTTAATTCTAAAAAATAATTGAAGTTACTTTTATCAAAACAAAATTCCTTTATTTTAAATCAAGTTAAAAATCAAACTACTGCGAAAATATAATTAATCAAAATCAGGATAGTTTCCTACTAATAGTATTAAGCACATAATTTATTATTATAACTAATAAGTTATTGTTAACCAAAAGATTTATCTTTTGACATGATAAACAAAAAAAACTATTTCCGTTTCAAACAGTTTTTAAAGCAACAATTATTGACCTGTTGAAAAGCAAGTGACAAGCATATAAGCATCTTTTTAAATATGTCCTCCTTAAGTGATTGAAGTAACGGAACGACGATTTGACTTCATATAATCGATCAAAACCATATAAATTGGTTTTATTCTTTCGTTAACATCTGCAAAAATCTTTCAAGCCTATAAAAACCAAAAATAAATATATTAAGTTAAAAGCTACAAAGGTAAATAATTTATTAAACTAATTGTTTATTAACAATAAACTTTTATTTAACTTTATGTAAATAGTTGACGCAACTTTGTGGTAATATCGTGGCTTTTTTATTATACTTTTGTTCATCTTTTGTTATAACTTGTAATTAGCTTTCTAACGTGTCAGCCAAAAATGCTGCAATCTTTTTGCAATGGTCAGTTAACAGAATCACGTGTTACGTTGCCGAGAGTTTGCAAAACTAACTTTTGGTGTCATTATGAATGCAAACAAAACGCTTCTTATTCAAAAATGAACACAAACTTTCAAATTTATAATTAATCTCTTACGTTCCTCGAGGCTATAGATTTCATATCTTTTTCTGATTTTATTTTAGTCTTTTTATGCAATATTTAGTTGCCGAAAACGTCTGGTTATCACGTACACATATTTATTGTCTATAAAAAAAATGAGAAATATTGAAGATAATAATTTAATTTCTAAAAAAATCCTGAAGATGTTCAAATAATTTGATTTCATAACAATAAATTTGCCTCATTAAAACACTCATCAATTATCGATTGATTTTGTGTTCTAAGCATTTAAAAAGTTTAAATTTTAGTTGGGTTGATTCAAATAGATTAATTAGTGAATCGTTAGAATCTATAGGTATTTTAGAGTTAAAAGTTAGTTTGAATTATACATGAAAATGAGAAACAAAATGATAAAGAAAGTAATTTTGTTTATTCAAACAAAAAAACATCTTTTTTTCAAAAATATTCTTTTGACTTGCCTTACCACTCCAGGTACTCTGAACAAGACTCTCAATTCAACAAATTATGTAAATTTCAAATCAAATAGAAAAGAAAATAACGTTTATTGAAAGAACTCTTGTCAATAAACCAAAATACTTGACCTTTAAAAAACAAACAAATTTGTAAATATAAAATTTGTTTATTGTTAAAATATGTTAGAAACTTGAGAATATTGTGTTGAAATGTTACTTGTATTTCAAAGTAATAAAAACTTATCAAAATAGAAAATTAATATTTGATATTATTTGAAAAGCTTACTTCAAAAACCATTGAGAGAAATACTATGAGGAACTAAACTTACATAAAGTTTTTAGCTAGGATGTAGATTTCCTAAAGCAGTGTAATGTTTAATTGAAGTGTCAATTAAACTTGGGAATATTTTTCTTTAAGGTTTTGCATTAAATGCTTCAATAAATGCTTATTAGCGTTTTTTAGTCTGTCGAATTGAACTGAAATTGAATAAGCTGATAAAGAAGTTTAGATGATAAAGAAAGACTCCCAAGAAAGTATGTCTTTTAGTTGTAAGATAAAACACATTTCTAATCAGTAAACCTTTGTGGAAAAATTAATTGTTTGAAGTTTGTGAAAATTCTCATAAAATGATTATTAAATTACTGTTTTGTATCTTGATATCGGCCAGTTGTAGTTTGATCATTAAATTTTACAAGAATGTAAATCATATTCAAAAGACGAAAATAGTAGAGCAGGGTTCTATTCTATTTAGCAAGTTCATCAAACCTTGGGTATTTTCAGATTGTTAAACAATTAGAATTATAGAAGCAATTATAAAGCTAAATGCTGCAAAATAAATAAAACCTGAGTTTGTTTTATGTTAAAGTATTTAAAGCAGACACAAATATGCTTCTTTAAATGACTTGAAAAATGTCTAATTGACTTTAGTTTGGCAATAAACAAATTTTGTGATGAAGGAAAATTAGGATATTACAATAAGCTGATCAAAGTATCTTTATTCTTATTTAAAGTATGATTGTCTAAATCCTACAAACTTTGATTATTTTAATTTTTAATCTTCTATTTAAACGCCAAAAGTTGTTTTAATTAAAATAATTTTGTGGTTTAGGATAAAGTACCATTTTCAGGAACTGATTAAAAATCAATTAAAACTTTCCAGGTATTGAAGGAGAAAATTCAGTTCCGGCCTTAATTTAAGAACAAGTTAAAGAAAATAAATCCCAAAAAGTATTTCCACTAAATTTAAATAGTTTTATGATTAGAAAAATAAGTAGAAAGAAAGTTATTTATAGAATGAATGTGTATAAAATTAGAAAAACTTTTCTGTAATATCACATTTGAATCACTATACAACAAATTTAGCAACCGTTATTATCATACAACACATATTAGAGGACTTGAGTACAAACAGAATTATTTTAAAAGTACTTCTATACAAGTTATCTAGAAACTAAATGTTTGAAAGCTTTCTAGATAGTTTATATTTTTAAGAACAAATAAACTAGTGCAAAAAGTCACTACACATGTCTAGACTTTGACAAACTTAAATCGTGTTTGTCTTGTATTTCAATCTTTTACAAGATACTTTGACTTTGTATATTTAAATACGCTTGACTTTAAATGGTTTTTATTAAAAGTTTTCAAATTTAAGCTTATGAAACTACAGATAAAAGTAATATGCATTTAATAAGGTGTATACTTCAATCGTTTTTCTTTTTAAGAAATGTTGATGCACTGCAAGATCAAATCACTAATAAATTTAAGAAGTAATAATTGAATTCTGAAAAAAAAACTTTATAAAAGCTAAATTTTGATTTTATTATATACTTCATAATATTTGAATATCTATTAATTTGTAAAAATTCTTACAACATAAAATATTTAGAAAAATGTATGATGAAAAATTGTTTTATAGAAAAACAAATTGTCTGGAATTTTTTCTCAAATATTTTATAGTTACTATAACTATTGTTTAAATGCAAAATGATTTCACAAAATTAACATCAAATAAAATTAAATTTGTTTCAATAGATGCTTGCTTTTAGCTATTAACAAACAATCAAAATGGGAAAAACTACAATTCATTGTGTAGCAAATTAGTTGAAGGTTCATTTTGTTTTTCTGGTGAGTTATAAATAACACTTGTAATTAGGTTCAACATCAAATCTCTTCTGGTTGGAATATCCTTCTAAAAAAATGTTTGAAAAGTAGAAAATCAAACTCTAATCTAAATCCGATTATTTCTGACCATAACGACAGGTTCCTCATCAAAATATCCGAATGTAATTAAGACTGTCAATTCCTCTTTCGACAACCATCTAATATGTTCACTAAAAACAGATTGAAAGAATAAGAGAAGAGTAGAGATGTTATTGAAGATGTACTTGTTTACCTTGAAGTCAAAATCTTGAAAATAAATTTGAAGTTTATTATTAGTGAAGGTTTTTTTAATTGATATGAAGCAATTTGAACAAATCTTAAAAAAGATAAACGAATTTGATTTTGAATATCCAGCACCTTGATACATCTAAAAAATGTTAAATAAAATAGATTTTAAACTTTTTAAAAGTAAATAGTAAATTTTAAACAATGTTTAGTTGCTTTTAAATTATTATAATCGCATCTTTATGATATGATATTGAAGTTATGAAATAAGAAATGTATTTAAATGGAATTAATAAAAATGTTGTTAAGTTACTGATATTTGAAACTATATTTAAATTCACAAACTTTAACTTCGTATGTAAACATTGAAGATAAATATTTGAACAGATAAAACAGTTAATACTTTAGATAAGTTTTGAAAATACTAAAATCAAGCTTTAATTAGCAAAGTATAATTTTTAAAGTAATTATTTTTCTGGAGTTTTACAAAATTACCTTCTCAAAATTCTATCTATGATATTTTTCAAATTCGCAAACTTCAAATCTTCTTCTTCTTCAAAGTCCTTCACCCAAAATCGTTCAAATCTATAATGTAGGGTGTTTTATTTTATCAAGTTAGTAAAATCATTTTGATGCTCAATAAAGAATTAAGTTTAGAAGTGTTTCCAAATAAATTTTCAAAATATAAATTTAATTTTTTTAATAAACAGCTGATATTTACCTTGAAAGTTGACGTAAAGTGCTTTTAGAATAGTTTTGCATTTCCTCTTCATCTAAAATTCCATCCATATTTAAATCAAGACATGCAAATATGTGAATTGAAGCTTGTTTTGAGGTTACAGGAAGTTTTCTGAAGCTAAAAATAAAAGTAAAGATGAGAAATTGATTTTTGATCAAATTTAAATAAATCAAAGTCCACAAAATTGTTCAATTTTATTTACCTGTTGTAGGTAACTTGTCCTTGAGCATTCTTGTGACTCATAATCAAATCCAAAAATAACTTCACTTGCAAAAACATCCGATCATCAGTTAGATCACGAGCTTGTTGTGTCTCTGTTGTGTTTCCTGCTTCATTTCTGCTTATTATCAAATCATTAAAACTTAGTGACAGTATCTCTAAATAGATCTCTAAATAGATCTCTAAACATACATGGTTTCTCCCGGAGGTGAGTCAAGTTGACGAGCTAGATCTTTCCACAGACTCCTATCAGAGTTTTCGACTTCCTTAATTTCAATGAAGTCATCTTTATTTGTATCAATTCTTTTACTGATATTTCTAAAATAATATTTTTTTACAGAAAGTTTATTTTGTTAGAAAAGGATAAATTAAGAAATTTGAGACTTTCAAAAAAAAACAAAATGATCAGAAAATGAGGTGAATCACAATTTGAAGGTATTTTTGAGACGAAACCAAAACATGTTTTTGCCACTTTAACGTAATCAGCAACTTACTCAATAATTTTCCACATTTGTTTTTTCTCAATATCAAACGTGAAGATGACAAGATAACGAAATTCTGTGTGATCATAAAGATCAGGTGAAAGATAAGACATGATTTTCATCAAATTTTCAAGTATCAATTTCACGTTTAAATATCCCAAGTCAATTGAGTCTTGATTCTATTGTAAAATTGATGAAGTTTAATTTTAGTTTTGTCAATTTTTTTTCTTGAAAATTTGAAACTGTAGAAAAACTCTTACTGAAGTATAATCCCAAAAAATATCTAAATCTTCCACTGTGATGTCTTTATCTTCATCAAAGCAGTCTGAATCGTTAAAATGATGTATATTGGGTGAAATCAGGAAAGTTACAGATATGCTTCTAGTATAAGATCGAACCTAAAAAATCAATTTATTTGATGTATGTACCAAAAAAGAAACTTATAAACTTCGAATTTTGTAATTTATGATCTTAAAAATTATTTCGTTTCTCTTCGGTAAATCTTCAATTAAACAAAATAATTGAGGAATACCTACTTGATGAAAGTATCTTGAAGGTATGAGTAAACAATCTCCAGGTTTAATAGTGACATGATACCACGGTACTTTGTATAAATCAAGATATTTATTCATATCAAC
Source organism: Pegea sp. RAD2-039 (assembly GCA_034620365.1). Classification (NCBI taxonomy): domain Eukaryota; kingdom Metazoa; phylum Chordata; class Thaliacea; order Salpida; family Salpidae; genus Pegea; species Pegea sp. RAD2-039. The sequence continues at coordinate 700,531 of JAQGEQ010000058.1, read as the reverse complement.
ACGATCAACGTTTATTTTTGAAAAGCCAGAAGCCTGAAAAGAAAATATTTGAAATTGACGAGATTAGATTGCAAAAAATCAACTTGTTGCTGATCAATAATCTCTAGATCAAGTTTGCTCTCATATTTTCTGTCTATTAACATCCAATCTTTTTGACCAGTTATCAAACAATGTAAAATATGATCTGCATCTTTATGGAGTAGAGATCTAAAGAAAAATTTAAGACTTAAGTAATAAGTAAGACTCAAAATTACCTGGTTCCATTTGCACCAATCCAAATATTTGATTCAAGAATATTTTGACGGAATGAACTACATCTCAATAAATCAGGGGCCTGGAGTTGTTAGAAACAAAATAGAATCAAATTGAAAAAAAAGGTTTCAAACTCAAATCGAAATCAAATTTTTGGATGTTTTGGTGAAAGAAAAGATGAGAAAATAATTGTATGAATTCCTTACCAGTACATCACGGCTCATTTTGTTTGGAAATACCGAAACAACGTACCAATTACTATCCTTATAACCTTCTAAAAATTGTTTTAACTTCATACGTTTTGCTCGTGATTTTCTGTTTGAAATATTTGTATGAGATCAAATAATCTTTTCGAATAAAATAATTGGTTGAAAGTTTTCAGATGTTGATGTGGTTTCATGGACCTTTGACCACCAAGTATAGGAATTATGTGAAAGATTTCCCCAAAGTTTTTGGCCCGGGAGTTTTTACAGATCAACAAGTCAGTAGGAAGTTGTTTATGTGGTTTTTATGTTTAATTACAACTTAACCAAAGTTGCAACTATGATAAATCAAAGTTGTTATCAAGTTAGTAAGCAAGTACAAAATATTTTCAATCTTTAAATAAATTTATTTTTTATTGATGTAAACACAAAGATCACAATCTCAACTTATGAATTGTTAGAAACATATTTCATAAATTGAATTTGTAAATTAAGCGCCAAACTTTATTCATAACTCTTGTCTGCCATCTGCCGTCTGACTAAACTCATAAAATGAACAATATAAATTAGCGGTAATTGAATCAGTATCAAGCATACATCTGTTTGATTGAAGATGAAATTTAGAGACTTTATTTACCTATCTTCATACTTTTTTTCAACTAAAACTTCTTGATCTCCATACACATCTATTAAGTGATTATCAGTCCACGATGTCAGAGCTTTTGATTTAGTGATTTCAGCTTTAAACAGAACTGGCCTGAAAATAAATAAAGAGTTTCATATTTAGAAGGCTTGAGATGGTTGAATCGAGTTTTTTACCAATTTGCTTGGATGTGATGTTTCCAGACATACTGATGTTTGTATCCTGCTTCTAAAAACGGAATCTCAGCACTAGAAGCTCGATGGAGCCCAAATTGATGAAGATGTCCAAGAAGATCACCTTTAGGAACGTCTTCATCAAATATTAATCTTCCAGGAAAGACTGGGACTTCACATAATCCACAAGTTGCAAAAAAAGTCAGAAAAAAATCGAAAATCAGTTTGTAATAAGCTAACTGTAACATATTCACATTTAAGAACCTAAATGAAATGAAACTACTTGTTAAAAGCTTATACAATATTCTGAAGATGGTTTATTTAAAAATCGATATTCAAAATACAATCAATTGTTCATAAGTTAATCTCATGAAAGATTTTGGCGAGGGATTCGGTTTCGCTGTTCTGTGCATGAACATTCTTCACTTTTGTATCCGTTGATGTCATTTGAAGCACAAACAGAACAGCAAGAAGTTAGATTTTTTTCCAAAAAGCATTTATTACATATTAAAACAAGCTGTGAGCATGATCTGCTGGAGCAGACCCGGTACTGATCATGAAATGATGAGCAATAGAAACAAGTGGAGATCGGATCCTTGTTTCCACCTCCTATAGCCAAGCGGTTATCAAAAACGAAAAGTTTTCCTTTGTATAAATTGTCGTCAGGGAATTGTTCAAGATATCTGCAAATCGAGAAAGTTTCAATAAAAACTAATTTGAAACCACAAAAATACAATCTTGATGAGAAAACTTCTTACTTATGAATACCTCCTTTTAGTTGAGACACATCGGAGCAAGATGTAAACTTTTTGATGTAAGCTGATGCTCGTTCACAACGAATACCACCAGTACAATACATCACTACCTCTTTCTTATCAAATAACATCTGATTCTTGTCGACATATTCAGGAAAATAACTAAATTTCCTAATATCAGGGGCCAAAGCACCTTGAAATTTCCCAATTTTGCTTTCATAGAAATTTCTACAATCAATCAGAAGAGGTTTCTGACAATTAAAGATGAATTGAAGACTTCTACAAACTAATTCATCATCTTACTTTACTATCATCTGCTTGTTTTGATGCAATAATTTTTTGACGAAACTCCGCTGGAGTCAAATGTCTTCCTCCTTGATCAGATTTTACTTCTTCAGGAGAAATCCCCATTGTACAGATTTCTTTTACAATTGAGACTTTTAAACAATCAAAACTGTTTCCATTTCCATCACTTTCTTTGAAATCATCAAGAATTATGTCTTTAAACACAGGATGAGAAATTAGAAGATGTTTGTAGTAGTTGATGGAGCAAGAACATCCTTCTAATGTCCCATTGATGCCTTCTGTAGCTAATTTCAATTTTCCAGTCAGATTTGAATTCTCACAAACATTTTCCTGAAAGAAAAAATATAATTTCATTCAATGTAAGAATTTCAATAAAAAACAAGTAATATTTTAGATAAAAAACATAAAAAAATAGATTCTAAAGATTATTCAAGTACCAATTAATATTTACCTGCCATAAACACAAGCCCTTTAGGTCATCTTTTTCAATTTGTACATACTTATAAAAAAGAATCACAACAAACTTCTGTTTTTTACATTTACAAATAAAAACTTCTTCATTTTGAACATCGAAGCTCAAATACGAAAGCTTTGTAAAAGTTTTTTCAGTTTTGATTGATTTTGTATCAATACTTTGTTGCTTGTTATTTTCCATCATCAATTCAACTTTTTCCAGAATTTCTTTCATATGTTTTTTAGAAACATGTAAATCGATTTCTTTCTTCTTCTGAAATGTCTTGTCACAACATTTCCAAATAGAGTCTTCATCTGTAAAGAGTTGATGAACAAATTGTGAAAATGTTTTTCTCCTTAAAATCTGTTTTTGATTTTTCATTTTATAATAACTCTGAAACAAAAATATTTATTTTATACATTTAGTCTGGATAAATACTCAAAATAAATATCTTAAAATATAAATTTGGTCAGATATATTTACATTTTATAAATATTACCATTAAACTATTTGCCTTAAGTTACATATAAAGAAAAAAATTTATTCTAATTAATCTCAAAAGTATATGCAAAAAGCAAATTATAAAATAACACAAAATTTATTTAAAGAAATAATTTTATAAAATTAATAAAATACCAACCCATCACAAAATATATTTTCTAATTCCTTATTTTTTCCACATTTTTTAATGTGGCGTAGAAATTAGCTTATTTTTTATGAATTAGAAAAGCATATTTTAATTCCTTAATTTTTATTCCTCAAATATTAGAATAACTTTTTTTAATTTTAAAAAATATCTTTTAAAATAATTGTACTTCTACATTTGATTACTGAATCAATTGAAAGTAATTGTTAGTCTGACCTATATAAATATATATATTTAAATATATGTATATATATAATGTATATAAATATATATAAATCATTTCTTTTAAAAAGTAAACTGTGAAGAAGATACACTTATATACTTAAATATTGCTCGATATTCTCTGTCTGTTGTATTTATCTATAAAGTATTTATTTAATTTTCGTAGCCAAACGCCAATTAGTTCCACTTCCTTATTTCCTACAATATTTGAAGAAAACTAAGTAAGTAGATTTACTTATTTGCCAAGAGCTAAATGTCTAAAAACTTCTAAGAACAATTATTTTATTTTTTAACCGGGATGAGAAATCATGTTTTTAATTCATGTATCTAATAAATTATATTATTTAACTTTTTAAGTCAAATTTGTTAAATACTATGAAATATTTTATACTTTTATTAAAACCCCAAAGCTGAAACTACAAGTTTTTTTTGTTAATATGATTTTTAAATAAAGAGCCATTTTTGTACATGTTGTATAAATCATAAAGCCCAAATAAACTTCACAAAATCTAACCTCTTAAAACATCTACTTTTAAAAAATATATAAAAGTATTTCAAAAATTGCTTTAAATAGGAAATTGTTTTGCTATTTTTATGTCTTTTTCTGATTAAAATTTAAAAGTCCTGAAGTTTTTAAAAGTTTCTTAAGCTCTTGTATTTTCTTTAATTTTTCACATAGATTTTATTAATCGATGTTCATTGATGTATATACTAAAATAAAGAATACTAAGCTAAATTCAAAAACTTATTTTATTGAAATATAAAGTTTTTACTCTCGTTAACATCCAATTTTCTTAGCTATTTTTTTTCTAATTTGATCTCCTCCATGTTTTAATTATATATTCAAAGATTTTATTAAGTAAGAATTCATCCATTTAACGGTGTCTTGGAAATAATTAGGCTATCCTAATAAATAAACATTACTGTTTAGAATCATAAAAGTGACTAATTAGATTGTCCAATGTTTTGGTAATGTTCAAACTTTAAGTTTCAAAAAAACTGTTGCATTAAAAAAATGAACCTTAGTTCCATCAGTATACATCAGTATATAAATTGATAAGTTACTTGTCCAGCAAAATTGATTTACTTTTTTAATGAAGATGTAACTAAGCCAACTTATTTTAGATTTAATCAATTATTTAAAAACAATTATGTTAAAGTTTTTTCAGATAATGAAATAATCTCAAATATTGCAACTTCAAACTATAAAAGTGCTACTTCATACTCTATAATCTACAATTCTGAAATAATAAATCTTGGTCAAAATTGAATATCAGTTTTTATAAATTTTTCTTAATATTGTTTTGTACTCGAGAAAACAAGATCTCTTGGTAGTATGAATGAAAGTTACATCTTTAGATAGCTTTTTGTTGTTTTATGAAAACCACAAACTTAGATAACTTTCTAGTAAGTCTGTTCGAAAACAATTGATCTTAAATGTTCGTTTTAAATAGAAAAGTACAAGCCGAAAAAACACAATCTTTGTTTTGAAAATAATACTTTACAGGATAAAACTTTGAGGCTGCTAAGCACTTTCTACTACCAAGATTTTTTGTGAAAAAATATCCTATATTATTGGCGGAAAAAGTTTAGAGGTCAGGGTATCTTTAGTCTGCTTCGGGCAAAAACAGCTATACATGCCAGGACAGATATTATGGACACCCAGTAGCATCCCATGCAGCAGGATTCAAATTTTTAAGCCAACAAAGTTATGCAGCGGAACAGAAAGACTGATGCAGCTGCGCCCAGCTAGCGTCGCAGGAGCTGCCAGAACGACACTGATTATAGTGACGAACTGCCTTCGGGGGAATTCCGCCTTACTTACTCAATAAATAACTGAAAGATAGAGAAGAACCATCATCAAAGAAAAGGAACAAAATTTAAAAATCTGTTTAGATCTTTTCTATTTCACTGTGTTTTACTTTTTTAAACACTCTTGTAACACGCCCAGCATGACGTTATCGGCCGAAGCAGACCAATAATATTATCATTAGAATTATATCAACAAATAAAGAACTTCGTTCATTTAAAAACTTTTATGGTAATAAGTTTGCTGCTTAAACTATTAACATATTCTTAAAAGTTAAATACTTTAGTACAAATATCATAAAAGAAAATGTTAGTATATTCTAATACATTATAAAGAATAATTAGTACAAAATATTATTTTCCAAAATATGTAATCATTTAAGAAGATGTTTATTGGACCAATATTTAGTGAATTATAAACTTATAAAAACTTCTTTAAGCCTGTATATGTAAAAACTGTTAAGCCTGTATATGTAAAAACTTTTAAGCCTACGCTTAGATATATAGTAGTGCCGAGTATTATCTGATAAATTGAAAAGATAAAAAGATTATCTTTAAGTTCTATTGGAAAAATATTGCCTTTTATCTAATAAGTTTTAAAAATTATTAGGATATTTGTATTAAAAGCCTAATTTTAGTTGTTAAATTTGTCAACAAGTATTTGAAATATAATTTTAAAATACTAAATTCAAAATGTAAATGTATATATCTAAGTTTTTATTTGATTATGTATCAAACTTTTCATTACTGCTTTAATTAAAGTTGATTTTTATAACTTTAATTAAAATTGAGTAATTTTATTTATTAAAATAATATTAAGATTGATTTGAGTTTTAAACTAATTTAAAATAACTACTGAAAAAATACAGTTTTATGTAGTTGGATAAATCAGTTATTTAACAGTAGACTGAAAAATGAACTTCAATTTAGATTAAGCTTTTTTATGTATATAGAATTAGGCAATTGAAATAATTTTCTAGTACAAAAATTGCCAAAACTTACAAGCATAAACTTATTGATAAAAAATAAACTAGACAAAAACTAAGCTTTAAGTACATTTTTAATAGACTTATTTATTTATTACAATAAACAAGGAGGGTGCCTGAAGAGAGCACCTCTTGCTAACACACATCCTCCTCAAAGCATATAATAATGAATAAATACATAGAATGTTTTTATATAAAAATAGAAAAAAATTACAGTTTGGAAATGACAATGTTGGCATAAATAAACTTTATGGTTTCACAAAATCAATTAAACAGTTTATATCATTTTAACTCTGATACTGTTGAACGTTTTTCAAAGTTGAAGTATCTAAAATAAGAAATAAATTTTGATTACACAATTTTAATTAAATTATTTCTGATGAAATCAGAACCACTCAAAAATAAACAGATCAAAATCAAACATTACTCAACTCCAGTTTACTATTTAACTTATATACTAGCTCATTTATTAGTAATTAAAAGCTCTTAAATGTATCTATAAAATGTTAGTTACAAAATCATTAAAAATTTCTCAGTTTTACTTCAGCTTTTTTAACTTAGAACGTTTTTACTCCGAAAACAACATGTTGTTATTAATTTAATGTAATAATTAATCATTTTGGCTACCTGTAATAGCGTGAGTTTTTGACAGTTTTCAAATAATAACATTTTATATTTGTTTCTTCTTTAAACTTTGTTTTGACCAAAAAAATACAAATGACAGATATTAGTTAACGTACTTTTCTGGTGTTGCTGTAAACTTTCTTAGATTTAAACTTGTACGTATCTGTGTAGTTAAATGAATATAATATTGTAACATTTATTATATTTATCTGGTTTTAAGCCAAAAGAATTTTTTTACGAGAGATTTTATTGATTACTGTTTTAAGAAAAATTCTTAAACTCATGGAATTGTCTTTTATTTAGCTCTTATTTTACTCGCTTATTGATCCTTCATCTTTAGAGAGTTTAAACCTTATTTCTAAAAATGATGCTAGAATTGTAACTTAAGCCTCACAATACTATTTTAAGTTCAGGAAGTACATCACCAATAAACAATTTTTTCACTAATTTATATAATAGCTGCTGCTGTAAAATTTGTTTAAACATTATTTACATATTTTCTAATTTATAGATTAATTATCGATTATTTTGTTTAAAAGTTTTAAAAATATAAAAAAAATGATTGTTTTTAAGAAAGCCGCTGAAAATGTATTTCAATAAAAATGTTGAACTATTTATATCAAAACAAATTATTTATCTACAAACTTGCTTGAAAGCATAAAATTTTGTGTTGAGTAATGATAAATTGAACTAAATCAGCAAAATATTCATACATTTAGAGGTTTTTGGTTTGATAATTTGAACGTACAGGTTACAACTTATGCACAAAATTTAAAAAGTTTTTATAGATAAAAACCAAAGTTTAAAAAAGACAATAATTCACTTTTGACTGATGTACAGCTAAAATTTATTTTAAAAGCAGTTTAAAAGATAAAAACAAGATGAATGTTTAAAAATATCAATAATTAGATTCTATTTAAGAACAATTTTCTACTCAAGTTTTAATTGCCAAGCAATTTATATAAATCATGTTCTGACAAGCTTAAAAGATTGAAGAAAAAATTGAAATTCTTCTTCAAATTAAATCAATTGGTTTTCTAAATTGATGAAACTCTTTTAAATATTTTAAAAGTCTCAGAACTTGACTTTTGGATGTGAAGATTTTTATCTAGTTGGAAAATGAAGATTTCAACTTTTGTTTCAATAAATTCAACAATTGCTTTTTCTGTATATGAATTAATGACCTAAAATCAAACCTGATGATAGATGCTTTTATAACAAGGTTTTAGCTTGAAGTTATAAAGAATGAAAACAAATAATTTCTATAAAAATAGCTTCAGAAAAATGAATTTGGAAAATTTATCTTAATTCAATACATCTTTAAATGGAAACTTATTTTGGTAATTTGATAAAATATTTGAAATTAAAAAAGAAAGTTTTATAAACAATTTAGAATTATTTTAAAATAACAAGTTGAATATTTGAAATTTAGTGACAATGAAATTAATGGTTCAAATTTATATGTTAATATCAAAACAAAAAGAGTTAAACATAGAAATTTGGAATAGCTTTTTAAGAAGATACTAAAAATAGTAAAAGTTGGGAAACCTGCTTCCTGGAAAGCTTACAAAATATTTTTTGTCTAAATAGTTCTTTCTGTCACTTGAAAGTAGTTGTTACATTAAACATATAATTAGCAGCATTCAAAATTTCTTATTTGTAAAATTAGTTACAAATTTTAAAAGATATAGTTGCAGAAAGAACAAAGATTCAAAAAAAGTTTATTTTTGTTTTTTGATTAATTTTTATAAAATCTTTTCTTAAATAAGACATCTTCTAATTTAATAAAAGAAAAACTAAAAAAAGATCAAAGAGTTAAGAACAAGTTGTTGGAGATAAAAAGGAAAATTAAAGACAAAAAAAGAATTAAAACTAAAACTTATGAGGATTTTAAACTGATTTAAAGATTTGTAAATGAATTTCATTAATTGAAAAATTCAATTAAAAGATCTTTAAAGATAAGTTTACTACCGGATGTAAAAAAGAGAAAGGAAAATATTTGAAAAAATGAAATGAGAAACAATAAAAATAAAATTATAAGGTGGAATAGGAAGAAATCAAAGATTTAGTGAAAATAGAAAAAAGTTGTTTTATAAGATTTTGAAGAGTGTGAAGATTTTGAGTGAAAATTTCAACAAGCTAATGACAATCACAACATACTGAAGTTTATTTTTAACAATTAATTACACGAAGTATAAACAAAAAGTTAGTCAAAAACGTGATAAAAGGTTCCTTTTGCATGAATATTTGTAAGTGGAAAATTATTTCACAATATTTGCTCAGTTTTAAACCGAAATTATCCTACTCGACTACTTTTGGGAAAATCTCGTATTCCGTTTCAATAGGCAATTGAAGCACTAAGCCTAAAATGGGGTTTGGAGAAACAGCCGGCCATCTCTCTTTTAAGAATAAAATCAAACAATTTCTAAAATTGGAACAAATCGAAAAATAAAGTTTTCTCAAATGTCACCTTATCTCGCGTGTATTGGAATACAATTTCTATTTTCTTCTTTTTATAAATGAAAGATAAAACAAGTTGAGATTTGCTTTAAACAATTTTATTTGTAATCAAAAACTCGTTCATCACATGAAAAGAAACTGGAATGAGTTTGAACAAAGGGGTTGAAACGGTCACCAGTTGGTTGAGATGGTCACCAGTTGGTTTAAATGGTCACCAGTTGGTTGAGATGGTCACCAGTTGGTTGAGATGGTCACCAGATGGTTTAAATGGTCACCAGTTGGTTGAGATGGTCACCAGTTGGTTGAGATGGTCACCAGTTGGTTGAATGGTCACCAGTTGGTTTAAATGGTTCTTCTGGTCACGAATAAATGATTGCCAATAAACCACACGTGTAAGCCTCCCACACAAAGAAAGAAAACAATAAAAACAATTCGATGGCTGTTTGTCAGGTGGCTACATGCTACCAGCGATGTAATCAGGGGTTTGTGTACAAAATACCCAAACCACTTAGCAACAATCTCAGCAGAACTCAACAAATTCGACTACGTCACTGGTTGATGACGTCATTAGGTGATGTTTATTGTGAAGAAATTGTTGTGATAAAAATAGGAAAATAAATACGAATGAGTTGGTTTGTGAGAGGAACAAAAATGAAAAAGGTAAAAAAATCAGCAAATGAACAGATTCATGATTATATATAAAATAAACTCTGAATAATTGTGTCTTCATTAAAATGCAGATCAAAAAAGGATCTAGTAATTGTTCAACTTGTCTTTCATAATGCAAAAAAATCTTATATAATAATCCAGGCAAGATAATGAGAAGAAAAGGAGAGAAAAATGTCATTGGAGATTTGGAAACATGAAAATGAAAAATCTTCTTGTTGTAACTCATGCAAAAAGTCTCTACAAAAAAGAGAAGAAAAAAAATATAGATAGAATGAAAAAAATGAGTGTTACAGAAAGATTAGAAGAAGCAACATTCGTTGGGTGGATAGAGGTGTGGAAATAAATCCGAACATAAATTCACTTTCCTCTTTGATTATTCTCCTTCTGATTCTTTCATCTTTTCTAATGTAACCAGCAACAATACCAAACACGTCATCCATGCTCCCTTCTTGTCGAGGATTTTTTGACGTTTGTCGATTTCTATCGTGTCAAAACCGCAAGTTGTTTAAAGATCGACTGAACCAACAAATATCGGCGGGAAACAAGGCCGAGGTAGTCGGCGAGTCGTAAATTTTACACCGATGTAGGGGGTGTGGCGAATCAAGTATCTTGATTTGTTGTCTCAGTCGTTACCGATCGGCAGCAAGACTGCGATGTAATAATTAATTCGCTCAATACTCAAATTAAAACGCGAGAAATAGATTTAAGTGGCAGAAAAGGAAAAGTGAAAATTCGACTTACTTGGCGACTGAATATTCTGCTGAAAAATCCCTTTTTATTTGGAGGGTTTTGATCAGCATAGGGCATGAGGTCAGGCGTGGGTCCTCCATCAGGAGCAAATACGTTCAAATCATCATACACTTTCGTATCACACATCTACAAGCATCAAGCAAGTGTGATTGGATGATCAGTTGGTCGCCAAGCAACTTACTTCTTGTTGCCAGGGAATGGTGACCGAACCTGTGGCAAATTTGGCGTAGAAATCCGTGTCAGCTTTCTCCAGGGTCACCCCTTTGACGGTAGAAAACTGTTCAATGTCCAAAACGTCCTTAGCATAAACAGCGTGTGGCTAAGAGGACAGAATGGTCAGATTGTGTCCAGAGAGGAACTTCTAATCACTTACATCCAACTCAAACGGGACTTTATCATAAGGGGGGTTCCCGAAGGGACTTTTTCGCGATTCGAGACGCCGAAAGTTGATATTGCGGAAGAAATCGTGACCCATCACATCTAGGGCACAACTCTCGTCTCGACAACCCAACCTCTCATTTACATCCTTATGTAGCAGCTGTAACAAGGAAGCTGATGACGTCATCAACACGAACGCGCGACTACTAACCATGGAACAGATAGACTTGGCTTCGTCGGTGAACTTAGAGTTGTAAACTTCTGTATCTTCTTTCACTCTCCGATCAACAACTTCTCTTTTAACTTTTTCTTTTCTGTTTCGGAATGGAGGTCTTCCTGAGATCATCTCGTAAATGATACATCCCAAACCCCACCAATCAGGACTCATACTGTAGCGCTCATTACGAACAACTTCCGGTGCTGCAACGAGAAGATGACATCAGCGGAAGATGAGATGATGTTTCTGGTTACAAAGAAACTCGCTGCTAGGTCAAGCTGGATTTGCAAATGATGACGTGGCAGTAATTTCATTATGAGGCCACTTTTGTCACGAGGCCATTTTTGTCATAAAGCCATTTTGGTAGGTGGCTACTTTCGGTAGGTGGATATTTAATTACAATGTAGTAAATTGGAAGGTTAAAAGAAGTAAAATAGTAATTGGAAAGTAACATGAGAATGGATAGATTCCAAAAAAGGCCTTCGACTGAAATCAATTTTCCTGTTTGACGGCATCTTACTTCCTTCTTACTTACCCTTCATGGTGAACAAGTAAAAGAAAGCAGATGATATAAACGTGAAGTGAACAAACCAACTTACCCATGTAGCCAACAGTTCCTACTTTTCCTTTGATAGTTTCACCTGGTGGTATTCTCATTGCCAAACCCAGATCAGATATCCGTATATGTCCTTAAAAAGAAACAAATAAGATGTTGAAGAAGATGATTCAATCAAGTTTCTCACCATCGTCGTCTAGTAGAATATTCTCTGGTTTCAAATCTCTGTAAGAATTTGTAAAAATATTATTTCTGTGAATAAACTAGATGTTTAAAAGTTGACAAAAAATGTTGGATTTTACGAGCATCTTCATTAAAATAACTCTTTATTAGCAAGCTCTAAGTGAACATCATCTGATCATTAATATTTTATCTGTGACGGGAAGATATTTCAGTGGGTTTTGAGTCAGATATTATCAGATCATTTTACAAAGAAGTCCATAGAAATTTGAGACAAGTAAACACTCAAAAAAGATAAAAAATCAGAAATTTTTCAGAACAATTTATTTACCTATAAACAATTCTCTCTTTATGGAGATCATGTAATCCACAAGTGATTTCAGCGGCATAGAACACCGCGCGTTCCACACTAACACCAGGTTCACCCATGTTATGAATATGAAACTTCAAATCGCCACCATTCATGATAGTCAGCACCAAATTAAGAGCATCTTTTGTTTCATATGCATAACCCAAACTCACCTACAACTTTCATCTTAGTTTGAATAAATTTAGATGAAAAGATTTACCACAAAATTGCTGTTAACGGATTCTAGTAATTGTTTTTCATTCAAAGCCATTGCTTCTCCTTTGCGTTTCTTTACTCTCTTCTTTTCGAGCCTTTTACATGCGTACATCTTGCCACTACTACGTACTTGACAAGCACAAACCTGTGAACCAAAATAGTTGTGAAAAATTGGAACTGGTTGAGGTGGTTTTAATAAGTGATCAAAAAAACAGAATTTAATCGAACTTGTTGTGAAGTAAAATGTGAAATATTTCAAGATTGCAGGCTTGTTGATAAGTGAAGATAAATAAATGATTAAATTAAAAGTGATAAGAAAGATAAAAGCGGAATTAAACCACAAATTATTTGGTTTGAAGATAATTATAGAGGTTGAGATGAGAACGATTGGGGTTGTGTTGATCTCAATTTTATAAAGTAATTTAATGATGTCTTTGTGACAGATTTGAATGAAATGTTTTGTTGAAGTGATTTAATGATGAGAAATATAAAGCTGTTAGTCGAAACGGAAGGAAGACATGAACATGCGTAATGCTTCAAAGAAATAATCTAATAGAAGAAATATTACAGAAATTATGAAAACTACAAAAAAAGTTGAAGAAAACTGATTTGATGAAAAACTGACTTCTCCAAAACCACCTTTACCGAGAACTCTGTACTGACGAAAGGTTCCTTTAGTAACAGGTTGCCTATAAAAGTATTAAAACCTCAATAAAAGATACAATTAATTAGTTGCAAGGAAAAATTTGCATCTAAAGTACTTTAGAGTGTTTTAAAAAATTGCTAAGTAATTTGAAATGAGATAGAATTACCTCTCTAGCCACTTCCATTGTAAATACCGTGAAAAGTACATGCTGCCAATAAATGCGTGGAAAGGTTCGCCACTAAGATACGTTTTTATTGCCCTGAAATCAATTTGGTGTAAATTTATATTTAATATTATCAATTGACGTAATGGAAAATATATTTTATTGTTGAATTAAGATGAAATTTCATTTTGATGACTGCGAAGAAATTCAAAGTGAAAGATATTTTCTTTACACAAATATTTTTCGTGCAAGTAACATTCAAAGTGAATGAAAAATGATCCTTTCAAAACGATCTTTATTTATAGCTCTTCTTTTTAAAGACACAAACATATATTAAGATAAAAGTGTAAATAATAAGCAATTATAAAAATATATAATAAACAAAACATTTGTTGTAATCTTTACAAGTGTTACTTGCAAACAGTTTATATTTCTCGCTGTAAACAGTGTTGCAAGTTGAGATGATAAAAATAATTTCGATATGAATTGTTGAAATAGAAAACTTTTCATGTTTTTAAAAAGTTTTACAAAAAAAAGCATTTTTGTTCCATCATCAAAAATAGATAGAAATATAAATGTCACTTTTTAGATGATTATGAAACTAAATTGAAGAAAATAAGCTTCAAACTTTCCTAATATCAGTAGCTGCTATTAATAGAACACATTTTTTATGGCTTTTATAGAAAATTATTGGTTTAAAAATACAAATGTTGTTTAAGAGTATAGGAAATAAATCAATAGTAAAAACACATCAGCATAAAACCAGCAATTTAATATCTAGTTGAGAACCTAAAACTCCTCAATAAACAAACCGATCACCTCAAAGCATTTGAAAATAAGTCTGGCCTCAGTTCTCCCGTGGGATTTTCCTGATCAGGTTGTAATCTTTCTCTGATCTCATCTCTCATCTCTTCAGTTAAAGCACAAGGAAAATTGACATCACTCTGAAAGAGGAAGATTGAAAGTGATGTTTGTGAATTGTTAGATGAAAGCAGCTAGCTATTACAAGACTCATCAATTTCAAATTGATATTTGAAAAGATTTGTATATTGACCAACTAATTAACTATTTTCTATTTCATTGTCATCTTAAAAGCAAACAAGTTTTCTTTTCTTATCACACAACATATGGACAAATTACAAGACATATGTTTCGCCACAAATTTGATAACAGTGACAACAAATTTCAACATTTTCTACTTAAAAATAAAAAGCAAACACCAGCACACAAAATTAGCGTTTGACGTCACATTAATATGACAACTGTCTAAAGATCTGTATAAGAATTGGAAGAAAAACTCATTAATAATTTTATAAATATTTTAAGTTGATAATTGTTGTGATAATCAGATTTTAAAAAGACAATAATCAGGAATAAGTTGGCAACAACAAACTAACCTTATCTCGTAAAAACTTGTTGTAAACCTTTAAAGCCCCGGGGCGGCGATCCTCTGCTAAAGCATCTTCACAGTTTGTCTGATAAACAAGCAAAATATTAGTACAACAAAATAGAATATGATCTGTGCTTCTTAAACTGATTTTCATTTCTAGATAAGTAATAAATTTGTATTCATTCAAAGGTTAAATCTCTAATTGAATCAACTCATTTGAATAAAACTTCAATGAGACAAGTAAACTTTAAGAAAAAAAATTTCTGACATTCAAATGCACAAAATATAAATCAGAGGTTAGAGAATATAGATGGAAGAATTCCGTTAAATAGGTCGAAGGTTTTTTAGTTAAGTGCAGAAAAACCCAATCTTTTGAATCATATTGATAGCGACTGGTTGTGGGTCATTAAAGTTTGCTTTTGATCAAAATTCAATCTGACCAATTACAACAAATTAAAGTTAAATTTGGAGGTTAGTTATCAAAATAAAAATTTATGAAAATTGACATGTTTTAAGTTGACCACAAAATCAAACTTATCAACAAATTGGAAATATGAAATTAGAAAAAATTAGTACCATGCTTTCCTGACATTCACGACAAACTTTCAATTCAATTTTAGTTGAGCAAAACTCTCTGAATAGCCGGCATCCTATTGGTTGAGCCTCACAAATAGATGTATAATCTCTGGCTGTGGATCAAGCAAAAAATGTTTAATGCAAATTACAAAAATAAATCAATATTTAATTTTGTACTAAAGATCTAATTCATTTAATTGAAGGCACTAAATGGTTTTACTTAAAGAAATTAAAGTAGTAATGATCCCGTATTTGGGCAAAAGCAAGTTAAACACTAAGCTATTGACATTGATGAAACTGTATATATTTCAAGATAAGCGAATATACTCAGCCTCAATTTCACATTAAAAACAAAATTTGATAAAAAGACAATTCGAGAAAAATTACAAGCAAGATTTTACTAATTACAAAAAAAGAGAAATATTTTATTAAAGTTTTAAGTGAAATAGATGAAACTTAATTAAAACAAAATACTGACGTAGAAATTGCTTTATAATTTGAAATGTTACAGTTTAATGTAATAATTGTAATAGTCATATGACAATGAAGCTGATATAAATGAATTAGTTTGACTTGTGACTCTGAAAGCTTTAACAAAAACGTCACAAGCTTACATTAAGATCACATTAACGGATCTAGATTAAAAAGTACATCAAAAAAATAAGAAGAAAAGTATCGAAGTAAACATCTAATCTTCGAATCAAATTGATGACAGTTTGCAAACCGGAAACTCACTGATTGTTCTTCTCAGCTCTTCAGTTTGACTTATATGAGGGAATCTTAACATCTCTTTCCATTTTTTACTTTTACCTTTTCGTTTTCCACCTCCACCTGAAGAGTTGTTTAAAATCGTAAGTAATTGTGGTCAAAAGCTAAATGTTAATCTATAAACCAGTTTGTTTACATTATTTGCCAAATTACAAGCTACTGGAGGTTAATGGAAATTCTAAACTGATTTTTCTAAATTGGTCATGCTTTTTCGATTAAGTTAAGGAGAACGATTCAATGAGGATTTTAAGAAACCAATTTACAACACTGAATGTTAATAATTAAAAAAGAAATAAAGTAAATAGGAAAAAATTAAATAAAATAAGTAATGACAACCATGCAATTGTATTGGCTTCAAAAATAAAACTTTTTTTATGAAATAGCATCAAATGCTTAAGTATCAAATATTAATTTACAAATAAATCATTTAAAGTGGAAATAAAGCTTTTAATATTTAATAAGTATAATTTAGCTGAATTATAAAAGAATATTTAATTAGTCTCAAAGTACTTATGGTTATCCACTCTCAATTTTTAATAGATTTTTTAACAGGATAACAGCAAAAATTAATTTGGAGTCTGACAATATATAAGATATATAAAAATTATATTTATCAAAGACAACAAGAGAATTTCAATAATAATCAAAACTAATTTAGATTATTAAACTAAGTTATTAATACTAAACAAACACTAAAAGATTTCATTCAATAAATTTTGATAAACTTTTTATAAAAAAACGTTTCAACAAATACTTCAAAATATAAACTCAATCACTCAATCATCATTTTTAAGATTTTGATTTAAAAACTTTACTGATCACAACTATGGATCTAATAAAATTTAAAAAATGGTTGTACTTTACTAATTAATAAATATAAAAATATATAAAATAAAAACTATAGACTATAAAATATAAGAATCTAATAATTTAGAATAAATTTAGATTTGTTGGTTTGTGAATTCAGATAATTTCATTTATTTCATTCAAAGAAATATTTTAAAACAAATAACAGAATTTATATTTATATAATAACTAATTTATTCAATAGTTATTCATTTTAAAATATCTTAAAACATTTGCTAAGATGCCACTCAGGTATTAAAAGATAGAGAAAAATTTACAAAATCAACAATATTAAAATTTAGATTATCATTATTAAGATGTTTGATTTACAAAATAAAACTTTATTAAAATGATCAAACCCATGCATGCATATATAATCAAATCGAATCACAAAAAGGACCTAAAGTAACAGTAAACAGAATGAGTAAATCAAATAACCAAAGCAACAAAGAAGTTTTTTACAAAACATCAAACCATCTCATACCTGTAGAAACTGTAAAACAAAAATATATCATTAAAGCTCGATTACATCTTATTTTCTAAAAAATTAATTCTTTAAATTATACTAATAGCTTGTTTTAGTATTAAGATATTAATAAATATTAAAATTAAGTTATTTGTTATTTTCTAAATAAATAGAGATTACAATCCTTTTGTAAAAGAATATTTATATTAAACTTATATAAGATTTAACTTACAAATACCTGAAATATTAATAAATTCAGATATACTTTACATAATTATAAATGTTTAATAGACATTGTACAATTGAGAATTTAAGACAGATAAAAAGTTAATTTAAATTTTTATATAAGTATATTTACTTATAACCATATTATACCATTTTCAAAATCAATGATTCATATATGCATTACATTTTTAATATATTTATGAATTATTTACCAATTAAAAACAATTATATAATATATAAAATAATATCATTATAATATTTCTGAATAATTACTTTAGCAAATTATATTTAATTTGATTTTAGCAAAAACAAAACATTTTAATTTCAAGAAAAGCAATTTCAAAATTTAAATGCCAAATTAAAACTGTTAATTATATCAAATAAAATTAATTAAAAATTGTTAATAGCTGAAATATAAAATGATTATAATAAAATGATAATAATAATTGAAATAGATCTAATCTACTCAAAATGTTTATAATTAATAACCACTAAATCAAGTTCCAACATTTTAATTAAAGACATTTAAAAATTTAAACAATTAAAATAGTTTAATAAAAGCACAACTACTCAAACGATGTTTATCACAATTCAATTGTCAACAAACCAAATCATACTATCACAAACATACTAAAAATACCAATAAACATATCCATAATAAAGAAAAATAAAGTTGTAGTTAATAATTTTAAACTCCTGATTATAATAATACCTTCTCTGGCTTTTAAATACACCGTATTGGCAACTATATTCTCCAATTCCATATCCATCATGGTATATTGGACGTCAACCTGCTTTTTTGAACTGTAATAGCTGGCTACTAGTTGCGGGGTGTGGTGTTTGGTAGAGAGTAAGTGATAGGATAACGTACAACTACCAATTCGTCGACTTGTGCGTCACTGTTACTCTAGACTGTGCAGAATTTTCAAATAAAACATAAACAGTTTTTTATGCAAATATCAGTAATTCGTTCTTTTTTATCCTTAAAATTTGTTCTATTCCTTATTGAATTAATCTTCCTAAAAACCTTTTTTCTTTCTAGTATTGTTCTTATCACTAATTTGATTTCTAAAATTTATCAATGTATATTTAGATATGTGATAGGTTATGTCTATTTATGCATATAAACGTTAGATAAAAAAGTCAATTCATATTATTTGAATTTAATTTACATTTCATCCGATAAAAGTTTGCCGATTTTTCATAGAGTTTTTTGATCCTATTACAGAATTTAAAGTACAAGCTCTATTAAAAAACAAAATTTAAAATGATACAAATATCAAACATCGGTTGATGCTTACAAGCAGTAGTAGCAGAGTCAATAATAAAGTATCAGTTTGTTTTATGTCTTTTTTGATAAAATTGTCAATAATTACTTTCTTATGATTTCCTCGAATTAATAATGGTTCCAAAAATAAATTTGTTTTTTAACACATTCGCGTTAACATTTTCGCTAATATATAAGTTTTCTAAGACATTGTAAGAAAAAGAATGTTGTTTGTGTTAAAAGCAGAAGGTTCAGGCAATAATATGAGATGGAAATAAATAAGATTAGTTTGTCTAAGATTATTCTAGTATTGATATTATATAACTACCTCTTTCATTGTTCCATTTTATGTTGTAGATTATTGTCAAATACTCGAATTACATAGTGTATAAGTAAATTTTGCAGCTTTTATTATTCATATTACAAGTATTTGTGAAATTATCGTAAATGCGAAAACATATTATATCTAGTAAGCAAAATTGATGTTAAATTATAAGCAAAAAGATTTAATCCATGATAATTTTTTTTTTTTTTATTTTATATATATAAATGCGAAGGAGGGTGCCTAAAGAGAGCACATCTCACTAACACACATTCTCAGGAGTTTTTTATGGTTTTTCTCAGGAGTTTTATATGTCTCCACCTGGGGTCGAACCCGGTACTTCCTAGCTAGATGTACCTTGTAGCTAGGTGTAGTAACCGCTTCGCCACCAAGCAGGACTAATCCCGAGAATTTTGAAGTGATGAACGATTTGTTGACCTAGCTAATTAAGTTTAGATTTAAATATAAGCATTTTCGAGATTTAAACTTTTACTATTTATAAAATTTGCTATTTGATTTAAAAGCTTTTTAATTGTCTTTTCCCCTACTAAAAATTCCTTTCACTTGTCTTCAAATCCTGAAATTTAAAAAGATGTTTTAACTGGTGACCTCATTTTATTTCTGATTTGTTCAGTTATAGAAGATTAAAACATTTTTAGGTGTTTTTTTATCCTTTATGAATCCTCCTACTTTGATTTTTATTAAACTTAAAAAAAACTCTAATATAAAAATAGACAAACCCATATCTCCGAAAGTTTTATTTGAATCAACAAATATAAAATTTAGTTATGTAGTTTTAACCACTAATTTCCTCTATTACTAATTGTGTTTATCAACTTCATACTTTTAAACAAAACTGTTTGTGCCGTTTGTAAACTTTTTGAAGTTTCAGTGTTTACCTATTAAACTTATTATTGTTAGTCATCTTCATAGATATATTATATGATTTTAAAACTTGAAGTTTTCTCCAAACCAATGAAATAGAAACAAATTTTATTTATTTTATCAATCTTTAAATTCCAAATTTTAAAAAATTCAAAATATTTTTTGAAAAGTGTAAATTTTTTATCACATTGTGAATTTAATAAAAATTTGTCTTCTGCTTTTAATAATATTTATATTGATTTTAATTTTGCTATGTGACTTTTTTAAAAAAATTTTATAAAATATTAGTTTTATACTTATACTTATTAACAAACAAAAAAAATTTTAAATAATTTTATTTATAGTTTATTTAAAATAGAATATAAAATTTTTTCAAATATACTTTTTGGTAAGTATAAAAAATAAAATATACAGAAATAAATCTATATACCTATCATTACCAAAAAAACAAATTTCTGTAAAAAGTTTTGCAAATGTTTTCGCCATTTATAAAAAGTCATCAAAATATAAAAGCTTCATGAAATTGGAGATCAATAGTTTTAAAATAAAAATTTCATGAATTAATTTTTTCATTTAATAAAAATCCGCTACCGGATTTTTCATAATACTGATACATCATCAATCTTTTATCTTTTTATTGATGTACTTAACCTTTTGGGGCTTTTAACCTTTTGAAGCTCAAGATTTTAATTTCAAAAGAGATTCGCCTTACAAAGATGCTTTACAGTAATTAAGTTTCAAAAATAAATCAAACTCTTATACGAGTAGTTCCCAAAAGTTAATAAAATGAACTTTTAATGTGGAGCTTGATTTTTTAACCTAACAATTATGCTAAGGCGAGTGCAATTAAGTTATTATTATAATAAAATTTGCAAAAGTAACATAAAATAAGTCAGCTGCAATATTGATTATCTATTTAATCATAGTACTAAAGCGTTAAGCACACTTAAAACAAGAGATAGTTCAATAGATCTTCACGTTTAGACTTATATCAACTCAAAAGCTGATTACAATAGAATCAGAAACTGCATTTGCGTCTACTATCATAGGGTTAACAAATAAGTTCATTTAAACTAAAACATAATCCATCTCATCAATACTACGTTTGAACCTGACAACAAAGTTGCGTATAAGCTTTTGATATATCTTAAAAATCCAACATTTTGATGCATTCCTAGTATTTGAAAAAGTATATTTTTTAGCAAGCTATGTTTTAAAAAGGCAAATATTTAATGAAAGTAAACACTACTTATCTTTTCCTTGTAAAGAGTTATTTAAAAATAAAAGTGCAACCAGGATTACTAGCACCTGTATCAGCTTCCCAGATTTGCTTCAACTTTTTCTTCATTTAAGAGTAATATCGTTTTTAAGTAAAAGGTAATGAAATAATTAATGATAAAATTACATAGTTAAAATATATAGTTTAATGATATAATTTGTTTATTTATCACAATAAACACACTGAAAAAAGCACTTCTCCTAATACACATTCTCACAAATAACCTTAAATAATGATTGATTTAAACTTTTATATACATTTAATTATATAATAATTTAGTTATAATAATAAATACTATATAAAATTAAGATAAAAATATCCAAAATATTTTTTAATAAAAATATGAGCGGAAAATTAAGATACAAATAAGTATGTGAACATGGCGTATCTGTAGTCTCAATAGAATAGAACAGTGAATAATTACATAGAATCGTGATAATCTTAAAAATGAAAAGAATCACAATTTAGAGATAGCAGTGTTGGCAATATTATAACAGTTCAACTTCAGATTAAACAACACGAGTGATTCTGACATGACAATGTCTGATGGCAGCTGGTTCCAAGTATTAATTGAGCAATATGAAAAAAAATTGCTTTGATTAAAGTACCAGGTGATATGAGCTTATTAATTTGTGTCATCTGAGTTGATAAAACTTGAGGGAAGGACTAATGGAGAGATGTTAAAAAGTAGATTTAAGTATAGAGAGGAATAGTTTATTTAAAGCAAGGTATGGGATCTTATCAGAGGTATTTGAAACTGATAGTCTTAAAGAAGATGTAGCTTTAGTTACTATATCGACCGCATTGTCAAGATCAGTCATCTTAGAGACATTTGTAAGAATGTCAGAGTAGGAAAGAGAAGGAGTGCACAACTTTCTTACAACCTTATTAGATTAGTAGATTAGTATATTGTACATTATTGATAGACCAGTGCGCCTCAAGACTTCCTTGTTTGAGATCTTTTTCTGTCACGTTAAACGTAATATGCAGCTAAGACAACGAAAATGAAAAGTGTTGAGTTTATTTTGGATAAAGTTCAAGTTTCGCTGGCGTACAACAGTGTAGCAGACAAAGGCTCTCAGCCTAGGTTTTGAGAGATATGTTTGGATTATCCCAAACCCTAGAGGTGAGCCGTGTAAATGAACCAAATTTTATTGCTAGAGTACCAGTTTACAGCGTGCTTGTCGCAGTAAAATAATCACCAAGCACCAAATGAGGCAAACTGTTGCGGAAAAACACTTTATTGTATTTGAAGAAGTATATTTTTGTTTTAATGTAGTTTTTTACAGTATTTTTATAAATAGAACCTTATTCAGATCTATTAGATATTGCAAAAAGAAACTATCTCAACTGCTGCTAAACTCCAATAACGCTAAAACAAATGGCAATAATTTGCCCAAAAAAAGAATTGAATGAACTGTAATGATAATAACTATTCAAAGAGAGCCTTATTCAATTGTAAGGAGCGACTACTAACAACGCTACACGCTACGAACAAACCCACAGTCAGCTACAGAATGAGCTAGGTATATAAAAAATAAGGGATAATACATGTATGTAAGCGTCAGAATGTTCTACTGTCACCCAATTCAAATATAACATAGTAGGAAGGTACAAAAAATGAGAAAATTTGAATTTTGAAAAATTACAATCGAAAGCGATAATCTTTGTATCCCGGACAATTAATAGAATCTATCTGAATTCTGGCGATCTACGGTGCCAGCGATTTTTGTAAATTACACAAACAAAAAATATCAAAATCAACCAGAAAATAATCAGGATACAATAGTTTCAAGCAAGTTTCAGTAATAAAAACAAATGTGAAATCTTGAGATTGTAAAAGAACTTTCAATGGAAAAATTTTGTTAATAATCGACCGTACGTTGAAGAACATACCAAATGTGATAGAAGAATTGTCTTTTTGACGCTTGTGAGATTTGATGATGGGCTTCTGTAAATTGATATCTTGGGCTGGAAGGATGGTATTCACAATTGTGTGCGGAGAAAGTTTGAAAAAAGAAGATGTAGGATCAGTGGTTATTTGCCACTTCCGTTTTTTGAAAAAAAAAACCTTGAAAATTCTCAAAGCCCATGGTGGACCTCGAACTTTGCATTGGAAATCAGTTGGTTGTTCCTTCTGATTTCGGTTGTACGCCTCTTTTAGAAGACGCTTATTTTATAAGTGATCATCTCGACACATATTATTTGCTACTGTAATGCGCTAAAATTGCTTTTCAAGTTTTAGTTTATAAAGCTTGGCGAGAAATTTGCGTTTGTCCCAACTTTCCTGAAAGGACACTTTCAACGGTCTTTGATGATCTGAGCTTTTTGCTCCAAGTCTAGTCATTGATATCTTTAAAAATTCGACAAAATAAAGGTCTTGAGAGCACAGTTTGTAAAAAATTTATTGCCACCAGCTTTATTAGTCTCATAGACATTAAACATGATGACATTGTTTTCTCTGTCCTCACGGTCCAAAGTGAGTTTTTTGTGCGTGTCGGTGACCTTCTTGGCAGGAAGCTGCACCATGTTAGCATTTTTGTCGGAACCGGAATCACCGACCACCGAGGTTCATGTGATAGGCTTCTTTGTAGAGGCATCCATTGATTTAGACAAACTAGAAATTTGTTCGTTGATCTTGGCAACTTCATTTCCAATATCAGATTTAAGTTTGGCCAATTCAGCTGATATAGATTTGCTGATGTCGGACAATAAGTTTGAATTATAATTAGATGGGGGAGCTGTTGTGTCCATGGTTCTACATTTAATGCAGAACCATTTAAATCCCATTTGCTTCATCTGGTTGTTTTCAAATATTTCATAAATTTTCTTGCTCACATCACTACAGGTGAGATGAAACCAGGAGAAGTATTTAATTCATTCTATTATGGATCTTTACCACAAATTTTTATGCGTGATCGGCCATTGCAATCTTGTGTTGATAAAGAAGTTTTGTCACAAGTGGTCTTTAATTTCTGCGTGTTGGAGCGTAGGTTCGGGCCTCTTTTGTTCTGGTCCACTTTAGTCTTAACTTTCTTCCAAATAAGTAGAAATATCAACCTCAATTTTATTTTCACCAAGGATTTTCAGTGTAACAAATTTACAAGTAGAAACTCTAATCAATTTTTAGTGTAACAAAACCAAAAGAGTTTGATCGATTTCTAACTGAAAAAGAAATAATATATAATATCACTTATTAGATAAAATTTGATCCCAACTCTTAATCCTTATTTCATGGAATGAAACTAGCTGTCTAAAATTATTCGATTACTGAACCTTATGCAAATAGAATAAAAGTTTTTATTTCAATGAAAATTTATTAACATTTTCCTGAATAGACCGTTTTTAAAATTGTAAAGCACTCATCAAAGGACGCACGAACGGTGAGCAGTAGCTGTTTTAAAGCCTCTGATGTAATTATAATAATATCCCCTACTTAGATCGAATACGGTTACGCTGGGTGGGCTGCAGAAAAGTTTTTGAAGTTCCTTCCTCTTCTTCAAAGTATCTTCCTTATCCTTCATACAGTTTTTATCAACGAAGCTGAAATGACCTCTCCAGAGCACAAAGCAAGGACAAAAATTCTTGATATCCAGTTGTTGCCCGTGCAGCAGGGTTCCGCTCTTCACGCTAGCCAGGCTATGCAACGAAACAGACAGCTGTTATCGTCACAGGAGCTGCAAGAAAGAAACTGAGTACAGCGACAAACTTCCTGTGGGGATAGATAGATCTCGGAATTTATGAAATTTCGCTCAGAAGTTTTATCTCAATTTTCTACAAACTTTGAAATTATAGTTTAACAAATAAAACCTCTAATTTATTGCTAGAAAAATAACAGCACAGTTAGTTTTAATTACACAACACCAAAATGGTTTTATATCTTTGTTAATTTTTTATATTTTAACTAATTTTTTTTTACTGAAGTTTACCATTTATTACAGAAACTCAAAACTTTAATGAATTTATTTTATTCTAAAATAATTATTTTAAAAACTATATGATAATATAATTATTATAATCACATTAAGTCTGTAAACATATAAAAAAAAACTTAACAAAATTGAAACTCTTTTTCAGATTTATTTTATTTAATATCTTGCCAGATTCATCCTACTTTTTATTAATAAAAAACCAACAGATATAATCTTATGTGTTCAAAATTGAATTTATTTCAGCATTCATACTCAAACACACCATCAAGAAATTCTTCCACCAAAATATATGGATCTCGGATAATTGGTTTGCAAATGAGGCCACTGAACGTAAAATTTTGATGCGATGGGGTAAAGGATTTTTCCAGTCATAGACAAACTGGTTACTCTACAAATACTTTCGATAAAAATAATTTCACTTTGGTGAACTCCAATAATCTGTGAAAAAAAATTCAGATTATTTCTGCAAATTAATTTTGATTTATGAAAAAAATTTGAAAGTTTAAATATTTTTTATGATTCATAGCAAAGAGATGATTCAAAATAGAAAATATTTATTGTAATGATAATAACTCTTTAAAAGAGCTTTATCCAATTTGTAAAAAGCGACTAGCAAAGACGATAAGTTACAGCGATACCAACAATACCACTGTCAGTTACAGAATAAGCTAGATATATAAACTACGTAAGCGGCAAAATATTCTACTTTAATCCAATTCAAATATACTTAATAATTTTGTAGATATTTAATGGATTCAATCAAAAGTAACCTAAAAAATATTTACTTTGAATTGAAGAAATTTACCTCAAATAGTTTAGCTATTAGACAAATGGGTACACCAGTGCCTGGTCCATTACATAACACCAAATCAGGTTTTGTCTTCCAGACAATAGGAAAGGAAGAAATAGATGATTTTAAAGTTGTAAAAACAGTAGATAGCCACGATTGAGAGACTTCACGACATCTATTAAAATATAGAAACAGATACAAAAAAAACATATGATGTATAAACCTTGATATAATGTGTATGTTGTAGTCAACAGTTGGTTTTGATCCTCTCAAATCTTCAAATTCTTTTATTTTTTTTACACTCAAGCTATCAGTATCAGCCACAATGTAATGAATTGGATGAAATTCTTTAGGAAGATGATTTATTAATCTAATCATCTCTGTTGTATGACCACCTAAATCAAGATACAATTTAGTTGATTGCTAAAAGAACCCTAAAAACTTAACCACCAGATTTATCAATAATTTGTCCTGGCTTCATAAACCAATGAGTTAACTAGTTTAACAAGTCATGACAATAATTAACACGTGATTAACTTTGGTGGTTTCTTAATCTTAATTTTCTGCTTAATCTGTTAGATTTTATGTAAGATTTTTTAGGTAGTTTTTAATGATTGTCAAAAACAAAATTATATAATCCCGACAATTCTCACAAAACTGCATCTAATAAAATCAAATTGTTGATAACAAAACAAAATAACATCCTCACCTGATCCACAAATTGCCATAACTTTGATAAAATTTTTTTTAACTTTAAAAAGTTTTTTTCTTTTCCAATAAGTAAAGATACTTAAGAGAATTAGAAGAGAAAGAACAAATTTTAATAAAATCCAACAAATATTATCCATTCTGAAAACTTTTATAAAAAATTTGCTTAATTTAAATTTTGAAAGTTCAAATCATAAATTGTTTTTCAAATTTTTAAAGCAAGTAATTAGTATAAAAATCTTTGAAATGGTCAAGTAATTAATAATCACTGAATTAACACTAAATCAGTGTTAACAAATAACTCTTCAAAATCTAACTAGCGCTTGAGTATTTTCATGTCGCATGACTTAAAATGGGATCACCAAATAAAATATTTGTTTAAAACTGGTTTAGTTACTTCATACTAAATTTTTAAGTCTTTTAAAACCAGAATTATTTGGACAAAGTTAAAACTTGTTATCACAAACATCCATCCCAAATTAAAGTTAAACTGTTCCTCATTTTTTTCTTATTTTCTACTTCATTACATATGCCTCTTATTTTTTCTGTATTGATTATCCTAAACCGTGATACTTAAGACTATCTTATAATTTTTCTCCAGTAATACTGTTTTAGTAGAATTTAGGTTTAGTTTCATAAGTTTACTCTAAACCAAGTATAATTCAAAATTTAAAAAAAGAATGAAAATAATTTTAAAGATATAATAAAAAAATTAAAACTGAAGCTATTATACTAAAGAGCTTTATCAGAAAAAGTAATCTTATATATTTTGCTATTAAAGGTTAATTCAGCTATAACATTTTATCATTATTGAAATAAAAAGAAAAGTAGATGTAGATTAGAGCAATATTAGTGTTAATTAAATAAATTCATTAATTAAAAATAATCAATAAATTAGATTACATTTTAACCACTGCATTTACTTTTAATTAAAATATAAAAAGTTAAGAAGTAACAAATAAATTTAAGTGAACTACCTATATCATACAAAACTCTAGTGAACTTAAAAATTTTAAAACTAATATTCAATTCATCTAAAGTTAGATCATTATTTAAAATTTATTAAAACTCTTGCATTAAGTTCAAATCTTAAGATTAAGCCATTTATTAAAAGTTCATTTAAAACAGTACAGTAAATACATTAGAATAAATTCGTCCTAAAACTCCCTAAAATGAAAATTTAGTAGTAAGCCTGGTGACTATTCTGGTCTTTTAAAATATTTTAAACACAATTCTAAAAATTGAGTATTTTAAAAAATCTCGTTTAAAATCATTGTGTGAAGTTAGAAAAGTGAAACTTGGAACAAATCTTAGATTACACAGATTTAATCTTCGTTGTTGACACTTGTGATAAAGATAGAATATGATAGAGTAATGCTAAGGTCTAGGACCGAAGATATTCGTTGAATGAATCCATTGATGAAGTATTGGTTAAAGAAATTTGCAGCTGTTTTACGAGTAACAATTATAAGTTCCGACTTTATGGGCTGGATTCTGAGTTGCCAATTCGTTGATCAGTTTTCTATAGTGTGTAGTGCAGTTTGAAGTTTTGACGGATTACAAGATAATAGCTTGACATTGATTACATACACAAACACTCTGACATCATCTACTGCTACTGGTCTTCTAATGAGGTCTTCAATGAAAATTAAAAAGAGAAGGGGACCTATAACAGAACCCTGAGGAACACCACTAGTGATTTGACTAGAAGTAGATAAAGATCTTTTTACACGAGTTTGTTGGGTTCTACCTGATAGGTAATCTTCAATCCACTGTAAGATAAAGCTGTTGATTTTTTAATTTTTCATTACAGAAATGAGCTTGTTGTGGGGGACAGAATCAAACACTTTAGCAAAATCGAGGTATATGATGTCACAAGGAGTGTTACTTTCATGATGGGCAGTAAGCTCATTAAGAAAAGTGAGATATTGAATCAGGGAAGATCTTCGTTTCACAAAGCCATGCTGAACGTCAGATATTAGATGGTGCTCCATCAAATGACTGGTCATATGATTGTGGATGGTATGCTCTTGAGTTCTGCAGCTAACTGAAGTCAGCAAAACTCGTCTGTACTTAAGTGTTGTGTTTCTGGGACCCTTTTTCTGAATTGGAAGTAACCATCTGAGATAGGTTATTAGCATCAAGAAAGCTTACAAAGGCATGACTTAAAATGGCTGAATTAGTATTGTCGCTATCCAAGTTAAACGATTTTCCCACAGATAACTCTATTTCGTCTAACTGTGGTTATTCCAACCAAATTTACTAAAAACAAAATCCCCAAAAATATATAACTCAGGACACACAACACTCTTCAGAGCCTCCAATAAGGCTTTAACAGTAACCTCATCATTAGGTAGGTAGGTACCTATAAAACGAAAAAATTTGGACTTTGAATAATGAAAATCGAAAGCGATAATCTCAAATCCTGGACAATTAATGGCATCGATCTGAATTCTGGAGATCTTGGGTACAAGCGATGTTTTGTAAATTACGCAAACACCGCCGCCTCTATCATATTGTCGGTCACAACGCAAAACACAAAAAGATTGCCGTCAAACAGAAAAGAATCAGGATAAAACGGTTTCAACCAAGTTTCAGTAATAAAACAAATGTGAAATCTTGAGAATACAAAAGAGCTTTCAATTAAAAAATGTTGTTAGTAATCGACCGCGCGTTGAGGAACATATCTAATGTAATAGAAGAATTGTCTTTTTGACGATTGTGAGATTTGATGATAGGATTCTGTAAATTGATATCTTGGGTATTTACAATTGTGTGCGGAGAGAGCTTGAAAAAAGAAGATGTGGGTGCAGTGATTATTTGCCACTTTCGTTTTTTGAAAAAAAAACCTTGAAAATTCTCAAAGCCCATGGTGGACCTCGAACTTTGCATTTGAAATCAGTTGGTTGTTCCTTCTGATTTTGGTTGTACGCCTCTTTTAGAAGACGCTTATTTTCTAAGCGATCATCTTGACACATATCATGTGCTACTCTAATGCACTCGAATTTTTTGTCAAGCCTTAGCTTGACAAGAAACTTGCGTTTGTCCCAACTTTCCTGAAAGGACACTTGCAGCGGTCTTTGATAATCTGAGCTTTTTGCTCCAAGTCTTGTGATTGATACAACCTTTGGAACGTCCACAAAATCAAGGCTTTGAGAGCACATTTTATTATAAAAATGTATTGTCGTTATCATCATTATTAGTCTCGGAGGCATTAAAGATGGTGACATTGTTTTCTCTGTCTTCACGGTCGAAAGTAAGTCTTGCCACTTTCATTCGATCCATCATAGTTTTTATTTTCATGAAAGATTTTTAGTGTCACTTACCAAAATAGTTCGATTCAATTTCTTATCTAGATAGAATAATTTATTACAAGTAATAAACAAATCAATTAATAAAAATGATTTTAATAGAAATGAAACCACTTTAATAACACCCAGTGAAGTAACAGCTTTTTCAATAGGGCAACCAAGGTGTGGATTTCTTTTCGATTCCATCGCTACATTCAAAATCTATCGCATCTTTTAAAATTTTGTTAAAACGTCAAGACTTAGGTAGCTTTCTTATTAAGTAATACATAGCACCGCCTGTTTCTTCACTTTCTTCTATTTTATCATTTTACCAATACTTCTAGTCTTTCTACTCTTTCTGTATTTATCTTGAAAGTTGGTTCTTAGGACCTTTTAATTATCGCTTTGTTCGCAATATTTGAATTTTGTTT
Organism: Pegea sp. RAD2-039; assembly: GCA_034620365.1. NCBI lineage: Eukaryota > Metazoa > Chordata > Thaliacea > Salpida > Salpidae > Pegea > Pegea sp. RAD2-039. The sequence continues at coordinate 669,699 of JAQGEQ010000058.1, read as the reverse complement.
ACTATAAAAGATGCGAGGTTTTCACTCGCAGCTATGCCTTACATTAATAAATACTGTTTGGGGACTAATAAAATGCGATGTTACAATTCTTCCTTTCAATATTTGCGTTCTGATTACATCTAAGTTATATTATTTGTGGGATTAGTGTCAGCGACAGGTGCTTTTTTCAGACACATTTGTTTGCGTTTATTGTAACTGAATTTGATAAAAAGATTTGGTAAATATTTAGAGTTGATTACGGTTTTGAAGTCACAGAATTTATTTGCAAATAAAAGTTATCTTCCCTCATTCAATTTTAAACTTTATTTATTCAATTATCTTTAAAAATTAGGAAAAAATGTTGAAAGGTTACATTACTCACTATCTAACTTTTATTCTTGAATAATTACATCCGTTTTATGAATCATATTACCAAAGCTTAAAATAGAATTAAATAACAAAAATTTGTATGAATTTCTCAACAAGTTTTTGACGTCATATTTTGCAAAACAAATTAAACCTGATGACTAAGCGAAGAAATAAGACAAATGATCTAATACTGGATGATGTTTTATTAAAAAATATTTGTCACATTTTTAGAGCATATTGTTAAGTATTTAAAATATTTCACAGTATATAATTATCATGAAACTCCTGTTGTGGTTAGTTAGAATTCTTTGAATAAAAGAATAAAGCAGGGTCACCACGAGCAGGTCCACAACTTAACCCCGGGAGGTTGGAAGGGAATAGTGTAGCAGAGAACTGCTACACTAAGCAACTTTAAAAATTAGTTGCACATTATAGGGAATTTGGAATTGGTTATCATTACAAAAAAAATCTTTAAGAAGAGAGAAGAAAAAAGAGAAATTTTAAGTGCCTTCAAGGTACTAAAAACTGTTCTATAATATTATGTCATAGCTTGTAGATAAAAGCTTTTGACAATATAGATATACGACACTTAAACTGATAACAAAAAATATTTTCAAGCCTATACAGAAAGCCTAATGGGTTTCATAGTTATATAAAAATATCTAAAACTATAAAGTAGTTAGAAATAGTTAGAAGGCATCTTACCTTGATTAATGCATTTTATCATAATTCCTAGCATTAATTACAAACAAACCAAAATGAAAAAATACTTTATCATGAGGTTAATTGAAAAACAAGGAAAAGGAATTTTAGTCAAGCCAAACAAATTATACAATATCAAACGTTACACAACATCATTAAGGGTTACACTACTTCAAACTATTTTACATTAACTGAGAGTTTTTAAAAGAGAAAATACCTTTGGGGGAGTCATCATAAAATTCATGAGATTTATGGGAAACGGGATGGTAGAAATACAAATATTAACATTAAAATGACTTAATCTAGAATTTATCGGTATTTAAAAATACTTAACTGGATGAACCTAGCAAAATAAATTTGGATATATCCAATGACTTTTTCTCCTTAACCCAATCAACAGGGGGTGGTGGCAGATTCATAGGGTCAGGCAGGATATGAAAAAGGGAGCCAGCAGATTTATCAGGAGAAGTAAACAATTCTGCTAAATCTTCATCAGGTGTTTCAGCAGAACCTACTCTGTCATTAGAGTGTTGAGGACTGTCTGTAAATTTATCTTTCTGAGCTATTTGAGAAGAACAATCTTCAAAAATTTCTTTTATCGGTTTTTTAAAAACCTGATCTTCAAAAAGAAACAGATTTGGTTTATGGATAGAAAGCCTTCCAGCATCATAAATGCCCTAAAAAGTAGAAAGGTTAGCTATTAGATCTCTATTGAGTGATCATTCATAAATCTAAAAAATGTATTTCAAATAAAGATAAATAAATACAAAAGCTACATCAAAATATTTAATCATGTGTGTCTGTAATGACCACATTTTTCTATCTGCTATCATTAGATAATCATTAAATAAAATAAAGTTTTCAATAAAATTTACTAACACTTGGGTATAGTACATCAGCTGTCATCTTACAGAACCATTCAAATATCTGGAGTTTTTACAAGTCTCTGCAAAAGTATCATCATTAGTTTTAAATTGTATAAAATAGTTTTTAGAATAAATAATAAACCAAAAATTTGTTTGTACTGTCTACAGTAAATAGTTATAAAACTGAAAGCATAATAGTTTTATAAACTATTTATCTGAAAGAAAAATATTAAATGACTTTGCTAAATAAATAAATTATTTAATACTGCCAGCTTTGAACAAATGATTCTTCTTATTATAATTTTAAGACTAATAAAATAAACTTTAAGAAAAATATTTTTATGATGCAGCAGTACATAGCAGTTGTTTCATAAAAAAGACTTTCTATACAGAGAGAAACTAGATTTTAAATTCTGACAAAACAAACTTTAAATGAAAATAAACAAAGAAAAAGAAACTTCTAGAAACCACAAAAACCTTTTTAACTAAAAACCTAGTTTATAAACGTTTAAATACTATTGTAAGTATTTATTTGTTATAGTCTAAAAATATTTAACTTAATATTCCTAATATACATAAGTTTTATTACGTTATTATTAGTTAGGCAAAATAATGGCTTTAAAGTGTGTTTAATCTTGTTTACAAACAAATCTCGTATTTGGTGACTTAAGGTCCTGGGCTTAAAGTCTGATTCTACCAATGCGAAGCGATATATATGATATAAAAACGTTATAAAAAATATATTCTTTATTCTATAAATATTCTATATTTTATTAAATATATTTCACGTTAATAAGTGAGAAAACTTTATTTTGAATTTTGGTTAAATATATAATAAATGATAACTTGCCAACAAAAGTAATAATCGGTATATAATTAATTTATTTTAAAAAGTGACTCAAAACTAAATGAAACCTTATAGTTATCCTAAAAATATAAAATTAGCTTCTACAGTATTTAAATCACAGATTAATTTTCAAAAATGAAGTAGCAAAAAATTATGTTAAGAATATTATTTGATTTTTAATTAAGAGGTCGGTAATTAGGCCACTTTATAAATAAAGGAAAAGTATAAATATAATCATAATAAAAATCAGATCAATAACAATATTTTTATTACCGCTATTAGCAGCAAAGAGTTTTTCAACATCAAAGATCAGTTTTTGTGTTTTCATCATAATATTTCTCTTTGAATAATTAAAAAAAATCTAAGCTAGTAGTAATTTCTGTGCAAAAGGAAATATTTTAACTAAGATATAAGTTCATTAAGATTATTTACCTTAAAAAGTTCTGCTTATAAAAAACTTAAAAAGGATATACTAAATTATGAAAATCAGCAGACAAAACAGGCTTCGGATTACTGAATAGAACTTTTGAATAGTTTATATGAATATACCAATATTTGATGTAACATTTTAAAAATCTAGATGTGATAAATGATATAATTTATACCAAAATCTAAATTAGAAACAAAAGTTATATTTAATCCTCTTAGAAGAAATTTGTAGAAATAGATTTATTAGCTGTTAAAAATATTTTCACTATCTTAAGCATATTTAAGATTTTACTAAAAGGAAACTATTTAGCATTCAGCTAAACCAAAGCTAGTTAACAAAAGGGTAGATAAGAGTGTCTATCAAAGTGTAAAGCTATCTGGGATTGCTATAATGAAAGACATTTAAAGAAATATAAAAATATTTCAGTTTGCTGTGTGGAAAACTATCTTTTTGCAAATTTCAACTTTAAAATAATTAAATGATAAAAATGGATTTTTAGTGCTTAACCTACAAATAATATCAGTTTGAAAACCTTTTAGTCTATTAAACTTATTTTACATCAGCTACAATTGCCTTATCTTCAAGTTCTTAAATCATTTTATATCAAGCTAAGTCCAGGCATAAAATATATATTTTATAAAGTAGGCAACAGCTCATAGCAAATAATATATTTGAATAAGGCTAATAAATGTTGAGTATTAATTTTTATAATTATATCAATTTTCTTTTGTTACATCAATCAATTAAGAAAGATGCTAATGTACTATCTATCAACTGTGCTTAGATGGCATCAGAGATAAGAAATATTAGGTATACAGTATATGCACTGTGAAGCTTAAAGCTATTTCAAATAGGCTGTAACAAAAAAAATTATCTGACTTTTTGTGTTAAGTAAATAATGCTATGACTTTATGGATGAGAAAATGAAAAATACAATTATAGCTCAAAAGCTCAGATACGCTGACGACGCCATAAATCGTTGGAAATTCAAACTCAATCAAATATGTGTAATGATAACACTTTAAGAGATCTTGATTCAATTGTAACAGACGAGTATCAACAGCGGTGAATAATGATACAAACACACCACAGTGAGCTGCAGAATAAAGTAGGTATGTAAAGTCCACTATACAAGCTGTTGAATTTGTCATTTGCAGCCATGACTTGAATTAATAAGCGTAATCTTGTTTGGCGTAGAGACAGGCGCCTGGGGTATTTGCCGTCGGCAGGAGGGATGTAATATTCTCATTGAAGAATCATCGTCTTCCTGAAGCTGATTTCCGGTCACAGTTTGCCTCCCTCATGGAGTACATGGGGATCAGCAGTATTTTACTGTGACAAGTAGACTTTAAAGTGGTGGACTTTGCAATAAATCTAAAATTAAACATGAGGTTCTTCACTCTTAAACTAAGAAGATGAATCGTCTATCGACCGGTATGGATGATGACGTCACATCAAAACACTGCCACAACCAACAATTGTCTTCAAGAAGCACACCTCGCCGGCAAAAGCTCTCATGATGAATGAGACTGCCTTGTTTACTAGCGAGGAAAACCTCTGAGTAATGTTGCTGTCAAAAACATCCTGCTACGGTTGATGGTCGTAGATTTGAGTAGCGATGAAGTCAAATAACTCTCTGCATCCATAAGATAAAAGGAATGCCTTCGTATACGCGCGCACCTTCTACACTCACTCAGCTCCAAAATGAGAATCAGTAGGAGCCGAGATTAAGAGCCACATCAGCATCTAGTCCTTTTTGATGGCTCACCTCCAAGGTCTGGAATAATCCAAAATGATTTATCGAAACTGCCATCTATAGAACCTCTGTCAGCAGCAAGCTGTCGGAAACCTAGATTTTATCCAAGACTAACGAAAATATATCTTTCATTTTGTTGCCTTCATCGTAAACTGGTTCTGTAAATCCGTCGAGTTGAAGACGGATGTGTCCGAAGACATCTATTGTCTGGAGAGCTGTCAAAAGGCAACATTTTTCTGATAGTTATTCTGTCTTCGATCTAACATCTTCAGTGTTTCGTTTAAAAAATAAATAATTTTAAAAAAGTTGTTTTTTTTATTTTGAAACTTTTTTTATTTTCATCTTTATGTTCTGTAATCACATCTTTCTACATTTGATTTTTATATTTGAATTGTTGAAAGTTTTCTAGTTTTGCTCAACGTTCAAGCTGCACAAGAGCAGGAAACGTCTTCATTCTTAATCTTTCGACTTCTGCTCTCAGAACAGCAACTTCTTGAGCTTGAGCTTTTGCAAGATCTACTAAACGTCTTCTTTGCACCACATACTTCAACCTTTTTTGAGAATTATTCGAATTCCTGATTTTACCTTAAAGCAATTAATCAATCATCTGATCTTAACAATGATGTCATCTTACTGTTCACTTGCTCGATATTCTTCCTCTCAGAAACAGATAAGAGGAGCTCTTGAAGGATTTTATCAATCTCTTTATTCTCGTTTACTTTGGTTCTGATTGACTTCTTTAAATCTTCTTCCTAAATGATTTCAATTTTTAAAATTATTTTTTTTTTCGATAAATCTTTACTTTCGCTTTTAATCTTTCCGTATTTTTTTCATGCTCTTTATTTTGTTCTCGGAATGAGTTTTCCAAAGAAGTCATCAATTTTGATTGCTTCCCATTATAATCTTCTTCGTTAAGGAACTACAAAGAGCAGATGAGAAGATGAAGTCATGAGATGATCTTACTGTTTGAAGATCTTTTGTCAACTTTAGCATCTGTATGTGTCTTGCGCGAGCTTGAAGATCTTCCATATGCATTACAGATCTGTTTTTCTCCCATTCCAAAAGATGAATCCCTTTTTTGAAGTCTTTCACTTCTTTCATTGATGCTACTTTCTTCTCACCTGATATCTTTGAAATCATTCAAGCGTGACTTTGTGTACGAAACTTAATTAAGGAGAAAATACTTTTATAGTTTTATTAAGATCTTCAATAACAGTCCGGATGATAAGGATGCTCTTCGAGTAATCAGCGATAAAGTCTTTGCATCCGACCTCTACTTGACCTTGCTTTAGTAGGAACTGAACCTCCAGATCCAGATTCCTCCTCAATCGTTCCTCTCCCAGGCTACATCATCAATTTTTCATTAAAAATTGTTTCTAGTTTCGTGACGCTCTACCTATGACGTAATTGCAACAGCGTGTCGAGATATCGCCCTAAATCATCAGTTTCTGTTCGTTTAATTGCAAGTAAATAGTTCATTTCGTGTGACGTCATCATAGCGTGTTTGACGCGAACTTCACTTAAGATCTTGTTTTGTCTGCAAACGCGAATTAGATTAGTGGTTTTGAGGAAAGGAGAGATGACCTTGAAACACAAAGTCGGCTCCATATGTCTTTATCAATCCCATCCGGCATGTTGATGAAGGAGTCGATCTCAGAGAGAAGATTTTCACTGATGATGTCTTCCTCTCGTGGGATCTCTGGTTGAGGCAAGCTACTCTTGTAGAAGTTTAATGTAGATGCTTGCTGAACTCGTAATTGTCTGTGATCGCGGTTTAGTGACGTCATCTCGCGATTAACCAATCAAACCTGGGTCTTCGTTTAAAGTACTTGAAGAGCAAGTCAACCGTGACGAGAGGAAGATCAGAAAACTCCCGCTTGAAGCTCCTCTCCATCAGTTTATCCTCAGCAATGATGTTGTCACAAACTTCTTTGAAATCTTCCACCATCTTTGTGATCTCTTCCAGCTCTTCTCGCTTCTTGTTCTGTGAAGATCAAATGATTAGATTTGAGATGCTAGTGAGAGCAACTAACTAAAGATTTGTTGCTGGCATCAATTAGGAAGTTGACTTGTTGGAATTTGTTGTGAAATTGATCATCGGCTTGGATTGAGAGGATCAAACGAACAATCTTTAGTTCTTCTTGATTGATCGTCATCTCAGCTTGAATCTTTCTGTAATCTCAAATTGATCTTCAATCTTATCTTCGATTTAATCTCAAACCTCTGAAATAATTCATTCCAACTATCATCAAAGATTTGAATGTCTTCTTGATTTAATTGCTGCAACTTTTTCAGTTCATTTTCCAGATTTTTTCGATATTTTTCGCGTTCAACTTCCAACTCTGCATCAAAGAGATCCTTAAAAAAGTCCCAAGATCTTTCTTCAAACCTTTTTTTTTCGTTTCATATTCAGCAAACTGATCAATTTCTTCACTTGTCCAATCTTTCCCTTCTTTTGAGTTCACGAAATCCGGTATAGGGATGTCCTACAAAGACACAGATCTCACAGACTCTCAAAGATGAAGAAGATACAACAAACCAGCTTCAACAGATCTTCCTTTCGAACTTGTAACACTCCGTTCATCATATCTTTTAATCCTCGCGTTCTTTTATCATCTCTACTCTCCAATCTCTTCTTCTCTTCTGCGATCCGATCTTCTTCATCCTTTTTCTTCTGCTCTTCCTCATTTAAGACCCTCTCCACCTTAACCTCCTCATCTTCCACTTTCAAACACCTCTCAGGCATCTCACTTTCATCCATCATGAAGTCATCAACCGCTGCATCCTTTTCTCCCAACTCCTAATCGACAACAGGAAGTGACGTCATCAAAGATCTAGTGACGTCATCACCTGCTGGATGTAATGAATCCGTTTCCTTCTTTCATTCATCTTTGCAATTTTTTGTTGCTTAACCCGAAACACGGCACTAAACCTCGAATTGAAATTTGATTTGATTGCAGCAACTGCATTCTGTATAAAGTGATGACGTCATGCAAGCTCGATCACATGATCTGATGACGTCACCTTAATCAAAGCGATTTGAGCAATTTTGTTTTCTTTGTTGTTCAGTTGGAATTGGGAATAATAAAGCTCAAAATGTGAAGACTCAATTATTGCCGGAGCCAGTGAGCCGTGTAATGACATCATCTGTGATGACGTCATCTTACTTTGTTGTTCTGCATCTTCTTCATCTTCATTTTCAATGATATTTGCAGTTGATGAAGTAAGGGACTTTTCCAACTGTTTCAAATAAGATTTTCGATTCTAAGATTTTACTGAAGATTTTTTGGAAATACTTTTTTGGTTTCAATTTCAATTTGTCGCTTCTGGATGACATAATTCAGAAACATCTTTTGATCCTCATCAATTAACTTCAGAGGATAGTTAGCAATCTCATTACCTCCTTTGAAAGACTTCAAAGATCTTCCTTTAACCTCCATTTGATCCCAACATCTTTCTTTGATCTGAAACGCTAGAAACTGATTTGCCAAATTATGCATCTTCGACTCTTCCTTAATCTGAAGACACAAATTTATAGAGATGATGAGGATCGGATCAATCCTTACTTTCGACAACTTGTGTCTTTGAGCTTCACGAATTTCAATCAAACTTTCTTTATCCAAATCAAACTCATCAAGATCTAATCTTTCAATCTCCGCAACTTCACTATTCTTCTTGCGTAACTCCAAGATCTACTCATAGTGACGTCACAGCATGATGACGTCATGGACACGTGATCAACTCACCGTGTTTCTCAGCTTCTTGATGCTCTTACGAATTGATTTCTTCTCTTTTTCATATTTCAAATTTTCTTCTTGAAAAATGTCTAACTCACGAAATTCGAGCCACGTCGCGTTGTTAGGTGGCGCTGGTGACACCGTCATCGTGACGTCACTAATCGAAGCGGCAGCTGCAAATATGACGTCATCAGTCGTAATTCACAGTTGTACTAATCTTACTTTCTTCATTAGTAACGTTATCAGTGACAAGATCACCACCAGAAGCGGATGACGTCACTGGACGCGAAAGGACACTGGAAACAGCTGAAAGAAGACAATCAATGAAATATTAAAGATTCGCGAGTTGTTTTTACATCGTTGTGGTTGCCATGGTGACATCGAAGCCAATATCTCGTTTTGACTTTCAATATTTTTCAGCTTGTCCATCGAAACAACAAAACTCGCGGCTTGTTCAACCATGTGTGACGAATTACATTTGAATTGGTAAAAATTGATGTCATGGCAACCGATTGTGACAAAATTGTTGCTATCTGACGTCATTACTACGTCACGTGCGCCTCCGTCGAAGAATGAATGACATTTGACAGTAGCAAACTCGTTCTGTTAGAAAAACACTGAGATGACGTCATCACTTGTGACGTCATCACTTACAATCTTTTCAGTGTTTCGAAGTGTGACGTAACCATCAGGTGAAAATGAGATGAGAATCTTCGAGTTTTTTGAGAGTTTAATTCGAATCTTTGAAAGTTGGTGGATTAGAGGAATTTGTTTAGAAGGTTGTAGAATCTTAAAAAGATGAAGATCTTCTGGTTAAAAATGGAAGTCTTTTGATAAATGTTGAAAGATCTTTTAAGTTTCTTCTTCAATACTAGCAACATTAGCAGAAGAATCAAAGAAAACAAAAGAAAAAAACAAACACGAAAACAAGAAACAAAAAACATAAAAACATAAAAACAAAACAAAAAATACAAAAATAAGAAAACAACAAACATAAGAAAAATAAAAACAACGAACACAAAAACAAGAAAAAAAAAATACAACAAAAAATATAAAAAACAAACACAAAGACAAAAAGAGGGAAAAACAAACTTGTTGTTCAGTAGTATCTTTATCGACAACATATTCCAAATAACTTTTGTTAGTTGCTGAAGTTGCAGCAATTAAATAATTCGATTTTTTAGCTGCAATTAAATGAGCTGATTCAACTACATCATTCAGATGTAGACTGATCCAATTGATCTCTGATCCTAAAGATCACAAAATTAACCAATTAGAAGCAAGATTAAGAATTCCAACTCCAACTTTTCAAATCCATTTTTTTTGAGTTGTAAATTTCTGGATTTGTTTCTTCAAACATCTTCGATGTGATCGAGAAGATGATGACGTCACTGCTGGTTTCCACTCGATCTTTAGGTGTCGTGACAACCGTTACAGTTGAGTGGTTTTGGGAGAATGAACAATTAACATCAAGTGATTTGACGTTGTCATGACAATCTGGTAAAGATGAAGAGTTTGAGGAAGTCATCAAGATCATACTACATCCTACCAACAAAACCGATGCAACGGAAATCAGATGATGCTCTTCCATCTAGTAAGAATACGTCACTGTCTTCCGTTGATGACATCATCAAGTATTTTCCCTGACCACCAAACCTAAAAGAATTTCTGTAAAAAAAAATTATTTTTCAAATTTCTTCACCAACTTGATACAGTTCACTGCTTCATGATATAATCTGATGACGTGTACGATTCGCGATGACATCTCGTCGTGTATGACGTCACTCTCATCTGATTGCAAGTTGAAAAATGTCACATGACCTGATTCTGACCCCACTACTACTAATTCCATCAAAGGGCTACACGCCATTGACGTCACACGCTGATGACGTCACTTTTGATGTTAATGTCTTTACACTGAAGTCATCACTTACTTGGCAATCAAGCTCGAAGCTATTTAGTAAAGCGCCATTTTCGGAGCACCAGGTTTGTAGCAAGCCATTTTCTCTGCAAGTCTGCAATTATTTGATTTGACGATTTTATGCAAATGAGCCTGTGATCTTCAGATACTGACAACTATATTTCCGTTGAAACTTTCATCAACTGCTACAATTTCACCTTCTCCTAGCTCCTTGTTGATGACGTCATTATCATTTATCACGAAGTTTATCGAATCATCAGTTGCTACTGCTACAAGTCCCTGTGACGTCACACTTAGTGACGTAATGCTGCTATTGAATTTCCAAATCTGTATAAAAATCTTTCGTCAAATTTTAATTGATTTGAAATCTTGACGACATTGGTGATGATAAACTCAGTTTTTTGAATTTCTACTCTTCTAACTCCTCCATCGTAGCTCCCACAAATGAAGATGTTGTGAGAGATTTGTTTCAAACATTCAAAGATCCCATCTATGAATTCAGGATCTATACAAAGAGTCATTTTGAAGATTTGCATTCAATGATTCAGCAAAATTCACCTGCAGCGTTATAAATTTGCATATTTGTAAATTCATCTCGAACTTTAATCAATTTTCCATCGCAAGTCGCAATCATCAAATGTCCTTCTAAATCCCAGATCACGGCAACTGGTGTAACAACATCATCATCTTCGCTTGAATTCTAAAATTACATCGTTTTTTTTTTGTTATCTTTTTTATCAAAGCTCCTCACAAATGAAAATGCATCATCCCCATATAAGCCAGTGATGCTTAACTGATCCACCTTGTTCAGTGTCTCTTCTTGTTTATTTTTTATCAGTTTTTCTTTTATTTCAAAATTTGGTTCCTCAATCGTAGGAAGATTTATTTCTCTACAAATAAAACTTAGCTAAGATTTTGGATTTATCTTTAAAGAGTCAACCAATTGTTTGATGTTCTGAATTAAAGTTCTTAAGAGTTAAGCTTACTTGATATCTAATGTATAAAGTTGGTTACAACATTGAATTGTAAAAACTTGAACTTTTTCGTCAGCCAGAATAGTAAAAAAGTTTGAGTTGATTGGATTGAACTCTATAGATTTGACTTCAATATCCAAATTTAACTACAAAATAATTCAATTAAGAAAAGTGATAATCAAACTAAATAATTTACTTGTTCTTTGCATAACAGTTTCCCTTCAATTATATCAAAAAGATATAAATTAAAGTCTGGAATTGATGAAACAGCTACTAAAAAGTTCGATTTTTGGGAAAATGCAAGTTTTTGGTATTTCATTTCTGCTGCAGCTAAAAACATGGAATTGAACAACAAGTTTGATTATCATTTCCAAATTCATTAAAATGATTTATAATGAGTTAAATAGTTTGTATAATTATCAACTGAATCATCTACCTTTTAGTTCATAAACTATTTGTCTAGTTATAAAATCATAGATGTAGATATTTGGATGTAGTCCTTGTTCAGAGAATGCAACCAAATTGTCATTTGGTTTTGTTGTAAAATTATCAATTCCATTTCCAGGAGACACCAAAAATGTTTCACTTTCATCAGTAGTGTCATAAAATTTAAGTTTATCTCCACATTTAAAGCAAAGAACTTCATCATTTATAAAATCAACAACACCATCATTAAATCCTTGAGTCCATCTAATTATTTTATTAATTTATAATTTTTATCAAATTTTTGAGAAAAATAAACAGCAAATAATATTTTTTAAGAAATCAATTTTACATTTTTATAAATATAATTTGTTTTTTTATTCATTTCATTGAAATTAGTTTATTGAGAAAGATTTTTCTAATTTTGAGATCAAACTTACTTAGTTTCAATTTCACCAAATGAATCCATATTTAGAAAGAGTAAGTTGCAAGCAACAACAAAAATAGACTTTTAAAAAGAATCTTAAGACTACAAAGTCTAAAATTTTAAAACTAATTATAAAATATGAAATAAAAACCTATTTATAAATTCAAGATTATCAGACTTTTTTGTAAATCATTTTTTCAAATAAAACAAATGCAGTAATTCAAGTTATCAAATTTATCTCTTAATTTTAAAAACTTGATTAAGCTCTTGTAAATAAGATAAATTATCTATAAAAATGTCAAATTAGGCTATTAATTTCATAAAAATTAAAAATATTTTTATGAAAATGTAATTTTAACTTTCAAGTAATAAATAGTTTTTTTTTTAATAAAAAATTTACTCAAAATATTTTGTTGACAACCAACTTTATGATCTTAAAATTAAATCTCATTTATATTTCCTAAATTTTGTTCTTAATTAAAATTAAAACATAATTTATTTACGATTTACGAAATGGGTTTGAATGTAGCGTGTGTTGCTTAGTAACTTATCGTTAGGTGTTGCAAGAAAGAAAAAAGTAATTTATTCAACAGTTTTGGTTTAAATCATTTATTAGCTAACCCCTTCAATTTCTAGTGATTTAATGTACTATTTGTTTGAAATATCACAAGTTAATAGAAAAGATTTAGTAGTTGATAATTAATATACATATTTAGAAATATTTTAAGAAAATAATCTAAAATCATTTCTTTTGTTGTAAGAAAAGATGAGAATAGTTTTCATTAAAGTTTGGTAAGGTAAAAGTCACTCACTAGATTCAATCAAAAATTTTAAAAAATATACCGAGACTAAATTCCTGAGAATATGTTTATAAGAAAAAAGCAGATATGTTTTATAAATAATATAATTATCAGATAAATTTTCGATTTGTAAAATAAAATTTGTCTTACAAAATTTTATGATGGGTAGCAAAGTTAAGACTTATAGAATATTTTGGCAAAACTAATAAAAAATTAAAAGTTTAGTAGACACGCATTGAATGATATATGTTCAATGAGACTATACATTTAAAAAAATCTTAATGTGGTCATCAAAACTAGTTTAGTAGTTACTATTCAAAAATATAGAATTTAACCATTCTTTAAAATAATTGATCGAATCGTTTATATATTTCTTGTTGATTTAAGAAGATATTTGAATTCCTAATAATATACAAAAAATAATCAAACAAATTTGCTTAGATAAAAACATTCTGAAATGCATTTTCAGTGTTATTCTGGATTATAGATTTTATGACACTTTAATGAAACGTATTTAGTCTATTAAGGCTTACAACGTCATCAAAATCTTAAGCAAGTAGTTCTTAAGCAATGCATCTCTTTCATCGTGTAATTTTTCAAAATAATTTTTTTTAATACTTTGTTTCGTGGAAGACAAGTATTTTTGCTATAGTTTAGCTTGATTAGGGTTTATATAGATAATTGCATGTTAATTTCATATAGTAAATTTTTCAACTGGAAGTTTTATATTACTCAAACTTAAACAACTTGTCTACTGACTAAGCTTAAATTAATTACACTTAAAGTACGTTCTTGTGAGTCTTAAAAAATTTTATCCTGTAAATTTTTAAATTAGTTAGTATTTTTTAAATGTTTTTACAACTTTTTTTAGATTACTATTACTGTAAAATTGATCAAACGTTGCATTAATCGGAATATTTTACATAGAATGGAGTCAAAGAAAGTTTTAACTGTACCCTTAGTAAAAAACAAAACGTTTATTTGATCATTAATTCTTATGATTATTTTCAGCCAAAAAACAATAACTGACCATATTATTGAATACTGTTTTATGTTTCATTTGAACTTTTAAAAACTCATTACATATAATTTAACTAATTTTATTGATTTGAATTCTTACAAATATAAAAATTTGACAATCTCACAGTAAAAGCTATTTTTGAATTCTTTTAGTTTGTACGATTTTTGTTTATGGTTTTACCGGCTACAGTTTTTATTTTATCTGTCTTGATTTTATAGCTACCATTGGCAGCGGGTTCTTTTTGTTCAGGTCTACTTCAGGAAAGTTATAATGGTGAGTTAGTAGTCAATTTTGTGTAAATTATTAGTATGTATTAATATTTATTTCTATTTTTTTGTAACAGTTTTTGATGGTAAAATTGAAAATTATTAGATGTTTTTTTGATTATTTTTTATTTAAAAAAAAGTTTAATATATAGTTTTATAGTAATAATCCTAATCTTTATCATAAATTTCAAGTATATATAAATAGGTAGTTAATGCTAAATACTCAATTTAAAAAGTAGTTTACTTAAATAAAAAAGATTTAAAGAAATGACTAGGTATCCTATAAATATTATACTATATTAAGTTGTATTTTAAAATATTTCAAAGCTAAGCTTTCATTTAAACTTAATTAATTAAACTTAAAAATTAATTTACATTTTGATCAAAGTAGATTGCTTGCTTTCTATTTTATTAAAATTTACTTGCATGATATTAATATGATATAAACTATTATTATATATAAATATATTCAGCTCAAAAACCTTTTTTTTTAAGAACTATTTTGTCAAATTAGCTGTAAATTTATTTCTTTTACTTTTCAAATGTGCTATAAGTATTTTTATTCAAATACTTATTATTGAAATAAATATGTTAATTATGAGATATTTTATATGTGCCATTAATTATTTGAATGGTATTCTTGTTTTATAGTTTTAATAAATAGTTGAATTTTTTATATTTATTATTTGTTTATTAACTATCTAAATACTTTCTTGCATTTACTAAATTATAAAATAATATTTAATTCTGTCATCTCAGTTATTACCAAAATCTTTCAGAATATAAAGTACCAAACTTAAATAGCTAATTTAAGTTCTTCTTGTAATTGAACTTATTTCTTGTTGTCATGTTTTTATTTTTTGTTGGAATTTAAAATTTTTATAAAATAAATTTAAGTTATTATTTGATTTAATTATTTTTCATCATTTTTCCATGTAACTACCTAAAATATAAAAATGAATTTGTAAAGTATTTTTATCTATTTTATTTATATATCAAAATCTTGTTTAATATGACAAGCATTGTTTCCACCAAATATATTTGTTTGCTAATTTTTAGATCTTTTTAATTTATTTTTTTCGATTATTCTATCATCTTATTATTTCATGATAACTTTGAATACAATTTTCTATTATTACTGAAATCTTGTTTTAGGCTCGCATCAAGGCACGTGAATTGAGAGGTAAAAGTAAAGAAGAGCTCATGAAGCAACTGGTCACCTTCAAGCAAGAGTTGTCCAATCTTCGAGTAGCTGAAGTTACTGGAGGAGCTGCTTCTAAACTCTCTAAAATGTAAACATCAAGAAGCTACTCAACAACATCTCTTTAACTGACTTTTCTTTACAGTTGCTTGGTCCGAAAGAGTATTGCTCGCGTATTGACCGTCATCAATCAAACACAGAAAGAGAATTTGAGAAAACTCTTTCGTGTAAGCTTCCTCACTTTTCTTTTTATACATTTGTACTAATTTACACTGAGCCGAATGGCTTCGGAGGCACAATGACTGGGATCTGACGCCTACACGCGGTTGGGTCCCCCCATCCCCACATTCGTTATTTCCAACCAGTCGTTGTACTTTGAGCCAATCAGTTCTGTTGTAATTTGTCTTCAAAATAACTCAACTTGCTGCTGCAGTTGATTTATAAAACCTTCGCGTTCATTGGTCCTTTTTTGCAGGGCAAGAAACATGTTCCCATCGACTTGCGCCCCAAGAAAACTCGTGCGCTTCGTCGTCGTCTGAACAAACACGAGTCCAAGTTGGAGAACCGTCGTCAACGCATGCGTCGTCAGAACAATCCCCAACGTATTTATGCTATCAAAGCTTAAATAAATCTTTGTAATTTGGCTCAAATTTGTTGGTCATTTACTGCTGGCAGAAAGTCACCAAGATTTTATGAGATTCAAGTTTCCATCTAATCATTTTATTGATTGTAAATTTACTTCTAACCCTCTGAGATATTCTATTTGAATTAGTTTTTGTTTGACTGAATCAAACTATAAATGTAAGTTTAGTAGAAGCTAGTAATATGATATAAAAATGTTTAAATTCTGTTAGAAACTTTATCAAATACTGAATTGATTAAAGGTAGCAACAAATTTTTTAATTACAAAATTCGATATTTCCTGAAATAAGGCTGCTGAATGTCGGTATTAAGCAACGAAGAAAAGTTTCCTTAAATTTTATTTCTAAATTAATAAGATTAGCGGACATGGTAGTATATGAAAAAATTCATTTACATAAACTAAGCTACATAAAAGTTAACCGATAATTCTAACTTTTCAGTTGCTAGCTAAATGTCATACAAAGTTAAGATTTTTATAATTGACATCAAGTGACGATTTTAATGTCTCTTAGTGTGTAATCACTAACTAAGAAAGGGTACACTTGAGAATTATTTTGTATATTAGCAAGGACTAGTTAACTATTCTAAGTTTTTTACATACTGTCATTTCTAAACTAAATACTAACCTTGAACTGATATTGGATCTCGAAAAATACTTCGGCTTTATTCAATTAGGAAACTGACTAAATAAAAAATCTAAAATCATTATTAGGCTCATATAAAAGTGGCATTTAAGACTAAAGTAAAGAGTCACCTTATTGGACATTAGAGCAAAATCAAAAATAAATCCAACGTGGCAGCTCTATCGGGTAACACTTTTCGGGGTAACTTTATCGGGTAGACAATAACTGCAACGAAATCATGTTTAAAAACTTTCTAAGTAGACTTTTAAGGACGTATTGATGGTAATACAAGGTTGCACTGAAGTTTATAGACTTCTAATCACTAGATTTACAACCTAAAATAATATTTTACAAATCATCGATTATAAAAAGTATAATCTCAGATAAATAAATTGTAATAAATACAATACATAAAACACTGAAAATTTTTATTAAAATCCAAACATTTTTTGTAGTTATTTCTTATATTTTCCTAAATATTGTGCGAATCTGAAAATGTTGTTTTGACGTTTTGAACAAAATGACTGAAGATGGAAGTCATGACGCTACACATTTCGAATGCTGTTTGTTTTGTTACACTGTCAGTTAAAACTGTAAATAAATCGTTATTTCAATAATAGATTATTCATTAATTGATTACCTTACCTTCACAAATATTTTTTCTTTTTTGTTTATAGGTTGAACTTGAAAATAAAATTTGAAACATCTGAAAGTTTGATGAAAACTCGGCCGTATTCTACATAATACCATTTAATATTTTTTTTAAGTTTAAAACTTTAAATACGATTTTTTCTCCCACTTATAACTTTAATTTTTCAAAATTTTTATATTTTTTATTAATAACAGTTAAATTGTTCTTGTATTGAAATGATTAAATTTATATCTTTTTTATGTTTGTTGAAGTGGAAGTTTTGAATAAATTTATTTTGTTGATTAATAATAATTATTCAGTATAGTTTATAATTAATAGAAGAAATTATACCTAATATAAGTTAAAATGAATAATAATAATTAAATAAATTCTTTAAATATTTTAAGGTAATTTTAATGTATATAATATGTTAAAAAAAATTTTAAACTTTTAATTTTTTTTTATGAACTAACTTATTTTTTTTTAAATCATCAAGCTTGATTTATGAACTAAAAATATTATGTCGAAATGCGACTTAAATAGTCAGATATTGGAATCTAGTATAAAGGAAAGTAATACCAATAATGAAATGGGCCAGATTAAATCAAAAGTTAAAAAAAATAGTCCAAAAATTAAAGAAAAAATCTGTAAAACTGTCGACCATGATTTTATGTGTGGAGTAGTTGAAGGCTTCTATGGCAGACCATGGACAACAGAACAACGCCTAGATTTATTTAAAAGGTTCTTATTTAATAATTTGTTAAAGTTTTATGAGCTGATAATTAAAGATACATCTTAGTTTATATTGAAAATATTGGTTTTAGTTTGACTTTAAAAAATAAAGCAAATTTGTATAAATTTATTTACAAATTCTATCATTACTATTTGATAGAATGAAAACAATGGGACTAAACACATACTTATATGGACCAAAAGATGATTATAAGCATAGGTTATTTTGGAGAGAAAAATATTCCCCTGATGAATCAGGTAAACTTTTGAAATTAATATTTAAAATTTGTAGATGTAAATTTAGTGATAGAAAAAAAAGATCCATGTTCCAGCAGTATTAGGAGACTTTTTACATTTGTACAGACCTCCTAAAGAGGTTAATATCAGAAGCAAATGCTGAGAATGTCACTTTTGTGTATGCAATCTCACCTGGTTTAGATATGGTGTTTACAGCTGAAAAAGAAATCAAAGCTCTTGAAAACAAACTGCAACAGGTAAGTATTTTACCAACTACTCCTTCATCCGTTCACATGGCAACGGTTGCTAGGTGAAAGAACTCGGTTGCAGCGCTTTTGCGCTTCTTTTCGATGATATTGATCCAGTGTTGTGTTCATTCGACCGTGAAAGATATGAATCTTCTGCTCATGCACAAGCTGCAATCACCAACACAATGTATGAATCCCTAGGCTGTCCCCGCTTCCTCTTCTGTCCTACTGGTCTGTTGATGACGTCATGTTGTCATAACTACGTAAACAAGTTGTCCAAACATATCTTTAGAGTACTGCAACAATATGGCGACACCAAGTGTTGAAACTTCGCAATATCTTCAAACTTTAGGAAAGACCTTACATCCGGATATCTCAGTCATGTGGACCGGTTAGTGACGTGGTATTACGTCATAACTAGTGTGTAGAATCGCGTAGCGATGTGCGAGTTTATCGTGTTATCGTTTCGTGGCTTGCAGGACCAAAAGTTGTCTCGAACGTTATCTCGGTGGAATCGATTCAAACCTTGAATGAAATCCTTCAACGGAAAGTGATGATCTGGGATAATCTCCATGCCAACGATTATGATCCGAAACGTGTCTTCTTCGGACCTTACAAAGGTCTTTCATGTTCATCTGAGACTCATCTTTTAAAGTTTTCTTGAACAGGAAGATCAACTGAGTTGATCCCTCTTCTTTCTGGGGTCCTTACAAACCCCAATTGTGAATTTGAAAGTAATTTTGTGGCCCTACACACACTGGCAAGTTGGTGGTTGAGTTGTGGACCACCTTCAGGTACTTACCACTATTTTTTGGTCATTTATTTCATCAAAATTCATCCAGATGATAAAAAAACAGAAATTAAAAAAGAAGAGACAGTTGATCAGGAAGTCTCTTCATCCTCATCTTCATCTTGTAGTAGCGCTGATGACGACAGCGACTATTCATCTCGCGGTAGTTTGCAACCAAACTCACTCTTCAACCATGGCAACTACGACCCTATCATCGCCCTTAACAACGTAACTCCCAACTTCCAATCCTTAAAACTGATCTTTTAAATCCTACAATCTTCAGGCCCTTCGTGATTGGTTGCCTTTATTCTCATATCCGAGATTTATTACAACAAAGATAATAGCGCGAAGTGGAACCGCGATTTCGACATCGATGCCGCCCCCTATCGTCAGCTCCCCTCCCTCTGTCATCTCCTGCTCCTCGTCCCTCCTTCAACCGATTGTCTGTCCATCTCTCACTGGTGACATCATCGCGATGGATAGCAGCGAACACGCGAAGCATGAAGATGATGTCAAAGTGACGTCATCGACTGACATCGAAATCGCTTCCAATGCTTCTTGTGACGTCACAAACGACGCGTTTCAACCAGAAGTGGACAAAGAAGAAGGTGATGACGTTACAGCTGCTACCACTAGTGTCGATATGAAAGAAGATCCGCTGGAAGAAGTGATGCAAACTGACGTCATCAGCATCGCAAAGAACTCGCAACCAATGCAGGTGATGACGTCATTAACGACGTGGCACACGTGACTGACATGATGACGTAACAGATCGACGCTGAGTCCGAGTCATCGTCGCTAGCAGCGATGCAAACTGATGAAGTTAGCGATAGTGACGTATCCATGGCAACAGCAAGCGGTGCGGCACCTACGCCTAGTGACGTCATTGAGCCGAGCTGTGACGTCATGGAAGACTCTCCACTGCCTGTTGAAGATGCAAAAGAGGAAGTCCCGGAAGTTGCAGCAACTACATCTGACTGTTCACTTCGAGCACGTGACAGCGATGATGACGTCATGTTGCCACGCAACAGTATCGAAGCAGTGAAAGAACGCGATTTACAAGTTCTGGCCGATTGCTTTCATCTTCCGTACGAGCATGGCCAAATTGGTCGCGAACTCATTAGCGCCTTTAAGTGGTTGAAAGAACACGCGGCAAAATTATCGCGCGATAAATCCAATCGAAAGTCCGATGAGTATCTCACTAAGGTGATTACGTCATAACCAGTTGACAGTTGATGACGTCATATGATATAGGCGCTGAAATGGACGGAGAAAGCGACGCGATTTGATTCGAAATGTCAAATGGTTTTAGATTCATTTAAACGAGTGATCACGTGCCCTAATCGAACTCTTCTTTATGACATCTTTCCTTACATCTCTGATATGAGAGGAGTCATCAACATGTTAAGATCTTACATCAAATGGCTCGGTAATAATCATCTTCGTGATCTTCTTCTTGATCCTTGTATTCTTCTTCAGGGAAAGCAGGAGTGAACGTGAAAGATTGTGATCAAAATGAGCTCAAAGATAAATCTCCTCCGATCAGCGGTGAGTCTTCAATGACGTCATCGACCGCTCCTGATGACGTCATTACTTGTTACAGAGCTAGGCAACGGTTACGGTTGGTTGAGTAGCGATCCTGAACCCTGGGTATTTCGCGGTGGTCTTTCCGGGGAATTTCAGGTGCGTGATGACGTCATCACTTCTCGACAACTGACTTGTATCTGCTGTAGAGGTTACTTCCGGTCAGCGCGTCTTTTGATCTCTTCTGTCACGTGGTTCCGGTTGAACCCCAAGCAAACACTTACGTGGTTCGCCCTTATCTCGCTACAGATGAAGTAAGTGCCCCAAACGCCCCCATTCCAGCCTTTTTTGATCCTCCATCTGCAGGAAAAAGTCCTTCAAATCTGTTACTCGACTTCTGAAGTTGCTTCCGCAGATTTTTTTGCTGATTATCAACAGCTCCCGGGAGACAGGTATGTCTGGATGTTGCTTCTCCCTCATCTTCATCTTCCTCATCTTAGATTTGTGGGAGGCTTATTGACTCTGTCCCCGAAATACGCATTTGTCGTGGAAGATGAGGATTGTCAGGTTTGCGGTTACCTAGCAGCAGCGTTGGACGCGCGACGTTTCTGGACCAAATACGAGATGGCATATCTACCTGCCCTGCGCTTGAAATATCCTTCTCCACCTGATGACAACTTGCCTGCTGTTGTCAAGGTAACCTCGTGTAAGTGACGTCATTGAATGTAAGTGACGTCATCATGTGTAGGAGATGATTGAAGATTTACATGGAACAGAGAAGCGGTTTGAGTATGGGAGTGATAAATTGATGGAAACTTATCCATCTCTTCTGACATTTGCACTCACCCCAAATTCACATCAAAATATCGTCAAAAATTTGATGGTTTGCGTTTTATCAGCCCTTAAATCACTAAGTGGTTGGTTGCTAAGTGGTTGGTTGCTAAGTGGTTGGTTGCTAAGTGGTTGGTTGCTAAGTTGTTGGTTGCTAAGTGGCTGGTTGCTGAGTTGTTGGTTGCTAAGTTGTTGATTGCTGCTAAGTTGGTTGCTAAGTGGTTGGTTGCTAAGTTGTTGGTGCTGTTGGTTGCTGAGTTGTTGGTTGCTAAGTTGTTGGTTGCTAAGTGGCTGGTTGCTGAGTTGTTGGTTGCTAAGTGGCTGGTTGCTGAGTTGTTGGTTGCTAAGTGGTTGGATTTGGTTGCTAAGTGGTTGGTTGCTAAGTGGTTGGTTGCTAAGTTTTTGGTTGCTAAGTTGGTTGCTAAGTGGTTGGTTGCTAAGTGTTGGTTGCTAAGTGGTTGGTTGCTAAGTTGTTGTTTGCTAAGTTGTTGGTTGCTAAGTGGCTGGTTGCTGAGTTGTTGGTTGCTAAGTTGTTGGTTGCTAAGTGGTTGGTTGCTAAGTGATATTTTCACCAGATTCCTCTGGAGTTCATGTGCTTGTAGAAAACACTTCACTTCAATCTATCGATCTTTACAACAAACTTGGCTTCGTGAAGATTCCTGAAGATCAGTTTGGGACTGAATCAGTTTTAGAACAAAAAGGGCTTCAGGCTTTCGGTAGAACTTTCTGAAGATTCGCTTCTTGAAAATTTCTAATATATTTCCTAACTGACTTGTGACGTTACGACTTTGATCAGCTGACTCAAATCGCGCTCTCTGCCGCCCTCTACGGCGCTGTTCATTCATTTAAGAGTTGTTGTGAAACATCAAAAATTTTTTCCTATTTTAGCAAAAAAGGAAATAAATTCCAAATTGTAGAAATTGTGATTTACAAATTTGTGAGTTTTTGAAAAGTTTTAGAAAATTTCACAACTAAACTTTATCTAATCATCTGATTTAATCTTTTACTAATTAAGAGATGAAGATCAGAATAGATTATTAAAGATGTAGACTAATTATTGGCAAAAAGCTCATTTAATACCACAGATAAAGTCGAGAAAAGTTAAAAAAGATAAAAGTTTTATTCGATTATCAGTAAAAACCACCATTTCTTAACTCCGAGTACAAAAATCGATAGTTGGAGATGTTACAAGTTGATTTGTTGAGAATTTAACTTTTCTTCCAACTGAAAGCCCATCAAGTCTTTTCTATAAACAACTAATCAGTTTTTACAACTTGTGTGCTCTAACGCCACCTCGTGATGATTCCAACCACTTTGTTGTGTTCATCCACAACCGGTAGGTGGCGCAATCCGAGTGTACGAAATATTATGTAAGTTCGATGAAGCGAGAAGCTTTGTTGTAGAGTAATACACGATTTGTTGACGTAAGAGTCCTGAAACAACAAAAATCCAAATACGTTTGATTATATAATCAATATGACGTCACCAAGTCGATGCTGACGTCATCAATATTTTCTCGTTCCAATAATCGTTGAATCTTCTGGTAGACTGTTCTACTATCAACTAATTTGTCGACGTGAATCTAGAAGCAGTGACGTCATCTTTTAACCACGCGATCACCTGATACTGACCTTATGATAGTTCAAGATCGTGTTTTGATCATTTGAATCCGAATCTTTGAGGAAGATCTCTTCATGTTGGAGTAGTGTACACAGTTCAAGTCTGCAATTGACCACGTGACATTTACATGTGACGTCTACCGCTATTCTAACCTAGTGATGACGCCCTCATACACTTCGCCTCTTTGCGTCTCCTTGACAACCGGGAAACCTCCAAATGTAGTCCCCAGTAGCAGCTTACAAAGTCGAGAGACTTTTTCACGTGACTTGATCGTCTCCACTGGTGACGTCATCACACGCTTGACTTGGTAAAGTTCTAAGTTGAGTCTTGAATAAAATGAAGAAGTGAGTTTGATAAAAGAAGTCCTCGAACCACTGACAGGTCCTTTCTGTTGTGGTAGACCACTGGCTCCGTGTCCAAGAATGGGATGCATTTAAACTCAAGGAGAGTGTGATAGATGGGATGAGTAAAAAGGTCCCCAACCCATTTCGAAATCATGATTGATGTCATTATAGGAAGCAGGAACATGATGTCATTTGTGATCTCAACCTTAAGACACAAAATTGAAGGGAGGAAAGATTAGATTGGACTGACCATGATCACTGTGAGAGACATGGTCAGTCTGGACACTCCGCCAAAAAAGGAAGCCGCTCCAATCAAGGCCATTGCCCCTGGGTCAATCCACGACCATACCAGGTCTACTTCTGGAGGATGGACACCAAACCAGGACACCATTGCTTGGCCAACAATTCGTCCATAAAGTCCACCAATTAACCTGAAAATTTGATTTTGGACAAAGTGTCGGGCACTTTTAGTCTCCTACAGCATTGGGACAACTAGACCACTTGATATTGCAGTCCCTGCTGCCCAACATGCCAGGATGTAGTAAATGATGAGGACCACAATAAGGGCCGGGATGCTGAACTGATTGTGTGTCCCGTTTGAAAAGAGATGTTTAATTGCTTCTTCTCCGGTGACAAAAAGAAGGGTGGCAGCTGAAGGATTATCATTTGAGAGTTTGATCTTTGTTCAGAGGACAGAGACTCACCATCATTGAAAGTGGAGTTTGTGAATCTAAAATCTCCAACTTCCATCTCAGCTCCTTTTTCACATAAATACTTTTTCACATTTTCTTCAGTTCGTGGAGGTCTGAAATCTTCTTTTGCAAGAAGCGAACATTCTGGTCTAAATCCAAAATGTCCCAGTTCACTTTAGACTTATCAAAATTGAAGATTATTTACTTGCACACTTGATCATCGGAGCAAATGATGTGATCTGTTTGTAAATAACACTCAGGCTGCTTACAACTGAATAAGTTTGGAAGAAGAACAGATACAGTTGCTGTGATGATCTGAAAAAATCTTTTAAAGATCATTTGTGTCCGATGAACTAAATTTCAATCACCATAATCACACAAGGCTCAAGACATCGGAGGGACTTCTTTATAGATTCAGATCTAATCCCACTAAGAATCTTTCTTCTTAATCTGGCAATTTTGACGTTGAAGAAGACGAATAAAGAGCCTAAAATCCCTCCTATGCATCCAAGAATCAAAGTCGGAATAAAAAGGAGGATGTGAGTTGGAAGACTTGAGTTGACCTTCAAGAAATTCCTAGATGTTAAATTAAAAGGTGATGATGTGTCAATGAGACCTGAAAAATGATGTTGGTTTCAGCTTTGAAAAGCCCAAAATCACCCTGATAAGAGAATCCCTTAAAAGCGGAGTTGAAGAGGTCCGTTGTAAAAGTGGAGATCATGCAACAGAAGAACGTTTGCCAAGATAATTTAAGATTCCAAAAAGATGAGACTTCCTCCATCGAGAAAAGAAGTCCTCCCACCGGCGCTCCAAATGCTGAAGACACTCCAGCTGCTACTCCAGCAGATATAAAGTTTCTTCTAAAGATGTATGATCTTAGAATGATAGAAGATCAACAGAGATTAAAAGTAACCGATCTTCGGAGTTTCGGAATCTTTGAAAGTATTTGGATTGGAATCCGAAGAATCCGGATTGAAATTGACTCATTCCTGCTCCGATTATTCCTCTAAATCAATGTGGGTGCAGGACAAGCGTCTAAAAGATGTAGAAGACTCACCCAAGATGAATCATTGGACCTTCAGGACCCACTGGCATCCCTGATCCAACTGCAAAGATACAAGACACAAATTTGACAAGAAGAGTCTGAAAAGTGAAGATTCTTCGAATGATGGTTCCATTGAGGAATCCAATCAACTCTGGGATCCCTGAACCTCCAGCAGCTGGTTGGAACCACTAAAAACTTCTTCAAATGATGAGAAGAGGAGCTAGTGGAAGACTTACAGCAACTAGAAAAGTAGATGGAATGAGAAAGATGAGACTGTACCCAACCACGAAGATCCAAGCAACTCCAACACTCTCCTGGAACATAATAATCGAGTTTCTGTCTTTTTACTTATTTTCAACCTCTAAGAAAACTTCTGCGTGCTCCCATTTGGTTTCAGAGATCAAATCAATCAACTGATGCAGTAAAAATCCTATAAATCCAACTGTGAACCCAATCATACCCATCATCAACCATCTGTCCCAATCTAACCTGTCCCAGTCCCACAGGTGAGTCCACAAGCCAACGGATACTAGTAATCTTACCTTTTTGGCTGCATCTTCAACCATTTTTTATAGGAATCGCTCCAAGCTGGAAGATAATCTAAACTTTCATACCTAAAAATATGAATTGTTTGAAATCAGCTGATTAGTTTAGTGCTCAGTATTCAACTTGAGAAGTTCCTGTTTCTCCTTCTCAGTGTACTTGTGATTCACATAAGCACTCTCGTAATCACGTCCAGATGTGAAGAACCCTGAAAGAGGGTGATGATGTATGTTGTGACGTCAGCACTTAATCTACCTTCGTTTGTATCTGCTAGATGACTATCATCAATGACGTCATCATCTTGTAAATGGATTCGAAGTTTTTCAGATGATTCAAAAAGAAAATGGTTTGGATTCTCGAAAGAGTTGGGAGTACTTGTAGGAGGCATAAAGATCGTTTTGAAGATCTACAAACAACAGATTTATCATCTGATTTAAGAAATTTCTTTCTTTCTGTTTTTACTTTTATCTAAAATATTTTTCTTTAAATTCATAAAGTATCTTTTGAAAGTCGTTATCAAATCTTTATCAAATCTTCAATCGATAAATTAAACTGATCTTTCTACAGCTTTAGAAACAAACAATAAATGCAACTGTGTTTACAGGCCAGTAATTTATTAGTTACTAAATCAAAATTGGAAAGATTGAAATTTGTTAATGATTAAACGTAGATTTAGGATGCTCAATGCATGAAGTTAAAAGTACTCATAAAAGGTATATTATATAATCATTAAAATACCATACAAAGTTATTATATTTCTAAGTCTTTGATCAAATAGGAACAGATTTCCTAAATGAGAACAAATTAAAGTAAATTTTAAGTGTTTCTCCTTGATTTAAGTACAAACTTAAACTTTTTTAAATGTTTTAATGAAGATTTTTTGATAATTTTCATTTTATTTCAACATTCAAATAAGTTTTGTCGAAGGTTGTTGCAAAATTTTGCAGAAATACCATTTTGTATGTACCTAGTAGCATTAATCAATTTGAAGTCAGGTTATTACTTTTGCTTTGGTAAATTTGAACTGAAATTAATTAATTAAATTCAATCAAATTTTAATTTTGATGTTTTTTAATATAATCTGTTTAAAAATATCATTTTTTTGCTTTTGATAATTGATGTAAATTTCATTTATTCGTGAAATATGAATTTGTAGCTAATCTAATTATTGGAATTTTTTATAGTAAAACGAAAAATAAGAAAATACTCAAAACTTTAGATAACAAACCTTAAGTTGTAAAATATATTTGAGAATCATTAGTTTAATCTCAGTACTTTCAAATAAATAATTTTTATAACTGAAACTATTGTTGAAAATTTCTTTTAGATTAAAGGTCTTATTAAAAAAACCAAATAAATTTTTTTCGATGAAAATTTGCTTTTCAACTTAAAACTTCTTTATTTATACCAAATAGATCTTTGCAAACTTACTTTTATGACAATTTATTTAATTTTATTTTCTTAAAACTGCTAATAGCTATACAAAAAAGTTTATCCTAATTTAATAATCACAATTAGGCAATCTGATAATATTGTCGGAGATATTTTTTCTGGTTTCGAAATCCAAGTATCAGAAGTTTAAAGGTGAATTTTCTAAATTGAAAAGACGATATTTAAAAAATGGTTTATTCAAGCTATCTAATCTATCTACCAAGTGATTGATTCTGCAAGTAATAAAACAAATAAAACCTTAAAAGCAAATTAAAACTGGCATTTTGCTTAAATGCATAAACTAATTAATCAGAATTAGATATTTTTACAATCGTAAAAAGACATCTGGACTTTTATGATCTTATTTAGATATATTTACTGGCTTTGAATATTCTATGATTTGTAATTTCATATGTTAAATTACTTTACAAGATGTTGTAATCTATATTTTTGTTAAAATTGCAGTTTTTAAAATCCATACAACCTTTTTTTAAGCATTAACATTTATTTATTTTCTCAGAAAACCCTTTCTTCTCTTTTTCTAACACTGTTAAAAGCATATTTACTTTTTCCAATTTTGTTTTATTGAAAAAGGCGTACTGTTGTATTTTTGTTTCCTTTAAATTTATGTAAAACCATTTGAGCTTTAATACAATGAAATTTCTTTAAATTACTGTCTAAAAAGTATTTTAAACGACTCTTAAATTTCTTTTCTTCAAATATACGTTTGTAGACTTTATTTTCTTTAAAAAAAAATTTCCAAACAAAAAAAAGAGACAAAAACGGCATCGGTGCCGCACTTAATAAAAACCGTCATATTTTGTAAACAAAGAACCTTCAAACACACAGATTGTATTAAAGGTTGATGTTAGTAAATTTATTTAGTTATTGGTATATGAATTAAGTGTGACCTTAAAGTAACTTCGTTTATAAACAATTGTTTTTATTTATTTTTTGTGGTTTGCTTACATTATGTAAAGTGAAAACAAACAATCTATTTTAATTTTGATTATTTTTTATTTATAGTTTTTCTTTTAAATATTAATTATTATTTGATGTTAGTTTTGTTTATTACAAAGTTTTTCAGCAAAAGTTTTAATTTTATTTGATTCAATAAACTTGAAAATTAAGATATACTGGTTTAGATATTACTTTTGTTCTTATATGTCTACTTATTATTATTAAACTTTTTAATTATGAAATTTCAAACTAAAAAGAATTTTATTTGTTTTCTGTTTCATAATTTGTTATATGGAATTATCTAATGGAATGTTTAAATCAATAGAAATAAGAATAGTCAGTAACAATAATGATTTCATTATTTTATTTATCTAAAAAGATTATATCTTAAATACTTTTAATTGTTTACCAAAAAAATTAGTTTCTACTAGTTTAGTTGAAATCTAATAACTATTCTGAGATGTTTTAATTTTTGATTTTTTAAACAGTTTGAAATGAAAAATAGAATATTTAAGTTTGATCTATCTAAAAACAAATTAGATTAATAATAAAGATCATTTCATTTCTTTCATCTAAAGATTTATCTTTTAAGATATACAAGTTTTTCAATTTTTCGTAACTCAATCAATTTTAAAATTTTTAAGTAAAATCAGAAATTATTTCACAAATAAATTTAATGTTATTAATTTCAGCTAGTCTTTTTGTTTTATACAATTTCATTATGATATGTCCTTCTTCAAGTGAAGATGAAAGTGATGAAAATCCTCCTTTAGAAGCTCCTCAGCAAACAACTAGTACTGATCAATCTTTAGTTCCCAGCAGAAGTATTAAAGGGTCTGAGCAAACCTCAGAAAGAACCACACAGGTTTTTACTTTTACTGATAATTTATCCTAAAAAGCTAAAAAGAAAAAAATGATTAATTAGATTCAGTAAAGTTTTATTCAATTAAAAAATTGTGAATAATCTATCAAAGAACTTTTCAATTTTGTGAATGAAAATTTGATAGAATGGAAGTGTACCTTCTCTTGTTGGAGTTTCTCCTTCACCTTCAGTTAAAAGCGAGGAAGTCGATGCAACATCCAAGCAACGGGAGGAAGAAGAAAATAGAAGAATGAGATTACAACTCTATGTATTTGTACTTAGATGTATTGCATATCCATTTAATGCTAAACAACCAACAGACATGGCAAGACGACAAGCAAAAGTAAATATCTTTTCACCTCAATTTGAAGTCTTTTTAGTTTCCATTAAAATCAAATTTGATCTCCTCTTCTCTTCCAATTTTTATTTCACTTCTAAGTTATCTTGTTTACAATTTCAAGAATTTTGAATAAATCTATGAAATGATATCAACATTTTAAACCAATTTCAAAATAATTTCGACTGAAAAAGTTATTTTTAATTTCCAAAAGTCTTTCCAAAACTAACAGCAATTATTTTCATTCTTTGCAAATAGAGATCTGGCAAGGTGAGGGACTTTTGTGTCTTCTGCCATTTGCATGTCTCATCTAAATGTTTTTGTTGGTTGTTGCCGTGTTTTAAACCAACTTTCACCATTCAAAAAACTAACATCTTCATCTTCAACTAAGATCTAATCATATAAGACTTCCACTAATGATCTTAGCTAACATCTTCATCTCTAGGTCAACAAGCAACAACTACAAATGATCAAGGATCGTTTTCGCGCTTTTCTCGCGGGCGAAACACAGATCGCAGCCGATGAAGCTTTCTGTAACGCTGTCAACAGCTACTACGAGGTATGATGTCATCACTGAGGTAGAACCTCGATTTAATGGTACAATCACAACTAGGTCTTCTTAAAAAGTGACCGGGTCACAAGAATGGTCAACAGCGGTGGTTGTTCCGCTTCTGATTTCAGAGAAGTTTTTAAAAATAACATCGAGAAAAGAGTGAAAGTTCTGCCGGAAATTGACGGCCTCAGCAAGGAGACAGTTAGCTTCAATCCTCGATCTCTTCAATATCGATTTTGTTGACTTTTCTTCAGGTGCTCTCTGCATGGATGGCAAAGTTTGATGCGATTTATCGCGGTGAAGACGACCCTCGTCGCCCTAGCAACCGTCTACCAGCATCAGCAGCTTCGGAATTGATATTGAGCAAGGAACAATTGTATGAAATGTTTCAAAACATTTTATCGATTAAAAAAGTTGAACATCAATTGCTGTATAATGCTTGTCAGGTTTGTCACGCTTTATTGATTTTGTCAGTATTATGAAGGTACTTTTAGCTGGACAATGTTGACGAGCAAGCTGCTGCTATTCGTCGCGAGTTAGACGGTAGAAAGCATTCAGCTGAGAAAATTGAAATTCAAAGTCGCTTTCCGCGGTTTTATTGTCGAAATGAAGTTGAGCGAGAACTTCAACGTCTTTACATTGATGAGCTGCGCCAACAAGTTAGAAAGCCATTTTTGTTCTTTAAGTCACGTGACTCAAAATCATTGTTTGGTTTTAATTTATTTCAAAGCCATTCTTGTAAACGACCAAATTTGTCGCTCAGGTTGCTCTTCTCATGAACAATCTTGAATCTCTACCTGTGTCTCGTGGGAGCAGTGGACGTAACTATCATCTTCCTGGGAGTAAACTGTCTTCCTTAGACTCTACAGAAGAAGACACACTTTCAAAAGCTGACGTCATCTTACAATTCGCGTTAGAGGTTCGATATTTTGTTGATGACGTCACATATCAGCATATGGTTGTTTCTAGCACCAATTCTCTTTTTATCGATTATTTAAATACTTCAGCTTTTGTTGAAAAAGTAAATAAAAAGAGATTGTGGGCAGGTGATTGTAGTTGAAGTACAAGGACTGAAGTCCTTAGCTGCAAGCAAAATCATTTATTGCACAATGGAGACAGATAGTTGTCCTAAATTACAAACAGAACCAGTTGAAGCATCAAAACCGATGTAAATTTCGATATTTTCAATTTATTTCTCATAAAAATTCAACTTTTTGATTTTTAGCTGGAATACTACCGGAGATTTTACTACAACTCAACCCTTACCTCAAGTTAAAGTGAAATTGATGACAGAAAGCACCGGTGTTCTTTCTATTGATGACAAAGAACTTGGAAAGGTTCTTGTGGCTCCTTTTAAATATTTATCAAGTCTTACTTCATTATTTATGACTAAAGTTGTTCTACATCTTATTAGTGATTAGTATGAATAAAAACTTCCATTTTATCTCTGTCTTCAAAATTACAAAACTAAAAATCATGAGTTTAGGTTGTGATCCATCCTACACCAAACACTCCCAGGACACCTGAGTGGTACTATATGCAGGTCCCTAAAAACAGTCCTGACCAGCAGGTGGAATTTGACCAGATTAATTTTTAGGTTTTATTTCATTTTTCAAACTTTTGCAGATAAGAATAAAACTGACAGTGAAAATGGAAAGACCATTAAATATGAAACATTGTGGTTACTTATGGGTTCAAGGACGTAGTGTGTGGAAGAAATGGAAGAAAAGATATTTCATTTTAGTACAGGTGAGTGAATACAAGATGACAAAACAGAAAATCAATAACAAGAAACATTACAGGTTAGCCAATATAATTTTGTGATGTGCAGTTACCAGGAAAGAAAAGCAGAACCTTATGAGATGATGCAACTTGATGGTTTCACTGTCGATTATACTGTCCCTGAATTAGATCACGAAGGAGGTAGAGCTTTCTTTAATGCTGTAAAAGAAGGAGATTCGGTGATGTTTGCTAGGTTACTCAGCTTCTAATTTGCATTTAACTCTCTTTTCTTACATCTCCTATAAATAATTTATTCTATTTTCTGTTTGCTACTGAAGATGTGAAAATCGTTTTTTTTTCAGTGATGATGAACAGGACCGCATTTTATGGGTCCAAGCAATGTATCGCGCAACTGGACAGTCCCACAAACCAATCCCACCAACCCAGGTCCAAAAACTATCGGACAACAAACAAGACGCTCCTATCACTCAATTCTGTAATCTCAACTCAATCCACTTCACATTTTCATTTTTACTTTTAAGATGCTGATCGTGCCAGAAGACATGGAATGGATGAGTTCATCTCCGCTGATCCCTGTAAATATGATCATTCGAGTCTTTATGAGCTCCTTCAAAGATTAACATTGGATCACAGACTCAACGACAGCTATTCGTGTCTTGTAAGACTCAACTTCATCAGATCTTCATCTTAGTTCAGATTGTGTCTAGGGTTGGTTCTCCCCGGGGCAGATCTTTGTTCTTGATGAGTATTGCTCGAGATACGGAGTGAGAGGATGCCACAAACATCTTTGTAACTTATCAGATCTTCTTGATCGCGCTAATCTCGGCATCATGATTGATCCTACTCTCATCCACTACAGCTACGCTTTCTGTTCTTCTCATGTTTACGGGAGCAGGTCTGTAGATGATCAATTTGATCAGATCTACATCTTCTGATCTTGTAGACCAGATGGGATTGGGACTGTTACTCTTGATGAAAAACAAAGATTTGATGAGATCCGATCCCGGATGAAGTCTTACGCGATGGATCAGATCACTCGATTTCGTTACTGCTTCCCATTCGGAAGACCCCAAGGAGCGCTCAAGGCAACATTGACTCTTCTAGGAAGAGTAAGTCTCATTTACAAGAAGTCGATGACGTCATCAATGACGTCACTAGGTGACAATGGATGAGGATTCAGGTCCCGAAGCTGGAAGAGAGTCAAAAGTTCGCGAGCTTGTTCGTCATTGTTTAAAGGAAGCCGCGTTTGTGAACTACACAGGAGTCTCGGATTACGCCAAACTAGATGGTTTGTTTTTATGTTTGTTTTTATGCTTGTTGTTTTTATGTTTGTTGTTGATAGAAACCACTTTAGTGATAGATGCTTACAAACGTCTTCAAATTATCATTCACCTCGCTGAACTCTGTATTGATGTTTTACAACAAAATGAAGAACATCATTTTGAGGTGATCTTCTTTCTGATCTTTTATTTTGATCTTTGAAATGATTTTTTTATTTTTTCTGCTACTAAAGGGACGTGAGGTAAGTTTGTAGAAACCATCACTATCATCATCATCTCATTCGAAATCACAAATTAGCAACAAATTCAATAAATTTCCAAAATTCATTTTTTTCTTTCAATTAACAGTCATTCGAGTGGTATAGTGACCTAATGTTGGAACATTCCGAAACTTTCTGGTCCTTATTTGCCGTTGACATGGACGCTGTCCTCGAAAAACAACAACCAGACACCTGGGACAGCTTCCCACTCTTCCAGCTACTTAACGACCACTTAATGGCTGATGGTTGGTTATTTACTTCACTTGAAACTTGTTTAAGTGCGAACTGACAGATCCGACATCACGTGACGTCATTCAATGACGTCATCACTGTCTTCTTGAAAGCCTGAAATCAATTTTTTCAAATTATTTTCAAACTAAATAAAGAATCGATAAATAATCTGATTTTCGATCTTTTCAAATAAAAATCTTTTTTTTTTAAATCAAAATCTTTGGAAAGTTTGAAATTGAAAGAAAATCTGAAAACTTTTATTTCTTTTTTTTTTAAATTGAATTCATGAAACTCAGTTAAATCGATTATTGAACTCTAATCGATTTCAGATCGACTAAAAAACGGAAAATTCCATTCCCATCTCCGAGACACATTTGCTCCTCTTGTCATCCGTTATGTCGATCTCATGGAGTCCTCCATCGCGCAATCAATTGATCGAGGATTCGGTAAAGATACTTGGGACTCAAAGTAAGACTACTAGTTGCAATTTATGCAAATTAACATCTTTCATCAGCCAATCAGTGAACGCAGTGGCAAGTGACATCTTGTGGAAGTTGCAAGCTCTTCAGACTTTCATTGTTGATCTTCATTGGCCGGATCAGATCTTCGCATCTCACATCGAACATCGTCTCAAGCTCACCACCTCTGATATGATGCAGAGCATGATCACGAGGTACGTGACGTCATCATGATCACATCTCTTCTTCACTGTCTCCTCCACAGGACTTTGAATCGATTCAAGACTCTCCTAACGTCATATCGCGTCGCGCTTGACTTTCGAGTTACTCTCCAGCTTTGTCAGCTCATCAACGTCGCAATTGAATGTCGGAATCAATCTCACAAGATCTGTGCATCAGGAGTTGATCCTTCCGGCCAACAACATGTCTATCACACAGCTGTTGATGATATGCTGGAATCCGCATTCGCTGATATTCGAAGCTTATTAGTTTCCAAGGTAACCATCTCTTCATCTCTTCATCAATTGATTCTTGTTGATTCCAGTTTAATCGAGTCTTGGAGAATGTTTTGACAAAAATTGCGAGATTTGATGAAGGATCATTTACTGCTTCTTTGCTTTCACTAACTGTAATCATCTTCATCATCTTCATCTTCTTCCTTCATCTTGTTGTCATAGAAACCAGGAATGGAGTTGGCAACTAACTTCAGCTGCTTCGTCAGCGCCAATCAAGAAGTGATCTTAGATCGAGTCAACGATGAAGTCTTTGTCAACGCGACATTTGAGGTTTCCTTCTCATCCTCCTCATCTTCATCTTTGATCTTAATCCTTCTTATAGAAATGGTACAACACTTCAACAAAAATCTTATCTGATTGGCTGAATGTCAGAAGTGAACTTCAACTTCATGTCTATCAACTGAAGATCTTAATAAAACTCTTCAAGAGTATCACGAGAGATTTTGCTCTTCAGGGAGTTACTGAAATCAAAAACAAATTTTATAAAAATATCTACAAACGTCTAACGGTAAAAAAAATCTTCGGATTTCAACTTCTGAAATCATCTTCTTCAGGTTGAAGAGGCAACTGCATCCGTCACAATCGGATCCCTTGGAAACAATATCACAATGAAAGAATCAGATGAAGAATTAGATGAAGAAGAATAAATTATTCATAATCTCAGAAAACAATTTCATAATTTGCATAAAAAGTAGAAATTAGAAAACTGATTTTCTTTTCATATGTTCCGGGTAACTTGGTGCAATAAAATCTTCTTCAATTTCTCTTTTATTGTTCTTTAAACTCTTCTGGAACACTTCATGTTTTATTTTTCTACTTTCTCAAATATAATTCATTCCATTGAAGCTGGTGGATTTTCAATCGCATTTTAAACCACCAAAGTAACTTCATCTTATTGTTCATAGATTCAATTATTCTACTGTAAAATCAATTGCTGTGTTTACCATCATGTATTTGTAATAACAACTCACTTGTTTTCTTCTTCATTTACATTTGTAACTTATTTAAAACTATTTTATTTTGCTTTGATGTAGTTTTCTAGTGATGTTTGTGAATTAAACATTTTTAAATCTTTTTTGGTTGCTGTTTTTTAGACCAATACAAAATTGGATTAGTTTTTATTCAGATAATTTTGGACAAGCAAAGGTATTTTGCAGCTAGATTATTTTTTTATGAATTCTAGGAGAAAAGATTTACTAAAAAGTTAGTAACTGATAAAAATATTTCCAAAAATAACAGATTAGTGCATTTGACAAATTGATCTTTAGAGTAATTGTAGAAAAACATTTTATGATCAAATTCATTCTTTAACCTTCAAGAAATATTTCAGTTCTAAATGTGAAGTTTTTATTTGAAACTTTTAATGTAATTTGAATAAATCTACAAAGCTGAAGACACAAGAAAATAATTTTGCATAATTTCTATTTATTGTTAAATATACTGAAATAATCAAAAAAGTAAATTTAAAGAACAAATAGGATCAGAAAGAAGAGATCTTTTCACGATCTTCTTCTACTCTTTTTTTTGTTTTTTCTTTTTCTATTCTATTTACCTCTTTCTGACGTCGTTTTTCTTCTTGTTCTTTAGCATGTTGTCTTCTCATCTTTTCTATAGATACTTTATTTTTTTGAGTAAACCATTTAAACCTTAGAATAAGTGTTGAAAAATTTTACGATTTGAATATATTTAATCTATTCTTTTTAAAATATTTTATTCAAATAATGATTATAACTTTAACAAACTTATATTTTTACGTTTCAAAAGCTTAACTTCAAAACTCACATATCTTTTTTTACTTTGAAAATTAGCTTGTTTTTAAAAAGTCAGTAAGATTTTAATTTAAAAAATTCTGATCAAAAAATGACAAATATTAAAACAATTAATTAGCAGTTAAAATAGATCTTAAGTAACTCAACTATAATTTGTTTTTTCCTTCAGCTAAATACTTAAATCTGAAAGCATTTAATAGTAAAAGATAAAAACTTTTGATTGAGTAACTTTACAAAAACCTAGGCAGCCAATTTTCAACAAAATTTGCCGTAAAATATAACAAAGTATCCAGATACTTTAAATAATGTTTTTTTTTTGCAATTAAAACTAAATTATTTCTCTAAATAAAGAAATGTTTTATTATTTCTAATACTAAGCAGAAAGTTTAATTAAATTGATTAAATAAAGTTCAAATTTTGAAGCTAGTTCAACTAGATTTTTACACAAAATACTACACGCTGAGCTTGAAGAGATTTCTCTTGTATCTGCCTTAAGGACATAAACATGGACAAATGATTAAACTTCTTACCTAGACCTTAAGAATTGTTTAATGTTTGAAATAATGTTTTTTTTTAAATCGTGTTAAAGTTTATCTTAATTATTATAAGGAATTATCAACTAATTTATTATATTGTAAAATAATGGAAATATATTTTATTTTCATTCACGATTTTGAGAAAGCTTAAAGACTTTGTCAATTGTAAATTATAAGAAGTTTTAATAATGTGTAATAATAACTTTTTCGATTTACAATAGATTAAAACTGAGTTTTATAATCTTAGCTCATTATGAACTATTATCAAATTACTATAATTTAGATTTTTGACTAATTTTTGATACTTTGTTTAAAACCATTAAAAAATACTTATATGATTAAAATTTTTTATGGAAAAACTTATTTGATAAAAATTAGTTTTAAAGTTGAACCTTTCAACTTTGACTTTATTTATTTTCTATGTTAAAACTGTTTTGTAAACTTATTAAAATGTAATAAACAGCAACACTTTTGTATAATCAACAAGAATACTGTCGTTTAAACTCACTATAAAGTCTTGATTCAGCTGTGCTCTAAATTGATTCAATCTATTTTGTTTTAAAACAGTTAAAGATTTTTTAAGACTTTTTAATACCTGTCATTATAGCTAATAAAAAATGCTAGTTAAAATTTTCAAAAAACTCTGTTATTAATAAAATGAAATTTTGTCAAGCTTTTCAACAATATAAACCTCAAAACTATCTAATCAGAGATTAAGATTTGATCTTATTTATATTTAAATATTCACTTTATTTTATAGCTTGTTTTATAAAACTTGTAGAAGAAATAGTTTTTTGAAAGTTATGTTTTGTTTTCACAAATTTTGACTTTAGAAATATTCAGTTTTTTGAAATTGAGTATTTGCTACATACAATGGAATTGTATATTGATTAGGTGAAATAGGACAGCTAAAAGTTTTTTATCACTCTTAGCTTAATTAATATTCTTCTTAATTATTTCTTGCTGGTGTAGATGAGACTTATTTTTATCAGCTAATTTTAATGTTTTTATCTTCAAATTTCAGCTAGCTTACTACAGACTTTGTAGAAGTTTCTTATAATATTTATTGTAAGTTTGTTTCTTCTTCATTGAAATATAATTTAAACGTAGACTTATGACTAATATTTAAAATTTTTATAAATGTTTAGCGAAATAAAGATTTTACAAATCAACAATTTAGTCAGAAGAAACAAAGTCACAAAGTTTTTTTTTGTAAAAAGCTGGATGCCCTTTTTATCTTTTTAAACAAACTTTAAGATATCTCATAAAGTTTCAAATTCACTTTTAAGCATTTAAATCTGAAAAAAAAAACTTTATTTCTGAAATTTTGTTGAAACTTTTAGCAATTTTCAAACATTATCAGTCAGTAAAAGTTGTTGCATAGGAGTTTTATTATGTTTGATAAATACTTGTTGAATAATAATTTTACAGATTTATAAACAAGTTGTTTTATCACCAAGTAAAGTAGAAAAATATTGAATCGTTTGAATTTGGTCAACTTTGTAAATACTTTTATCAAAAATCTACTTTATATTAAGAAATTTTAGTGTTATTGTTTGATGTAGTTATTGCATAAATATGAAGTTAAGTAAAGTTTTTTTAAGTTTTTTGAAAAAATGAAACACAAATAAGATAAAAAAAAATATTGTAAGAAAGACAGATAGTAATTTTTATTGATTTAAAGATTTAATTGACTTATTCCAATAAAAATGCGATTCAACATAATTTAGTTGAATAATAGAAATGAGACAAAATTTATATATCATATTATATATTATCAATATTATTATTATATATTATTTTAGTATTTTTTACTGGTCTCTGGTATGTTTCTGGTAGTTTTAAATTACTTTTATCTCTGCTTGTTGAATAATATTAGTATATAAAATAAATAAACAATAATTTTGAAACAATGTTAAAACAGTTGTTTTCTTGAAAGGCTCATTGGTATTGTTGGAATAAATACATAAAGATTACCAACTACCAAACATGCAGCCTTTAAAACAGACTGAAATGTAAAACAACTATAAAACGTCGAAAGTTGATTGTTTGAATAATTAAAAAAAAAGAAATTCTATAGTAGATGCTTAATTGAACGTATTGATAAATATACAAATTACTCCTTTAACCAATATATATGTATAATTACTCCTGAAACTAACAAAATATGTTTCTATAAAGCTGTTTTTTATTCTCGTCAAATATTATTGGTAGTTCTTAAATATTATTTATAAATAGATTAAATCATTTTTATTATTTTATGAATAACTAGATGAAATAAGTAGGATATAAAATAGGTTTTTAGCAGCTCTAATAAGTTGCCTTATTTATACGTGGGTGTATTAATTTTACATTTTGAACTTTTAGTTTATTTATGCTACCTTTGCAAATCAATGATTATTTTAAAAACTATTTTTAACCAGTCAGAAATTTGTTTTATCTAAACTGAGTTAGATAAAAGAAAAGTTGATACTAAGAATAAAATTAAATAAGATTTTTGTAATTTTTTAAGTTTTTGGATTATATATCTAATATATAGTTTAATTTTGAAAAGTAATGCTAAATAAGAAATATTTATATATATTATTATAACATACTAACAATTTAAAACTTTTTTAGATTGATAAAAATCAAGTGAAAAAAATCTATTTTTCAAATGTTGAGTTTAAAAAAGTAAGTTCTGACTAATTAGCTTTTATTTTCTTTTTATTGAAAATCAGAATAGAATTATTTTTATATGCTTTAATGTAGTTATTAAAACTAGATGGTGGCCAAAATACTTTCTGATATAAAACTTTCAAAAGGTTAACAAATTCAAAGAAAGAGAAATCTGATTCCCTAAAGCAACTTGAAGTTGGTTCACAAGAAGAACATTTTGTTGACGATGAAAAATCTACTGAAGAAGAAAAACCTGCTCCTGAAAATAAGATAAATAACCGAAGAGATTCAAAGCATGAAAGAGAAAGAGCAAGAACTCAATGGGAAGAAGATTTTGATAAAATTTCTACATTTTGAGAATCTTTTTTTACAACTTTAGTGTTTCATGATTTTGTTGAAATTTTTCTATAAAATGTTATTGTATGAATAAATAATTATTTATTTGTTAGTAAGCTAACTGAAAGTTAACAGTGTTATAAACATTCCAAAAAAGCAGAAAATATATTTAATTAAGAAGATTTTAAAAGCTTTTATTTATCATTTTATGAATATTATTTGAGTTATGAGTTTAAACTTAGATTTTTAAAAACAAAAATGTTGTTTATTTTGCTAAAACTGAATCAGTATATATTATCAAATTTTTAAATTCAAAATACAGAAAAATACTTTGAAATAAAACTCAACATTTTTTAACTGACAAATATATTTTCCAACTTTTTATTTAATTTAAAAAATTTATTTTCATTCTACCATATAATAAAATTTGAAAAAAAACTTTTGCTCGAGTAGACAACATTAGATGATATAAAGATCAGCTCTTATCGGTTTTGACATCCACAAATATTTGGCTTGTCACTTTTTTTGAAACTCATTAAGGTAATATTATTTTGCTTCAAAAGTCCAGCCTCTTATCATGTTGAAAGATACCCAAGCCTGATTACTTTATATGGATTGTGGAAAGGTGAGAATATTTCAATTTTTTAGTAATTAGGCTTCGGCTGAGAGCAGTCATGCTGGATGTGATGATGTTAAAAATAAAGTGAGATGCAAAGGAACAAAAAAAGCTTTTGTAGTTTCTTCTCTATCCTTCAGTTGTTTACAAAGTAAAGCCATTCGCAGCAATCTGTTACGATATCTTCCCAATTACTGGTATTGATGCAAAGTATTGATTTCATATCATCCTTAAAGCGAAGACAAGAACGGCCGATGTTATATTTGACTTTCGATAGCTTCATATACAACATATCCTTTGGGAATTGCCTTCCACCCACCGGACGTTAACGAACCAGCAAAACCTTTGCTTGCTTAGCAAACTTTATATTCTTATTTAAGGACCACGTTTTCCTTAAATGTTAAATGAATGGTGAATTTTAAATCTTATTTAAGATAACACTCACAAGTTAAAAAAATCAATGTTACCAAATAGTAAACTTTGTTCAGTTTTCTTTCTACGTTTCCTAGTTTAACCATAAACATCTTATGAGTGATTAAATCTACTGATTGATTTCAACTTTTTGTAAAAATTGATATCAAAACTTTATGATTTTTATAAAATGTTCATGATAGTGTTTATTTGATTGATTTCATCTTTGTATACATTCAAAATACAATATAAGAACAAAAGCTGAAAATATGTAAACCACAATTTGATTGTTTTTGTTCAAAGTCCATTCCATAAGCTGGATTTTATCAAGAACTTGTTTACTTTCAACATTATGTTTTTGTTATCATAACATATAAAGGTTTAACTTGAATACTTACACCAAGAGTTAATTGTAAATTAGTTTGCTCATAATTAGAAACTTCTTATTTACCGAAAAAGAGTTATTTTAATAAATTTTTATGAATGATCTTTATAGGCTGAACAATTTTCAGACAATTATCAGATGTTTTTATGCCAACAAAGATTTCATAAGTGATTGATACGACTGATATCAGCTTGATAAAAACTAATTATTAATTTTGTATGCATCAGTTTGAGGTAAAAAGTAAATAAAGTTGATGTTTATGATCAACGAAATGCCAGTTATCAATTAACTTCATTTCATTAAAATATATTTTTGTTGATTAAAAGTTTCAAAATTAAAAATAACAAAAACTGCAGCTTGAATAAAGTGTCAAATATTAAAGTAAATTGAGAAGAAAGTTTTAAATTTGATGTTTTTTTCTAATTTTATTTCTGAAACATATTTTTCATTAAGTTAAGATGAAAGGTTTTATTTTTCTATCTTCATTAATCATCGGGCTTCTTCCTGTTTTGATCAACTCTCAGGGAGCTGACCTAGGAGACTGCGCTTGCTTATGTGGACTAGATAGAAGTCAAGATACTTCACAACAAGTTTATTTACTCCTCATCTTAGAAACAAAAATAATATTTCTCTTTCAGAATTTTCTTTCTCGTGTCCGAGGTGCAAAAGGAGAAAGAGGGTTAAGAGGGAAGACGGGATCGAGAGTATGTAGCAAGTTGTTTTGAATTGATGCATTTATTTATTCAATTTATAGGGAGTTCAGGGACTTACTGGGGTCAGAGGACCCCCTGGACCTCCTGGAGCCTGTAAGCGTTTTCATTTTTGATATATTTAAAAAATGCAAAATAATTTTGTTTAATGAAAATTGATTAAAAAGTTGAATTGATGTTTTGTGATGTTTTTAGCAAGAGGTCCAGGTAGCTCTGATGCTTTGCCTTCCTGTTACGACTACAGAAGTGCAGGGAGTATAACAAATGGAGTCTTTAAGATTAAACCTGCCGAACATACAGCGAGTTATGAGGTTTGATTGACTTGAAAGTTACACAAATTAAATTTCGTTGAATTTCTGAAAGACATACTGTGATATGGAAACAGCTGGAGGAGGCTGGACTCTGGTTGCTACAGTTCATGAAAATAACATCAAGGGCAAATGTAGTGAGGGTGATTTGTGGTCAGATGACCAGGGACGTTTTGGGCCAGGCGGTTAGAGCAAAATTATAAAATGAATTAAAGCAAAGAATTAGAAACAAACAAATGAGGTGAAATAAATTCTTTTGATATTACTTTTAGTTTCAAGCAATTGGGAAAATACAAATGTGTTTGGCAACATTGAAAGCGCTACAAGCGAAGACTATAAGAACTCTGCTTATTTTACTCTACCAGTAAGTTGATAACTGAATTAAATATCAATGGAAACATGTTGGATGAACTTTCAGTCCAGCGATGTTATGATATGGCACGTTCCTAATGAAGCTGGTATGAACGATTGGTCAAGAAAAGCCTTTTTTAAATATCATACAAGTGACGGTTTCTTGAACAACTACGGAGGGAGTCTGCATTCGTTGTTTAACAAATATATTCCATTAACAACTGGAAAAAGAGGTTTTATTGCAATTTGTAAAGTATTTTTTTCGAAAATAGAAACAATTATTTTGAAAAGAAGAAAAAGTGTAAATAAAAGTTTTTATGTAAAACTCATAAAACTTTTTTGATCAATAGATGGTTTCCTTGAAGGAGTAACAGTAATGCTACAAGCACTTGCTGACAAATCTAATGAAATAACCTCATCAATCAACAACTTTTTTAATTATAATTTTGATTCACCGAGTAATGATGTAATCTCTGATGGAGGAGACGACATGTACGATACTGGCAACAAGGTTCACTAGTTTTCTACTCAAACA
Source organism: Pegea sp. RAD2-039 (assembly GCA_034620365.1). Classification (NCBI taxonomy): domain Eukaryota; kingdom Metazoa; phylum Chordata; class Thaliacea; order Salpida; family Salpidae; genus Pegea; species Pegea sp. RAD2-039. Next base: position 626,233 of record JAQGEQ010000058.1, on the reverse strand, counting down.
ATATATTTATCAAAAGTCATTTTATTATTATGATTTTAATCATCACAAAATATCTGAAGGTTTTCTTTAGAGCTGGAAATGATGGTTATCATCCATTGACTTATGGTGAACGAGTAACGTAAGTTTGGACAGTTAGCTGCCAGTGTTTAATCACAATCAGATTAATATTTAATATTTCAGAAACTTAGCAATGCAGTTCGAGTATTCAAGTACACCCCCAAACGTATACCCTTTTACTGCTTTAGCAATTATTGGAAATCAGAATAATTTGGCTGAAACTTTTGATATCAAGGTATTATGACTTCAATAATCCACACGTAATTAAATTGTTGTTAAATGCTGAAGGTTGAATCTGGAACAGGTGCTGATGGTAGTGGAAGTTCAAGCTCTTACGATGGAACTTTAACAAATGGAAACTTTCAGATGAAATATAAAACTTATAATGTTTATACGACTGATGACCCTTCTATTCACGAAGTTTACTTTTTTGTTTCAAACACTGATGTAAGTTGTAACTTATACATCAAAGTTTTAAATCAAGCTTAAATCTGAGATTTTAGCCGAGTTCTTGGGGAAGTAGCTCAAATCCTACCTTTTCATTACTTCAATGGAGCTCCTCTACTGATAACTTGATCAATGCAATTAGAATACTGAACTACCCTCAAAATGTTGTTGCTGGATATACTTTGCTATCAACGTATATTGGCATATAGTAGAAGTTTATCGCAAAACTAGTTGTAATGTTTTTCCTTATATAGTGTAGACAGCTCACTGATTCCTCAAGAACGAATTGAAGCAGTGCTACGAACTTACCTTGCTACATTTGCAGAGTTTAGCAGTCTTCCAAGTATATGAATTGAAATCTTTTATATTATTTACAGCCATCACCATTTGTTTATTCATTAACAGATTTTAACTGTTCCCGCATTGATCAGAGTGTTATTACTCCAGTAAGTTTTACTGTTGGGACACAAGAAGAAATGGAAAACAGTATTCCGATTAATTATCGAAGAGATACGACTCCAGGATTTATTCAATTTAGAGCCATGAATCCTAGCGGGATTCCATATGCTGTTTGTCCTGGTGTAAAGTAAGTATAAAAGTTATTAGTGAAATGTTTTAAACTTTTTTAAAACTACAGAACATCAGCTTGTAGACCTTCATCAATATGTGTTGGAGGAATAAGCACTTACTCTATAGACCCAAGCATATGCGGAGATTTTACAGGTACTTTTTTAAAGGCAGTTGTTAGAAAACTTTTTGAAAACTTTCTTGATTAGGTTGGGATGGTGCCGTTGAACTTGGAAACCAGAATTCTACAAATATCAACCCAACGGCTCGCTCAGCGAAAGATATTCAATCTACTATCATGATCTTTACAAGAGATACATCACCACCTGAATAAGATTAATTCTTCTACATTTTGAGTTAATTTCCTTAGTGAAATATTTCTTTTGCTTCTATTAAATAAAATCGTCATTAAATTCATATGGAAATCATGAAAAATAAAAATAATTTTATTTGTTCAAATGTTCTTTTTGTCATTAAAATTATTTCCACCAAATTTAAACTTCCAAAAAATAATCAACCTAATGTTTGATACCACAAATGATTCTTCAAAAATTACTAAAAAAGTTTTCAATTTATTATTCAAGATTTATCTGAGTGAATTTATCTTTTATAACTATTTTAGTCATTAATTAAGAATGTTGAAGCTCTGGAAGTAACAGTGAACGTCACAATTCCTTACTAAATACATTTATTGGTTATTTAGTTGCTTAGTTCATATATGCTTGCTGATATCAGTTGTTTATTGTGTTCTCATCTGAGAGTTCAATTTGCACATAAGCATCTTTCCTTGTTGGTAGTTCGGTATGCTTTCAAAAATCTTGTTTTTGAAATTATTCTAAAAAAATTTTGATTTTTGTAATTATTAAATTGTCTAGATAATAAGTCCTTAAACAAGCTTATATTTATATTTCATTATCTTTGTTGATATTATTTGTTTTATTTTTAACTTTTTTTTAACTTTAAACAAAATTTAGCAGCTCTGCTATAGAAACGTTTAAAATAACAGATTGCTTATGAAAAAAAATGTTTTTAAAGTGGTATACTTAATGAAAAATCTAAGAAATTAAAAGATAATTGTTCTCAAATATGATCAATCATGTGATACTTTTGAATGATAAAAAGCTTTTTAAAATGTCATTAAAAATTGCATTAATTTTAGGCCATTAAATTTTTTGCCCACTTTTTCCGTTTTAAATAATTTTTGTGGCTTAAAAGTTTCATTTAATGACTAAAAAGATGTTTGTACACAATGTAAAATATTTTAATGAAACTTTAAGTTTTCTTTCACAACTACTACAAAAGCTTTTAACAAAAATAAGAAACTTGAAATACATTTTTGATATTTGTTGTTTTTTGAACTGGAAAAAAAGTTTGGAGCTTTTGTTTCGTAATTAAACATTTGAATAACTGCTTTTGTTGATACTAAATCAATGGAAAATATTTTTTTAATACTGTAAAAATACATCTTATGGATGAATCTCTAATTGTTAAAGTATCTTTTAAAGAAGATTTAACTGTCAAAATGAAAGAAGACAAAATATTTCCATAACATTGAAACACGTGGTTGAAAGATGTTAAAGCTTTAACAGTTGTTTTTATTACTTTTTTACCCCCTTATTCTTTTCCAAGTTGTATATTTTTTTAGGAACATAAGATTTGGTATACAAAGTAATATTTAGACATTTAATATAAGTCGCAATAATTTGCTGAAAATAGCTTCTTATAATAAAACTTTAATACTCTTATACTCATTGGTGATAAAGAAAAAAATGGTTAATCGAAAAACAATTTAGATGTAATTTCAGTTTATTTGAATCAATACAAATCAATAGTTAAAGAGGTTGACAACTAATTCCATCAATTTGTTAATATAAAAATGTTTTTACCCTAGTTGAATGCCTTTTTCTATTTTAAGTTAATGATGAAACAAAACTGTTCATAAGACAACTCAGAAACTCAAAAAATACTAATAGTTCATGAATTAGAAACTCTTAGTAAACAAATCATTTGATAAAATTAAACTAAGCATTAAGATTTGTTATATTATAAATACAATTTGTTTTAAACTGTTATTAGTAAAGAATACACGATAAAAATAACACCAAGTCTGGCTACTGAACGACCCAGGTATATAAGGAAATGAAGAATAACACATTTACGTAAGCGGCAACATATTCTACTGATATAAATCTCAAATATACTTTAATTTATAGTATTTTTACATAATTTTAATCAGCGTTCATTTGTGAAAATAAATTTTTGTTTTTATGATCAGGAATTGTTGAGTTAAAAAATTTGAAAAATATTTACAATTGATGAATTTATTTATTTATTACAATAAATGCGAAAGAGGGTACCTGAAGAGAGTACCACTCGCTAACACACATTCTCACATATAATACCTATTATATTTAATTAAGTCAAAAATGTAGAAAGAAAAAGATGCAACACATGGTATTTCAGTAGTCCTCAAAACATATAACAGTGAACAATTACAGCTGGTTCCATGTGCTAATTGTGCGGTATGAGAAAAAATTTGCTCTGACCAATGTACCAGGTGATATAGGCTTATTAAGATGTAATGTGTGTCGTCTGAGCTGATATAACTTGAGGGGAGGAATAATGGAAAAGAAATCATCAAACTGAATGTCAATTAAATTGTGGATAATTTTAAAAATAAGAATTAAGTCGCATTTAATCCGTCGAATTTCCTAAGTATCTAAATTGATGTTTTTGAGACGATGTTTATAACTATCATAATTAATATTAAGTTTCCTGCATAATAATCTCGTAAATGTGGCCTGAACAGACTCGATTTTTTTGTATCACTAACTTGATATGACATCCATGCACTAACATTGTTTTCAAGAATTGGACGTACGTACAATTTGAAAAGATTGATAAAAAAGCATGGGTTATTAGAATTAAAGGTCTTTATAATAAGGAAGACAAGGTTGTTTGATTTTCCAAAGATTTTGGAAACATAATTGCGCCATTTAGAGTCAGATGATAGAGTAATGCCAAGGTCTAGGACCGAAGATACTCGTTGAATAATAAATCTATTGATGGAGTATTGGTTCAAGCAATTTACAGCTGATTTACGAGAAAAAGTTATAAGTTTAGACTTTGTGAGATGGATTCTGAGCTGCCAATTCGTAGACCAGTTTTCTACAGTGTGTAGTGCAGTTTGAAGTTTTGAAGAATTACAAGATAATAGCTTGATATCATCTGCATACACAAACACACTGACACCATCTACTGCTAGTAATCTTCTGATGAGGTCTTCGATGAAAATAAAAAAGAGAAGGGGACCCAGAAAATCTTTGATCTTGTCTAGCAGCAACACTATTATAATAATATAAATTTCCATATTAACTTAATTATTAGTTATAAATAATCTTTAAGCTTTTTCTTAAAATAAACTCTAAAGTTAAGATTTATATCTATCTCTTGGTTTTATTTTAATCTGTTATCAGATAGTTAGCAAACGACTTATAACTAAAACAAACTGAAATCAAACTGACATTTAAATTATTAATTATTATAAATCTGGAAATTGATATTTACTTTTAGATAATTCTTTTGTTAAACCAAAATCTAATAAACTTCATTAGGAAAATAAGAAACTATCCTGGTGCATATGTAAATTTAGTTGATGACAATAAACACAGCTTAATTAGGAGAGCGTGGGTTTTGATTGGCATTGATTGAACCGGTTTGATATCAGCATTAAGTTATAAACCTTTCAAAAATGTCAATTGATAGTGCAATAAAGTTTTATTAACAAACTATTTTTATTTTACAAATCTAATACTTTTTCAATTACATTTTCTCGAATTGAATTATTCAAAGTGACAATCAAAAGCTAAACATTATTGTGAGCCAAACACGCCTAAGTTAATCATTAACAAACTAACTTGGGCTGTCAGATATTTAAGTGGTGAATTGCAAAGGCTCAATCGGAAATATTAAATAAAAAGCTTCTAGTAATTTAATGCAGTGAAAAATCGTTCAATCTTTTTGGAGTATTTTTAATCTTTTTAGGGCAGTATAATGAATCATGAAACCGCATATTATGGAATAGTTACAGCTTTGTACTTTGGTGCTTTTATGTATCGTTACAATAAAGGCCTTATAGTAACTGACAGAAGAGCAATGGTGAATGTTATATGGGTGTTCGTGTTGTCACAACCAGTTTGCAGGTATCAGAGAAGTTATTGAAAACTAACATTCAAAGAATTTAATTTGTTTGTTTAACATGAAATAAGTTTAAATGTTTTCTTAACAAAAAGTATACAAAAATAGTTATCAATAAATCTAACAACCTAGGTAAAATAAAGATTTTAAAAATCTACTAATTTTTTACTGATTAAACAAAATCTAGTTTAGTTTTAAATGATGTATTTCATGATGTGATTATTTTTTAGAGTCATTGGTGGTAAACAAGGTCTGATGCTGTTTATTCTGGTTTGTATGAGTAGTATTATTCTGTTCCCATCTCCACTTGAGTACAAAAGAAAAAAAGAGAAAGAAGAAAAAAGAAAAGATAAGATTAAGAAAAAATAATTTCGAAGAATTATTTTGTCAAGTCAAAATCTATGATTAAATAATAGTTTAAGCAAATAAAAATCATATTTCTTGAAACATAAATTTATTTCTAATAGTAAAACTAGCTATATTAAGAACTTAATAAATATTTGTAAGATAAAATGTTGAAAGTTTAGTGAAGCTATAAGGTATAATCTAAAGTTGATCTTTAATAGTTATCACAAAAAAAGATTTCCTCACCTGCGTTTCAACTTCAGTCTTATACTTAAACTAGTTTTGCTCTAAAAGTTTTGCAAATTCATTCCAAAAATATTGTTAATTTTTTTTTTGATTCATCGATCAAATTTGTTGTAATTTTTGGGAATCTAACCAACTATATTATCCTGAAATACAACTTTATTTAAAAACTACTTTACGTAAAAGAGTTTATTTCGGATCGATTATTTGATATTCAAAATATTTTGTATTTTACAAAAAGACATTATTACGATGCAAGTGTTTTAAAATTTATATAAAAGTAAAGTTAAGAAACCAATACAGTCTCAAACTCAACCCTATCTAGGAAAAGTATGACAATATACCAGGGTTTGTTTAATTCTTGCAACTTGTTTTTCAACACATCATTTAATTCTAGAGTTGATAGCAATTTTATAGTGTGTAAGTATATCAATAAAAATATAATGTTAAAATAAAAGATAAAAAATTAGTCTTCTACAATTCATTTAGAGTATAAGATTTACATCGTAATCTTACAACTTCAAGTAATTCACTTATTCTGACTTCAAAAGCTATTTTAAATTATTATGATTAGAATTTAAGAAAAAATTAAATTGTAGAAGAAAATATTGAAAGTTGTAAGTAGAATAGATTTTCAAACATCAGATAGATATTGCTTCAAAGATTTTTGTCTGATTAAAAACTTTGTGTTGAGTAAGGTGAATATAAATTCACGAAGAGATTAAAGTGTTTGAAGAATTTAGCTCAAGTAATAAATTAAGAAGCTAAAACTAAAAAACATCATCAAGAAGTATCAAAAATGTTTTTAGATTTACTAAATGAATGTTGTATTTAACTGAGGTCTTTGACTCCAAAATATTATAATTTAAATTATCATCTATGAAAGGAATCTTTATTTTACTACTGCTCTAAAGTTTCACTGTTGTCTTACTCTATGTGCATCATATTCAACAAAACTATCACTTGAAATGGTAGTAATGACCTGCTTACAGTGAAATTTGCCGATTACAGTGGTTGTGCAGAAATAGTGTCATGAATAAAAAAAGAACTAGAACATTTTTTAAAGCTTCTTCCTTTTATTTGAAGTCAGTTTTTCTCTTATCACTATCGGTAAAGGTGAAATTTTTAGGAGCATTAATGTAAGTGTTTTCTAACAGTCTGTTATTAAGTGATTATTAACTTCTGATTTTTTTGAATTTAAAATCTTAACTGTTGTATCTGATAATCACCGATGAATTTAGTTTTTACAACATCTATTACAACATTTATCAGCTATTACAGGGATTTTATATTCATTTTTGATATTAAATTGAAAAAATAACTTTAAATTATCTAGTATTTCTGTATACTAACACAACATACAGTTAAGTGTTTAATTTTATAATTAATCTAAATTATAATGAAAGGTAGCCTTCATAAGGGGTTTCCCCTTTTAAGAAAGTCAGAATGTAAACATTTTAGCAAGGTAAATATTTATTAGATAATATATAAGCCAGCTTGGCGAGTAGGCACTTGTTTCCTTCTTTTTTTCAATTTTATTTAATATTATCTAAATTATTAATTTCTATATAACCTTACTTTTTAAAAATTAATCTGGAAATGACAATATCTATTTAATTTATTGTTGCTTGATGAATTAAACTGTAAACAACTAAATAAAGTTAATTAAATAAACTTTTGTTCAATTTTCTTATAAATATGAAACATTTAAAAATAAATTTATCTTTCTGTATTTAGTTATTAATACTTTCATCTTTTTATTCAACCAAGATTTTATATTAATCATAAATTAGATTTATCAAAATGAGTATAATGAGATTTGATGGAAAAGTTGTTCTGATAACTGGAGCAGGGGCAGGTGAAAAAAGATTGGTGTAAAGATGATTTTTTATCAATTTATATTATAGGTTTAGGAAGGGAGTATGCTATTGAGTTTGCAAAACGAGGAGCATCTGTAATTGGTAATTATATTTGATTAACTTACAAAAGCTATTTTTCTAAACATATTTCTAACTTCAATCATAATTTTATGATTTTATTTTATGTTTTTTTATCTCATTTAGTGAATGACCTTGGAACGAATTCTGATGGTAGAGGAAAGGCTGCTTCAGCCGCTGATAAAGTTGTTGAAGAAATTAAAGAATTTGGAGGAATTGCGGTTGCTAATTACGGTTTTTATATTTTCAAAATTCATTCAGTTTTGACGAAAGCAAAATTTCTTTTTATAGATTCTGTTGAGTTCGGTGACAAGGTTGTCCAAACTGCCCTGGACAATTTCGGGAAAATTGGTGAGTTGGAAAGTTTGCTAATTTCGACTTTAAACTTTCTTGAATAAATTTGTTTTTCTACTTAAGCTCTGATATTTCAATTTTTAGAAATTAAACCAAATAAGTTTCAAGCAAAGTTTTTGGAATCAAATTATAATCTTTAAAAATTGAATTTAACTTTAGAACTTTCTTGATATTGAATTCATTGTTTAATTAATTTTTGATAATAATTTTTTAATGCTTTGATTGCTCTAAAAAATTAAATTTTATAAAACAAGTTTCTAATTACTTTTATTTGTATCTAATGCATATATATTATATAAATCTATATTCAGCTGAAATTTATTTACAAATATTTGAGTTTTTAAATCTTATATTTTATTTTACTGAAAGTTAATCTAATAAACATTTATTTCCCAGATATTGTTGTCAACAACGCTGGGTAAGTTTATAAACAAACAAAGTCTACTAAAATTGTAGCAGATTTTTATGTTAATAGTTAACTACATTTTAATTAACCTTTGACCTTTTATAAATCATCATAAAGGATTTTAAGAGATCGAACGTTTGCTCGTCTCTCTAATGATGATTGGGATATTGTTCATAAAGTACATCTAAAAGGAGCTTTCTCAGTTACAAGAGCTGCATGGGAACATATGAAGAAGCAAAAGTATGGTCGGGTAATCATGACATCGTCACCTTCTGGTCTTTACGGAAACTTTGGTCAATCAAATTATAGTGCTGGTAATCGAAAAGTGGATAAACACTCAATTTTGTGATTTAAATCTTTCATAGCTAAGCTGGGTTTAGTTGGATTTGCAAATACACTAGCCTTAGAAGGAAGAAAGTATGGAATAACAGTGAACACGATAGCACCTACGGCACATACTAGATTAACTGAAAATATTATGCCCGCTGGTTAGTTTTGTTAATTTTCTTCTACTGTAATTGAAGTTTTTTTTTATGCAGAGGTCCTTGAAGATCTGAAGCCTGCATATATTTCACCTCTTGTGGTTTATCTTTGTCATGATTCATACTCAGAAACAGGTTAAAGGGCGAAATAGTTTATTCTAAATATTCATTTCTAAATCGTTGGGCGAAATTGATTTTTGAAGTAATTTCTGTTAAATCTACTGAAACCAAAATATCTTTCAAAGGTGGAATCTTCCAGTTAAGTGGCGGACACATATGCAAATTAAGGTGGCAGCAGACAAAAGGAGCTGCTCTTCGCGAAGTAGGAAGACCTATGACTGCAGAAGATGTCAGGGACAATTTTGTGTCAGTGGTAGATTGGACAAATCCAACTCATATAGACGTAAATTCACAACAATTAATGATGAAGACATACTAATTTTTCTGCGCAGAATATTGGAGAAGCCAATTTAGTCGCTGCTGAACAAATTGGAAGAATCCAGTCTGGTGACCATGATCTGGCATCCTCGCATCCAATTAATCCAAGATTAGCAAAAAAATATCAATTCCCGGAGATTGTAACTGAACATGATCAATTTAAATGCATCTTATACGCCCTTGGAGGTTTTACTCTTTTAAAATAAATTTGTATTCACGAATTTCCTGTTTAGTTGGTTTGAGTACAAAAGATAAAGATCATTTGAAGTTCCTCTTTGAAGGATCGGAAGACTTTTCTGTTCTTCCTTCTTTTGGAGTTATTCCACCTTTTCAAGCTCTGAGTAATCTAACTCAAGTTGAAGGTCTTAACTTCGATCTCACTAAGGTATGTCCTCCTGGATCTACTCCTTCACATCTTCCGTCTACCTCTCAGCTTCTTCATGGAGAGCAATATTTAGAATTATATAAAGCGATCCCAAAGAACGCGAAACTGATCAGCAAGATGAAAATCGTCGATGTGCTCGACAAGGGAAGTGGATGTGCAATCATCCAGAACGGTCTTTTCTCATTGACCAATCACAGCGAGCTCTGAATTTGTTTTTGTTGTAGTCGAAACATTTGACGAATCGGGCGAAATGGTTTTTATGAACCAATTTGTGGTGTTTTTAGTTGGCTACGGAGGCTTCAAAGGACCGCGAACCTCACAACATCTCAAAGTCCTCACCAAGATCTTTCAAAGATTGCTAATCACGTGACTTATCTTCAGCCTCATCTTCCAACTCCGTCGAGAAGCCCGGATGCGACTGTCGAGGAAGACACAAGTGAAGATCAAGCAGCTTTGTACAGATTGAGTGGAGATTTAAATCCTCTTCATATTGAACCTAACTTCGCTGCTATGGGAGGTTTCCAGCGACCCATTCTTCATGGACTTTGTACCTTTGGACACGCTGTGCGTCACGTCATGAAGCAATTTGCCGGAAATGATCCAGCTCGCGTCAAATCGATTAAAGTAAGCGCATAAGTAGCTCACATAGTAAATGTAGGTCAAGTTAGATGTCACGTGGTTAGATTGTCACGTGGTTAAATAGTCACGTGATCAGATCAATTAGTTACGTGATTTTAGGTGAGATTCACAAATCCGGTTGTTCCCGGAGATCGATTAAGGACTGAGATGTGGAAAGAAGGATCAAGAATCCATTTCCAGACAATCAACATCCGCTCCGGGAAGATCTGCCTCTCAGGAGCATACATGGATCTTGTGGATGTTTCTTCTGAATCTTCGGTAATCTTGATGTGTAAATGTGTCTTGGATGTTGATCTTCTGATCTATAGCAAGTGGTATCAGAAGATTTGAAGAGTGATTCCCTCTTCCAAGGAGTTGCTGCTCTTCTTGACTCTTCTATTGTTGAAAAGATCAAATCATCTTTTAGGTGGAATATCACAAAGAACGGAAAAACCGTGAAATCCTGGTGTAAGATTTATATGATCTTCTTCTTCAGACCCTCATCTTTTACTTGATGTAGATATGGATCTGAAAACAGGGAGTGGATCTATCAAAAGTGATGTAGAAGAGTCAACTCCTGCAGATTGTTCTATTACTGTTTCTGATGAAGATGCTCTTTTACTCTTCACCGGAAAACTGAATCCTCAGAAGGTGAAGAATAATGAATGATCTTAAGATGTTGATCTTAAGATGTTGATCTTGTGTCTTCTTTCAGGCGTTCTTCTCAGGAAAGATGAAGTTGAAAGGAAATATGATGTTGGCTCAAAAGCTACAAGTTCTCTTTAAAGCAAACTCTCCGAAGCTTTAAGAAGAATCAATCTTCACATTTCTTCAATTTATGCAAATTTTATTGTAATTTATTCACTGTTGATCGCCAGATATCAATTTCTTTCTTAAATGTAGCGATTTTTCGGCAATTATTTTTCAAACGGACTTCTGATTTAAATTATTCGTTCAATTTTTGTTTGTAGTTGGAATTACAAATAAAAATTTTAATTAGTTCAAAAATAGAAATAGAAAAATTAATTACCAATTGAAAAAACTCTGAGATTTTTTCTTTTATTCTTTATAAGGTTTTTATCAAATCTTTTTCAACTAATTTAGATTCAGGCAATAGATACCCAAAAATTATGAAGAGTAAATTAAAGCTTCAATATCAAAATTATGATGTCTCTTTAGATACAAATCTTTAGATTTTTAGGATTACTTTGTCTCCAACATCAAAATAAAATCTTTCACTACTAGAAGCATTTTTTATTTAATGAATGTGCGAACATTACATCTCGTCAAGAAAATGTTACTTTAGTCAAAAGGAGATTACACTTGAAATGAAATCAACCAACACTCAGGTTATTTGATCGGCAGCTGACTTGAACCAACTTGCAAGCGTCTGTAAAAATTCGAAATTAATATTTTAAACTCATCAAAATTTACTTTTAGTTTTATTATCCTAAGTTTCAAAGAAGTTAAATTTCTTACATTTTCTAGCAGGATTCTGGATGGTGTTGCAATTTTGTATAAAACGTCCACTTGATCTTCTTCTACAGAAATAATGAGATCTAACTGCAATAAATATTCATCAGATTTTAAAACATGTTTAAAAATCGAACTTTGTTGCAACAAAATTAACTTTTAAAAAGTTTGAAACAAAACATTTATGTTATAATTTTTTAACAAAGTTTTTACTTCTGTTTCTTCTTGGTAAGCAAAAACGTTTGTAGTTTCTAATGCATCTCTCTATAAAAAAATTAAGTTGTTGAGTTTTATTTGTAAGTGAGATAAAAATAGACTCTATAGGTATAAATAAGTCAAAACCTTGATTTGCTCTTCCTGTTCTTGCTTCAGTTTGTCTACATTTTGATATTCCTTTTAATATACATCTTTTGATCCTACTTTGAGCAATGAAAGAACTTCCTAGATTAATTAAAGAGTTTTATAATTAATTAACTTCTTAGTAAAAATTCGTTGTTCTTTTTTTAAATAAATATACTGCGTACTTTTTTATGAAAATTTTCAAAAATTATTAGATACTATCAAATCAAAAAGTTTAAAAGATCAAATACCTGAATATACAAAGATTGCAAGCAAAGTAATCAACAGTAAAGTCTTCATGATTGTGTTCTGTATGATGAGGTACTGGAGATCTCAATTGCTTTTATACACCGTAAGTTTGTTTTCGCTGACAACGTTACAAAGACGCTTTCATAAATAGCTGCTCTACTTTAAATAATAAGGAAGCTGTAAACAGGCTCATTTTGAAAGATTGCTTTAGATTACTTCCCTTTCGTATGACTCAATAATTTACTTAGTTAACATATAATAAGGTTGTAGAGCAGATTTGCAGAAAAACTTGGAATATTTTGAAATATAAGTTCTGAAGTGAATGATTAATTGAATGTGGATAGATGTTTTTTTATTAAAACATGATTTTTCTGTTATATAAGCTCAGATAAACTTCAAAGCTCAAGATTTTTCATTGAAGACTTTTATTGTTTAATTATTCAAAAAATAAGATTCTCAAAACCCCTGTTTCAATTTAATATAATTAAAATAACAACCAGTTTCAATTTTACGTAATAAAGCATAATAAATAAACTTTGAATTAAAGTATTTTGTTGAGTAGTTATATCTACTGAATAAAACAAACTTCTGAATTTTGTTAGCTGCCAATTAGTTGTCAATGTTTCAACCTAAGAGTTTTTAATTGTTAGTTTAAACTCACATTTCTATGATTTAAGTCTTTCTATTTCCGATTAAATTCTAGTTGTTTGATGGGTTTTTTACTGCAATCAATTTAGAGATTGAAAAATCAAATGCTTGACATTATTGCAACTACCAAAGGGCAGTTGTTTATAAATCAGGACAAGACTTGATTATTATCTTTGATTTAAACTGTACTAACGGAGAAAACCACCTAATAAAACCACAAAATTTTTGAAATTGTCTTATTTGTATTTGACAAACTATCCAATTAAGTTTGTGATAACACATTTCTTAGATGCAAACAAGAATACAAAAATGGTTTAAGTTTATTTCTGGTGGCCAAAAAACCCAAAAGTGCTAATAGTATTTAAATAAAACTTGAGATTTTTCCAAATTTTTTAGTCTTTCGGAGGTAATTTGTATAATTTTAGAATATCTTAGACTTAAAACTTTCTTTGTAACATTTTAATTTTGAAATTATGTAATAAATTTCTGTATTTAACGAAACTTATTTAGATATATATGATAAATATTCAAATGATATTTTTTACAACTTTTATTCATAAATAGTTTTAGAAAATTTAATTTTGAAAATAGTTAAACCAGCAAAAAATTTCAAGAAATAGTTACAACAAAACACTCAAACTGAAAGAAATTGTTTTTAATGACACAAAACCAGATAAAAATAGTTTGAAGTTGAACGCACTTATTTTCACCATATAGCTTTTCCTAAACATATATCAGTAGTTTAAAAAGCAAAAAGTTCAATATTAAATATATAAGAATAAATTAAGTTGTGAAATCGCTTTTCTTCGATCATACTATTCAAACTCACTATCTTTTGAAAGCAGCAATTGATATTTTCCAAAAGTGTTTTTACGCCAGAAATAAAAAGGAACATAAAAAACTCGATAAAGAGATTTTGATTTGTCTTTATCAAGAAACTCAATTTCATTTATCACTTTCCAATTAACTAAATCTTTAGAAAATTCCTTTTCAAGTTCAGAACTAACTCCGTTGTTGTAATCAACAAGAAAATCGCAGGAATATTCTTCAACGTATCTTCCTTTTTCTTCCAAATTTGCATCATTAAAATGAGAAGGTAAATCACTAGTTCCTTCCAGACCTTTTGTTGTAAACTTTGCTGGTAGTTGACCACGGAATTCAGACTCAATAAACCTTGCTTCAAAACCAGAAGGAAGAATAAACGATGATGGAAATCGATGCCATTCTTTGCCTAAACAAACTCGTTTTGTGAAGTTGCTATTAAATTGGGTGTTATGTAAGGGTTTGTAGATATCCATAGGAGCGTGGTACGATAAATATAAGGCGACTGTTCGTGAAATAGCTATTGTGGTGAAAATCACAATGAAGGAATTAGAAATCCAACTCTGGTTGATATATTTGTTGAGTTTGTAGATACACCATACTTTTTGAAAAGTTGCCAAAGCTAATGCTGCATTTAGACATATTAGAGGGTAGATAGGGAAAAGGAATCGTTCTTCTTTGTGAGGTTGTAGAAAGAAAATCAACATCCAAAGATACATTGGTGACATGATGAAGATAGGAAGAAGAAGACGGCTTTGATGACCTTTTAGTTTGATTGCAAGTTCACTTATACAAATTATAACAGCAGAAAATAAAGCCAAGATGAAAACAAAGTTAAAATTAAGAAAACCATTAAGAAAATAGAAACTGAAGCCTTCTGTACCGTATATGTTAGGGCCATGTTGAGTAAATACGTTATAAATGATAATATTTAAAGGTGCAACTACTAATTTTCCGTAGAAAATACTATCAATAACAGCACATGGTAATAACATCGTCAATAAAGCAACAAGACACCATTTTATAAAAAACCAGAATTTCTTCCGTCTAATTAACACATCAACCGCTAGTGGGAGGCCAAGAGCGGCTCCAAAAGGCCATCCTATTATACCAGCAGCAGCTACTGATAGAATAGCCCGATTAAGTTGACCTAAAAGCCAAAAACCGACAAATAAGTAGGTCATATACATACAAAATGAACTTGGTAAAAAAGCTACATTTGCAATAAACATTCCGGTACTAAAGATCAGAAAAATAAGTAAAATTTTATGAACATTATTTCCGAATTGAAAAGCAATTCCTTTAAGAAAATGGACTTGGCATATTGTACAGCAAACAGCTAAAATCATACGAATAAAATAAAACACAAATATCCTATTACTATTAAGAAGACCAAAATGTACTATAGTGAAAGAATAATGAATAAGTATATATGCCCAAGATCTTATCGCATAATCAGGTGAGTATTCCCAAGTTTGGAATCCTTCACCATAGATAAAGTGATGCAGTGGTTCCCAGTAATTATAAGTTTCATCACAATCTGTTATATGACAAAAAAGAGCGGCTGCTAAATTGGCCCATAACAGAAATTTGAAAGCAATTTGTGCATCTGGTAACTCAACTTGTGAAGTTGTTGATTTCTTTTTCTTTAATTCTTCTTCTTCAGATGAGTAATCATCTTTTCGCTGGGGTGCAGTTTTCATATAAATTCTTTTTTTTACTTTGGATGACCTCATAATCTATTTAGATATAAACTAAAAATTGCTAGAATAAAAATCAATTTTTTAACTTTTATGAATGTTTTTATACAACTGAAACCAAGTTTTATAAAAGTAATTACAATCTAAATAATAACAAAGCATTTCGCTTATTAACATTAATATAATATCAACTATTTTGTTTATCTTTTCTAATTTAATAACTCATTATTAGATTAAAACTAAAATTTTGATAATTAAAAAAATTGTTTTAATCATTTATTAAATAACTCAATTACTTAATTGTTAACTAATTTGGATTAAATAATCTAGTTATTAGAAATTATAAAAACTTAAGCACAGTTTAAACTAACTAACTAAACTTGACCTTTAACCTTTTTGGATATGAAACTTGTTTAAAACATAATTAAGAGGTATCTTTCAATAACAAAGAAATTAATTATTTTATGATATTAGAATTTATAGTTATTTGTAAATAATGTAAATAAACACAAAATAAAGTAGAAAAAGTACTGAAATTCTAAATAAGCTACAATAAAAAAATACGAAAGACATTATAAAAATTGATAGAATATAAAAAAGTTTACCAAATATTAAAACATTCTAACTTATATTTATAATTCACAAAATTAATCGTATTAAGCTTAATATGTATAAATGATATCTTAAACATTACTTTGATAAATCATAGTATTGCATTTTTCAACTATGAAAGTAAGTAATTAATTCATTTTTATGCAAATTTTTGTAAATAACCAAATATAATTTATCAATTTAGATGACGTGTTAGCATACTTAAGATATTGTATTATCTTGCTAACACAACTAGGGAACCCCCCTTTTAATAAAAGCTCGGTATTCAGTAGAATTTAACCATTTTTGTAAATGTAGTTTTAAAAATTGTAATTGAATATCGCAATTTGAAATTACACGGCATTAATGTCAGCTATTAGGAAGATATCGCAGTAAATAGATTCAACGGCACTGTCTACTTTGCAAACAACTGAAATATAAAGAGGAAAAACTAACATCGAAGAAAAGGAAAAAACTTAAAAACTTTTTTTAGTTCTTTTTCAATTCACTGTGTTTTATTATTGATACTGTTTCTAGAGCACCAAGCATAGTCGTACTCGGTTATTAAAATTTAAATATCAATTATGAAACGATATCATTAATAAATGCATCAAAGCGCGAAATCATTTTGGTAGAAACTATAACAATACTATTTAGAAATACTAAAAAGATAAGTTTTCTTTAAAATCAGTATTTCCATAGCATTTTTATTTTGATAGATTTCTGCTTTTAAAATTGTTTTTCCAGAAAAAATTTTGTCAAAAAATGTTAAAAGATTTTCACTGTAACTGAAAATTGAGGTTGTATTGGGCTATAATTTGATAACATCACAATTTTTTTTGCATACTTTGCATATTTAGGTAAAATGCTAAACTGATAAATATCTTTTAGAAAGACATTCTATTATCTTTAAAAGAAGACACGAGATAATTTGTTCATTCTTTTTGAAGATTTTTGTCTCAACATGTAATTAGTCAATTGATTAAAATAAACGTGGCTTGTTAGCTGCTAAGTTATCTGTTGATGATTAGGTCATTGTTAAATCAGGTACCCACAAACCAATTTGGTCGCTCAAAGTGCTAGTATTACCAGAAATTGTTCCCTCTAATAATAAAAGATGGGATTAAATCTTGTAACTAAGAAATACCTGTAAGTTAAGTATTTAAAAAATTAAACTCTGAATTTTTAATGAAAAGAAATGAATTTGAACAACTCATGAGCTAAGAAAGAAATCGTTTAAAAAGCAAATACGTTGGAGAAGTTAAACAAAAGATGAGTAAAAAACAAAATAAGGAAACTTATTTCAACAAGTGTTCAACATATCTGCATCAATTTTTATAAATTTTTGAAACTTGTATGAATAGTCGCAAAAGTTTGCTTTTAAAGTAATTAAATTTGCTTAAAAATATTTCAAATTTTTAACTTGATCTTTATACTAAAATTATATTAAAGACTAAAGCTAATCCTTTCTCTCAGTTTTTTGAAAAGGGTAAAACAGAACTGTCATTAAAACAGCTGAGTAGTTCTAATGATCTAACACGAAGGAAAACTTCACGATTCAGTAAAAATTTTTTTTTAATTTCAAACCCTTTTTTAATATCTTTAACTGATTTTTCAATTTTATTCCCAATGTATGTGAAGGAGAAAGATGTATAAGAAGACGAGAGTGTGTAAAAGAGCATAATATTGAAAGTAAAGTTTTAGAGTAAACATTATTTTTAGACATTAGGATATAATCATTTTATCTGATGTTTTGCATCTGTCTTTATTGTTAAAGGTTTGTCCTTAAAAAAATCTGTAAAGATTATGTAAAGATGGGCAATTTGGCTGACAAAGCTGGAAATATCTATCCAGGATCTCCAGGATGTAACTTCAAAATCAGCTGTCGTTTGTTTGCAGAAAGTTCTGACAAATACCTCATCTGGACTACAGCAGAATGTAGAACTCTACACCAAGACCTTGACCATTTATAGTCTCACGGTGAACATTAAAAGGTTAGCAGCTATCTGTATTCAGATAGGTGAAAAAGAAAAGAGATGAAATGCAACTCTTCTATATTAACATATAAGATGGAAAAATAAGCTTACTAAGGAGAAGAGTATTCTTCGGTTATATAGTGAACGGCTCCAGAGAGTTGATGGCATACAAGATCTCTAAGAAACCATCTTAGTCTTTAAGTCACTATATTAAAAATCTACAGAGCGACTAACTCAAGAGAGATAATGACCTTACTATTCCACTTTCCGTAATTTTTGTATTAGAAGAAAGTTTAAAAAAACTTATTCTGCAAGATTAAGGGTCGAAGGAATATAATCTGAATGGAATCAATAAAAGATGTATTGATTTGTCGACCATTCTAGTCTTACAAACCATTGCAATCGGAGTGGATACCGTAGTTATCAATTATAAAAGAATGCAAACGAGGAAGAGATCAAGAAGGGATGTTGGAAATAAAGATGTGATCCGGGTGCCCAGTAGAAACATATCGCTGCCCTCTTCTTGGGCGCTGAAAATCTTTATAAAATCATTATGATTTGGAGATATCTTAGATTGGAGGAATCTTTATAGTGATTGATAATTTGATGATTGGAATCTTCACGAATTAAAAAGACTATCTTTTAAGAAATCCTTCAATAGCTGGGCTTTTTTCTGTTATATTTTCTAGCTAAAATGATTTGTTTAGTCCTATAAATTCAATTAGGAAGCTGAAACTCATAAACAATTTGAGAATCACGTTGTAAGCTACTTTTATTAACGAAAAAAGCAGTTAAAACTTAAAACCCTCCATATTTTTATCAGTAAGTTGTTTAAAAAGATTTTGACACATCATAACTTTCATTTTAGTTTAACTTTTTTACTAATTAGGAAGCTTAAATATTATAGTTAGCATTTAATAAAGTTTTTGTTGGATTTTAAATCACTTTTAGCCCAGTATAAGCAAAGTTACTCATAGCGTGCAAACGATTTGTTTGTACAGAAAGCTTTTTTGATTCTCAAGTTTGAACTGCTAATAAAAAGGTGTTCACAAACTTTCTGAGTGAAATTTTTCTTTTAGGATATTTATTGATTAAAAAACAAACATATTTCTTTAAATTGAAATTTGTTTGCAGGTTTAAAGCAAATAAAGTATCATGTAAACATATGTATGAAAATATGTGTTTAGGATATGAGTATATCTCATACTTACCTCAGCTTTAATAATGGGCTTTGGATTTAAAGTTTTCAGTTTATAAAAAATAGACTCTTTACTTGATTCCAAAAGAATATATAAGTTTTGAAGTAAAGAGAAGAAGACTTTTGTTTGCATAAGGTCCCTTGATAGTAACTTTTTTACAAGTTCAAATACTGTTAGCTCTGTGATGGTTTCTCGAAGATTTTTTCAAACAGTCTGTAATTTAGAACAACAACTGACAACTTTTTCTCAAGTACTTTTCCAACTCGGTTGAAATCTTCACACTAATCCTTGGAAGATTTCGATTATAGTTCTTGATGGGAAATAATTTGAAAACTATATTATATTTAAGTATATTCAGTTATATTTAATGCTGAATTCTTCGCTATCGGTTATTTTATTCGAAGTTATTTGGGAACAAAACTAGAAGATTTATATCATCAGTTTTCGTTTCACCATGAGGAGCCTTGATTCAATTTATGAGAGTAAACTCTAAGTATAAATGGGGCCAAAAACCTCCTTGATGTACTATTATTACTACCTTTAATCCTGAACTTTATACTTTTAAATTGAGTGCCAAGATACGATTTCAGATTTTCAGGGATTTCTTAGAGCTGTAAAAACTTTCAGTTTATTTTATTGTACAATTCTGTTTGTTTATCATGTAATTTGTCATTTAATGATTTTCAAGTTCAAATATTTTTTTTCTATTTTCAAGTCATACTATGTTATCAACATCTTTCATATAATTTTTTCATAAAGACTCACTCCACACTTTAAATTTTACTGTGACATTGATGTAGTGCTACAAGCTCATTGTATTAAGAGTTCTGAAATAAAAAGGTCTATCCGTGAAAATTTTTTGTTATAATTTTTTTTTCAAATGATGAGAATTTTTTGAAATATTTGAAAATTTACCAAAAATGTTTGGAAACATTAAACAGTTGAAATACTGTTTTAATTTAGAAAAATTCTTAGCTTTTGCTCAGCATGCAGAACTCATCAACTTAGGTAAGTTTAATCATTTATTCTGTTTTAATACAATAAAATTTCTTTGGATTTATAATCGATGTTCTACATAGTATTATAGTCGACGAACAAATAGTGCTGTTTATGTTATTGTTTTCGATGTTAAACAAGTTCAATCGATAATAATACTTTTCTTATTCTTATAATTTTCCAAAAATAACTTAAACTATTTGAATTCAAAACTTTACATTTGTTTGTTTGTTTGTTTTAGCAATTACAGCTTATTTTGATGATGTTGATGAGTAAATATGAGTTTGTTTGCGGATAACTTTTATCATATAAATAGTCTTATAGGAAACTTATTTGAGTTAATTTTAAACTTTTAAATCTGTTTTGTAGATTATTTTAAATATACTTTTTAGCTGTTCTAAAGTTAAGTTTGATATGATTCAAAATATCAATAAGTAATTGATATTTTTGATGTTATATTTTCAAGTTTCTAACTTGTATACTTTTGAAGTATTATTAATAAGTCATTTAAGAATATTTAAAATGTAATCTTTAAAATTTGATGGTTAGTTCCATAAAAAGTTACTTTTTTGCAGTTGCTTCTTCAATTCTTTTTTGTGTTTATAATTCAACTATTTATTATTGTCTATTTGTTTTATTGAAGTTAATTTATACTTTCCTTTTGAATATCTTTTATGCTCTGGTTATTGCTATAAAGTCCATAATAAATCTATAAAAATAATTTACTAAGAATTTTTGTCAAAGTTGGCCCATTTTAGTTTTTAATTCCTTTATGAATGTATTTTAATATTGTTTCTTACTTTTTTCTGTCTAAATTTCCAGTTGTGACTATTTAACACTAAATACATAACTTGAAAAGATGATAGTTCTTAAAACATTCAAAAAATTGATACAGAAAGTTCCTCATCACTTCCTGTGATTTTTATCATGATTTAAATATATATTTTTCAATTTTAGTTTTTTGACCATATAATTTTTCTATTCTATTTATATAAATTTTATATAATAATTGAGAATCTTAAAACATAAAATATTAAGGTGTTTGCTTTTATATAAAGCTTTTAAAAAGAATAACTAGATAATAATATCAAAGTTAATATTGTTTTAATCATATTGTGCTTTGATTTATAGATATAGTTTATTTTATCACCAAACTAATTTGTTGGGTATTCAACTAAAGTTTTCTTGCACTATAACTTGTTTAACATTAAGTTGTGTGTTTCTTTCTACACCTGGAATAAACTGAATTAAACATGTCTAAAGACAGATTTGCAACAGATGTAACAAGTAGGTGAGTATTTTCAAAAAAACTTTCCACCATTCTATTATCTAACACTAATATTTTCAGTTTGAATGTCTCACCAAATGCTAGTGATACAGCTTCAAGTAAGTCTAGCCAGAAAGAGTCGAATTGTCGACAAGTACTGACTCCTGTAAGTCATCTGTCTCATAAGATGAATCAAGCAAAGTGAGTTTTTAAATCTTTATGTTTCTGTTTATTAATGCAATTGTTATTTGACAGTTTAGCAGGGGCAGCCTCACCGCATCATAATTTTCGTGGATCTGATGATGGTAAATAATTTGTTGCTGTTTTTTATATTCCGGAAATTCCAGCTTCACAAATAACGCGAATTTTTTTCTTCTTACGTCACACTAGCAACTGTCTGGCAAAAACTCGTTTAAGTTACGCGCCTAACCCTATTACGCCTGGCGGTTATTGTTCGAAATAAGCACAGTTGCTTGTTCATCCACCGTGACGGGTTTTCTTTCACTTCTAAACATTTCATTGATAATTTCATCGTTTTTTATTTATTTTCAAAAATTGATTTTCTTTCCAATCAATGATTTTCTTCACCCATGAAATCATCAAATTCCTGAAATTTTTCATAATTTAAATTTATTTTTAGAGAATTTTTTCATAAATTCACCTTGCCGAGGAGGTAGTAAGGTAAAGAGAAGTCATTGGAGTCTTCCACCAATCATCCTTTACTCTTTTCAGCTCGATAAACGAATGCGACGATCCTCAACACTGCTCGAACGTTCAGTCGAAAAAGATGAAAATAAAAACCCAGCAAGATCTCGAGGAAAAAGACGAAGAGGTCTTTTTAAAACCGGAGAAATTCCCGCCAAATGCGCCAAACAAGTACATCGGCCTTCCTCAGCACCAACTGAAGAGGTTCTTATCTCATCATCATTGTGACTTCTCTAACCATCTCATTTTGTTTGTAGCAAATTGACATGGTTTTGAATGATAATGTTGATTACATTCAAATAGATGATAATAATGTCCATCTGCTGTTAGAAGATCGCCTTATTGAAGAGAAACTCTCGCCGAAACGACCAGATGTTGATTGTAATTATGGAACTCCTGTACGCAAAGAGTTAGATTTCTCATCTCCAAACCCACCAAAGAGAGGCTTAAAAAAGTTATTTGATTCTGGAGATGACTGTTCACCCATGAAACTGTCACCAGTGACATTTCGTCATTCAAAACCCAAGCCGTCTCCAGTAAAATTCCAAAAAAGCCCAGCTGATGTCCGCTACCTCACCAACAGGTCCTTATACCTCAATTCTTCTACTAAGTCGCTTTTTTAAATTTAATTTTGATATTTAATCTTATTTTTATCTCTCTTATTAAACATAAACAACTTTTTCCGGCTAATACTCAATTTTCTTTCTCTTTTTCAGAGCTCATACAATTGATGAACAAAACTTTGTACGTGTCAAGCACGTGTTATTGCCAAGTATTTCCGGTGATATGATTGGAGATTTTTCCCGCCAATTCCAACTACCAACTGTACCTGGTAAAAATGGACATCTCACCTATATTACTCCTGAAACAGTAAGATCAAGCTTCAATCTTATTTTTGCATCAACTGTTTTATCATTAGTTAAATGAGTGCTTGGAGCAAGAAAGCTCTAAATTTAACATTAAAATTATCGATTGTCGCTATCCATACGAATATGAAGGAGGTCACATTAAGTCTGCGATTAATGTCTGGAATCATCCACAGATGATTAACTAGTAAGCAACTCAGCACCTACCTTCCTACAAAACCCAACTAACTTCTGTTTTATTCTCAGTTTTTTTGGAAGCCGTCCTTTATGGGTTGAGAAAGATACCATCTACAAAACCAACATTCTAGTTTTTTATTGTGAGTTTAGTTCTGAACGGGCCCCAACCATGGCAAGTGACTTACGCAAGTATGACCGCGGTCAAAATCAGTACCCTCATCTTCATTATCCTGAGGTCTACATCCTTCGTGGTGGATACCAAGCTTTTTATGAACCTCTAACTTTCCTTGTAAGTCTCATTTAAGTCTGTTTCATCTTCCATTAACTCTTGTGATGTTCAGAACAATTGTGAGCCGGCATCTTACACCACAATGAGAGACGACCGGTTTTCATCTGATCTTTGTCGATGTAAGAAAGAACGAACTCGATTAAGTGATAAGTCGAAACGTCCAATAGACAAGCATCGTCACCTACATTAACCCTATTCTACCAACTGATTTGTTTGTTCCTATTACTATGTTAATTTTTTTATCTGTTCTTCATTTTAACTATCCCATAGGCACACTATCTTACTTGTATAGGGTTTTTAATAAATTTGCTGTTAGTTTTTTTTAATTTTTCATTTCTGTTTTAAAATTTTAATTCTGTCTCGACTAATTGGATAAAGTTTATAATTCTTTTAATTTCATTGTAATCACCTACAGTTTTACCCCAACAATTTTCTACAATTTATTCTCTACAGCTCGAATCAATAAAATGTCTGTCTTAATCTAGCTTTGAAATGAGCACCTCAAGTATTCTAAGATCTATGTGATATTTTTCAGTTTAAAGAATCAGCTGTTAGCTGTGCAATTTAAAACTGAAAATTTTTAAAACAATTAAATTCTGAACTTTTATAAAGATTAGTAGAAAAGTTCAATTTGTCAGAACTATTTCTTAAATGATTACCTTTTTAAGTTAACAATTAAGTGATTAAAAAAATAATCGATTACTTCTTAAAAACTTGAGAACATTCAAAACTTTATGTTAACGAAATTTTAGATAAAAACTTTAAAATTAAAACTTTGTGTCTTACTCCCTGAAATTAAATAATAAAAACTTTGATCAGAGTTTAATCAAGAAGTTTCTAAGCAATTTAGGTTTGATTTTAATTAACAAGTTTATATATCAATTTGAATAAACATGTTTTGTAAGTTTATTTGTTCAAATGATATTTTACAAACGTCTCATCTCAATATTTTTGCTCTAAAATAATTATATCTAAATAAATTTTATTCAGATTAACTTATAACATTTTTGATGTTTTTTTACCACATTTAATTGTTAGTGTATCAAATAATAGGCTAACATATATTTTACTAACCGCATCATTTTCTAAATGTGAATTTCGTTTTTTTAGATTGTTGTTTACAAAATATTAAGCTGATGAATATTTATAATATATTTATCGGTCAAATTAATTTAACCTTTGCATAATTATACGAAATTTATAAATCAATAACAATTTGAATTTCTATGTGAGTTTTATGGTAAACGCTAATTTTAAGCGTATTTGAATTCTGGCTCAATTCAAGTTTGTTGCTCGTTATTCAAATTAATTTTCAACATTCTATTTGTTACTATATATATTTTTTTTTAATAATTAACCCATTAAAAATTGTTTAAACCCTGTAAAATTTAAAAACGAATAATATAGTTTATTTGTTCCTTCCAATGTATTAAAAAATAAAAAAGTTTCGTTAACTAAAAAGTCTATAAAGTAGATGAATAAATATATACACAAAATTATATCATATTATAAAACACAAGAAAAACTTGAAGAGGTTGAATAAGAAGCTAAATGAAGTTTATAAGACATAGTTAGTTGACAAAAAATGTTCTCTTACTTAATTGCCGTAAGAAAAGCGTTAATTGTTTTAATTTTGTATAATCAATAATATAAGCAAATTCTTGTAAATTAAAGCTATTCTCACATTAATTAACAGCAGTTAATTTAATTTCGAGAAATAACTCTCAACACTTAAGAGTTAAACACTTTGCGTTTCAAAAACTGTTTAAATCCTTATAAATGTTATTTCCTACTTAATATCTAATAATCTATTATAACTAATTTTGGTAATAATTTACATAAAGAAATAAGATAATAATGTTCTATACTAAATATTTAAGAAAGAGTTCTTTACTTGTTTAAATACTTAAGAAAGCCTTTTTATAAAGCTTAGATTTTTAAACTGCTGCTTTAAAAGATGCTTTATTTATGAATGATTAATAATTTCAAAATGTATTTTTTGCTTTAAATGGCATGCTTAAATTATATTTAAATAAAAAGGTATAAAATAGATATTCAATAATTTGTATAGAGAATTTGTTATTTTTTACTAAGTTTATATATAAATCACTTCGATGAATTATTTCCGGTTTGTTTTCTTAACCTAAGTACTTTACAAGTAAGAAAAAATTAAACTGTAAACACAATTCAGCTTAAGATGTGGGCTGCATTTGTTTTCGAATATCAAATATTTTGAAAAGATATAATTCTCCTTGAAAATACTTTTAAATAATTGGTTCTTTAGTGTCAATTGCTTTAATTCTATTATTTGGTTTAAGTTCTTTTCATAACTTGCTAATACTTTGAGGTAAATAACATTTCCTTGTTATACTTTCCTTTTTATCTGTTGAATTTGAAAAATATTTTATAGTGTTCTTTTGTTAACGTTTTTTTTAATGACTTTCAAATTTATCTTTTTGC